>CAWUFW010002833.1:600000-755000 GCA_963921515.1 Calotriton arnoldi | reverse complement strand
TAGTGACGAGTAGCTCAGCCCGCTTTGTAGTAGGTGTGTTAAGTATCGCAGTACTGCTGATTCTTTTGTGACTTTTCGTTGCAGTCCCTCTGTAATGCACCATTGTGAGAACCTTTTCCACTTTGCAATGTAGCATTTTCTTGTAGTGGGTCTCCTTGCTTCTCTGAGTACTGCCATGGTGCTTGGATGTAGTTTGAGGTGTGCGAATTCTAGGTCCTCAGGAGCCATGCTGCTAGGCTGAGGCTGTCTGGTTCTGGGTGGAGCACTTTTCCGTCTTGCATTGTGAGGAGGTCTTTCCTTCTGCTGAACCTGTGTGCTGGTTCCTGCGCCATTTCCATTATCTGTGAGAACCATGTTTGTCTGGCCCACTGAGGTGCCACCAGTATGAGTGTCATGCTGCTGCTCCTGCATTTGCTGAGTACTTTGTGTAACAGTGGTATCGGGGAAAAGCGTAAGCAAATTCGTTCGACCAACTTATCCATAGGGCATTCCCTAGGGACCTTTGGTCCGGCTGTCTGGATGCGTAATGTTGGCATTTTGCATTCTGGGGTGTTGCAAAGAGGTCTATCCGTGGTGTTCCCCACTTTTGGAACAGTTGCTGCACCTCCTGTTGGTTCAGTTCCCATTCGTGGGATGCAGACGTCTGCCTGCTGAGTCGGTCTGCTTCTACATTGTCTATTCCTGGGAGGTGTATTGCTAGCAGGTCTATCCTTAGAGGGATGGCCCATCTCCAGATCTGTTGTGCCAGACTTGACAGCGGTGCTGATTGTGTCCCACCTTGCTTGTTGTTGTAGAACATTGCAGTTGTGTTGTCTGTTTGTATCAGCACTCGCTGGCCGTAAAGCTGCTTTTGAAAGGCTTTTAAGGCTAGGAACACAGTTTTGAGTTCTAGGTAGTTGATGTGTTTCACTGCATCTTGTTGTGACCAGAGTCCCCTGACGCGGAGTCTGGTCATGTGCGCGCCCCAGCCCTGCTGTGAGGCGTCTGTTGTGATGGTCACTGTTGGAGTTGGCTGTGTGAATGGCTTCCCTTGTAATATGTTCTCTTCTTTCCACCACGCTATTTCTTTCTGCACTTCGTGTGTGACAACCACTAGATCTTCCCAACTCCCTGTGGCTTGTGACCATTGCTGTTGTATCCATTCCTGGAACGGTCTCATGTGCAGTCTGATATGCGGGACAAGGTGGATGCATGATGCCATCATTCCCATTAGCCTGCTCACCGTCCTCACTGTCAGAACTTGCCCCTTGCGGTAATGACGTGTTTCCCTCAGGAGCGCTATACTTCTCTTGTCGCTGGGGAACACCTTGGAATGTGTGCTGTCTATTTGTGCCCCCAAGAATATCTTGATTTGTTGGGGTTCTGTTGACGATTTTTCCCAATGTATTGAGAAACCTAATGTGGACAGTGTTTCTATGACTTGTTTGATGTGTTTTTTGCAGAGTCTGTATGATCCTGCTTTTACCAGCCAGTCGTCGAGGTAGGGGTATACATGTATGCTCCTTCTCCGAAGGTGCGCTGCAGCTGCTGCTAGGCATTTCGTGAACACTCTTGGTGCGGACTTTAGTCCGAAGGCTAGCACTGTGAACTGGTAGTGATCGTGGCCTATCACGAATCTTAATAGCCGTTTGTGTTTGCGGTTGACGGGTATGTGCAGGTATGCATCTTTTAGGTCTAAGGTCGCCATGTAATCCCCTTCTTGGATTTGGGGTATTACTTCCTGAAGTGAAGTCATCTTGAATTTGAGTTTTTACTAACTTGTTCAGGAATCTGAGGTCCAGTATTGGTCTTAGTGTATCGTCTACCTTTGGCACTAGGAAGTACGTGGAGTATATTCCCTTGTTCCTTTCGTTGTTTGGAACTGGCTCTATTGCTCTTTTTGTAGCAGTTCCTCTGCTTCTAGGCGGAGGAGGGCTAGTTCTCTTGCGGGTATTGACCGATGTCTTGGTCTTCTCCCTGGCGGGTGTTTTTGGAGGTCTATGCAGTACCCGTGCTGTATGGTGTTTAGTATCCATTTGTCCGTGGTAATTTTCCTCCATTGTGTGAGAAATTTTCCTATTCTTCCTCCCACTGGTGTCGTATGCTCGGTGGTTATTTGCTGTGTGCTTCTGCTCTTTATCTTTTCCTTTTGCGGACTTCCCCTCAACCTTGGTGTTAACGGTGGGGGCTTGTTCTGTGTGTGGAGTCACTTTGAGGCGGGCTGCTGGCCCCTCTTCGGGCCTGTCCCCGTCCGTACCCGCGCCCTCGAAAGGACCGTCCTCTGGGTTGGTACTGCCAATTCTGCTGCTGTTGTCCCTGCAGGTTTTGGGCCTGATTGTTCCCTTGGTACCCTTGTTGTTGTGATTGGTGTGAAGTGGTAGGTGCATTGCCTCCTCTACCACTGGCTCGCCTTGAGGGGTTCCCTCTTCTCATTCCCCTGAACTGCAGCGCTCCCATGGACCTTGCAGTTTCGTTGTCCGTCTTTAGTTGTGTTAATTTGTTGTCAACTGTTGCTCCAAACAGTTTCCCACCGTCGAACGGTGTGTTGATGATGTTGCTCTGTACTTCTGGTTTGAAGCCGGAGATCCTGAGCCATGCGTGTCTCCTCTCAGTCATCCCTATCATCATTTGCCTGCTGGAGTTCTCTGCTGCGTCCAAGGCTGACTTTAGGCAAGTGTTCGCGATGGCCTTGCCTTCTTCCGCTAGGTAATTGGCCCTTTGTTGGTGTTCTTCTGGCAGGTGCTTAATGAGCTGGCTCATTTCTGCCCAATGCTGGTATGCATGCCTGCTGATGAGGGCGTTGGAGTTGGCGATACGCCAGTGTATGGCTGCGTTCCTCTCCACCTTACGTCCTGTGAGGTCTATTCTTTTGCTCTCCTTGTCTGGAGGTGGGCCTGTGTTGGTGGGCACACCGGCCCTCTTCCTGGCTGTTGCAGCGATAATGGAGTCTGCTGGTACAGACCCCTGTATGTATGCAGGATCTTTTGTGGAGTGCTTATACTTCTTTTCGCTCCTCGGGGTAACCGCCTTGCAGATTGCTGGTTCCCTGAAGGCCTCCCTTCCCTGGTCGAGAACGCCAGGTAACATGGGTAGAAATTGGCTCCTTGTCTGTTGGGGGAGCAGGGTTTCGAAGAGGAAACCTGCTTTTGTTTTTTCCTCCTGCATTTCGACCCCATAAGTCTTTGCAGCCTTCTGCACGACCTCATTGTAGACTCCGATGTCGTCTGGCGGCGAAGGTCTCGAGGGGTAAGTGTCTACCCCTTCTTCTGGTGACTCTGTGTCGAGGTCTTGCCAGTCTAGGTCTTGTACTTCAGAGGACGCCTGAGTCCCTGTAAGACAGCATCTCTTCTTCGCCTTCGGCCTCGAAGTAGTAGTATTCCTCGTCCTGGTCTTCGAGCTGTTCGGGTGTCCCCGGGGCCTCGACGACTTCGGCCTCGAACTCCTCGACTGCCTCGTGGGCTTGCTTCGACGGAATAGCGTATTGTTTCATCTTCTCGTCGAAGTCTTTTTTGCGTTGCAGGATGCTCGCCATCTCTGCCTCGAGCCTCCTCTTCTCTTTCGCCATCTCGTGGACCTTTTCGGCGTCGAGTGGTGCAGTGCCTCTCTTCGTGGTCGCGGTCGTCGAAACAGACGCCGGGCCTTCCTTTCTCGGTGTCGAGGTTTCGTTTTCGGGGACGACCTTCGACGCCTTCGTTTTTTCAGAGGCTTTCGCCGATTGAGAGTCCTTGTCCAAGGATCCGCTCAGCTGTTTGTCCCTTGGTGCTGTTGCTTTCGTCGAGTGTTTCGGCGGCAACGCTCCCTTCGAGGACTTTGCTACACTTCTCGGAGTGTCGCTAGGGATTCTGGCTTCACTCTTTCGAGCGTCGCTTTGGTGTTTTGGGGTCGACGACTCCCTTACCTCCTTCGACGTTTTCTTTTCGATTTCGACGACAGCGCAGTCCTCTGGTCCCTCTGCGATGTTGTCCTCCTCTCCGCTCGAGAGACCCAGGTCTCGGAGAGATGGTGCTGGTCCCTGGCCCTGCATGCTGTAGTTCGCCCTTCTCTGTCTGTCTCTCACCCGGAGGGTCTTCGGGGTGAACGCCGAGCACGCGTTGCAGTCTTCGCTGGCGTGGTCGAGCGGCAAGCAGAGGTTGCAGACTGGGTGCTGGTCTTTTTGGGCGTATTTGTGGTGGCAATTTCTGCAGAACTTGAACGGAGTCTTGTCCATAACCGCGTTTAGGGAGCCCCCTGTGAGCGCATTCTCTGTAGGCGTCGAGATTTCGGTCGTGGACCTTCTACCTCGTCGTCCTTCTCCGGTACTAGTGTCGTCGTCCGGTGTCTCAGGAGTACATCTTCTGTGATGAAATTTCGACTTTGAGATTCTTCGTCCAAACTTTCTGGAACTTCTCGGCAACGATCCAGACCCCACGGCGGAAAAAGAATCTGAAGATGGCTACCAAAGGTGGGAGCTTCCGCCGGAAGCGCGACGACGTCACCGAAGACACCAAATGGTGGGGCGTCGCCGCCCACCAGGGCCAACAAAAAAAAAAAAAAAACACAAAAACAAAGAAAAGACTACGAATCCGGACCCAACCACGAGATGGCAGAATAATGCACAGCATAGTGAATCCAGAAAGATTCACGCTGCAAAACTAGGATTACAGGTAAGTAACTTATCCTTCTCTTCCAGGGGATACTCATCAATAGTCATAAGCACTGAATAGAGTAGCAAGCCATCCCCATACTCTGCGGGCGAATACCATTATATCATGCCAACCAATCCAACTTATATTACCCAAATAAGTTCCTCAAGGATGCCTGGCCAACCCTAGCATCAGCTTGAGTGTCAGAATCAAGACAATAATGGCGTGCAAAAGTGTGCACCGAACGCCATGTGGCTGCTTTACATATGTCTTGAATAGGAACTTTACTCAGCATAGCTATTGTAGCTGCTTTTCCTCTTGTAGAATGTGCTCTCGGCCTACCTGAGAGCTGTTTGTGTGCTAGCTGATAAGATAGCATAATACATGACACAATCCACCTAGAAATGGACCTTTTAGAGGCCGGAGAGCCAGTGTTCAATGGTCCGTAATTAACAAACAATCTGTCAGTGTTGCGTACATTTTTAGACTTATCCAGATAAAACTTCAACACCCTTTTAAGATCCAGTGAATGTAATGCCTTCTCAGCAGGTGTGACAGGGTTCACAAAGAAAGTGGGAAGAGTGATCGACTGGTTGATGTGGAACTCCGAGACCACTTTCGGAAGGAACTTCGGGTGAGTTCTTAGTACCACTCTGTTTGCATGAAAAACGAGATAAGGCTCCGACGAGCACAAAGCCTGTATCTCGCTCACCCTGCGAGCAGACGTGATTGCCACAAGGAATGCAGTCTTCCAAGAAAGATGTTGCAGCGAGGCCTTATGTATAGGTTCAAAAGGAGGGCCCATTAACTTGGAGAGAACGATATTGAGTTCCCAAGAGGGAGAAGGAGCCCTCACTGGAGGATAGACTTTCTTTAGGCCCTCTAAAAGTCCTTAACCACTGGCATTCTAAAAAGGAAACCTGATTGGGGGACTTCCTATAAGCTGTTATCGCGGCCAAGTGAACTTTAATAGATGAATACTGCAATCCTGCTTTTGCCAAAGACAGTAAATATGGTAACAGTACCTGTTCCTGACCATGAATAGGATCATGACCCTCTGCAGTACACCACATGTAGAATCGCCTCCATTTGAAAGCATATGTTCTCCTTGTGGAAGGTCGTCGAGCCTCTTTCAAGATCTGCATGCAGTCCTGAGAGAGACCTAAGTGTCCATATTGGATGAATTCAGGAGCCATGCTGCTAACTTCAGGGACGGCAGATTGGGATGGAACACTTTGCCGCCCGCCCTGGTCAGCAGATCTGGATGACAGGGTAGCCTCCTGTGCGGTACTGTCGAAAGACGAAGAAGGTCCGGGTACCACCACTAGCGAGGCCAGTCTGGTGCAACCAAGATCATCCTCGTTTTGGATCTGTACAGCTTCCTGATCACTAGAGGAATGAGGGGGACTGGTGAAAATGCGTAGAGTAATGTCTCTGACCAGTCTATCCATAGAGCATTCCCCTTGGAGCCTTGTTGTGGGAACCTGGAGGCGAAGACGTGGCATTTTGCGTTGTCTGCATCTGCGAACAGGTCTATGTCTGGTTCCCCCAGGCTTGAAAAATGTCCTGTGCTACTTCTTGCTTTAGCGCCCAGTCGTGCGCTTCTGCGAAATGCCTGCTTAGGCCATCTGCCTGAACATTTAGGATGCCCGGGAAGATGGACCGCTGAGATCTTCATATCCCGAGCCAGAAGCCACCTCCAGATCGCCCTGTGCTTCCAGCGACAGAGGCCTGGACCTGGTGCCCCCTTGCTTGTTCAGGTAAAACATTGTTGTTGTATTGTCCGTTTGAACAAGGAGGGTATTGGACTTGATGGACGGAAAGAACGCCTTGAGGGCCAGATGAACTGCCCTGAGCTCCAGCATGTTTATGTGATAGAGCTGTTCCCTTTCCGACCACAGGCCTTGTACCTGCAGGGACCCCATGTGGGCGCCCCATCCTTGAAGAGACGCATCTGTTACAAGAGTCAGCTTTGGAGGTTCCTCGTGAAAAGGGCTGCCCACGAGAAGATGAGACCTCCGCATCCACCAGCCAATGGAGATTTTGACAGACAGAGGTATCGTTATCGTGTCCTCCCAGCGATTGGAGATCTGGGACCACTGATCTTCCAGAGCCTGTTGAAGAGGTCTCATGTGTAGCCTGGCATTCGGGACTAGAAAGATGCAAGATGCCATAGAACCCAGAAGAGACGAGACTTGTCTGGCTGTTGGGTAAGGTTTCCGCAAAATGGTCTGACACTTGAGGAGGATGGATGATAGTCTCTCCTCCGAAGGATACGCTCTTGCGTTTACCGTGTCCAGAGTTGCCCCCAAGTAATGAATTCTCTGCGTTGGGTTGAGGATGGATTTTTGAAATTGACATGCAGACCCAATCGATGCAGATGTCGAACGCAGTAAGCGAGGTGTAGTTGCAGAAGTGCTGGGGAAGCACTTTTGAGAAGCCAATCGTCTAGATAGGGGTAGACAAATATTTGTTTCCTTCTCAAGAACGCCGCTACTACTGCCATGCACTTTGAGAAAGTGCGAGGGGCTGACTTGAGACCGAACGGTAGGACTGTGAATTGGTAATGGTCGGATTGAATGCGAAACCTTAGAAACTTCCGATGCTTCAGAGAGATGGGAATGTGGAAATAGGCATCCTGAAGATCTATGGAACACATCCAGTCTTGTGGGTGCAAGTGTGGAATTATCTGATGCAAGGCCAGCATTCTGAACCTTTCCTTCAGAATAAATTTGTTCAGTCGCCTGAGGTCTAGAATGGGCCTGAACTCTTTGCCGAGACCTTTCTTTGGGACTAGGAAATAACGAGAGTAAAGTCCTTGATGACGTCGCTGCCATGGAACCTTTTCGATGGCCTCCTTTAAAAGCAGGGCAGATACCTCTTCTTGTAGAAGACTTACGTGATGGGAGGTGGTCTTCCGGGGAGGAATAGAAGGTGGAGGTGACGAACCGGATGGAGTATCCGTTCCTTACGATGTTTAGAACCCACTTGTCCAGTGTAATTTTGGTCCACTCTTCTAGAAACATACGAATGCTTCCCCCCACCGGAGTGGTTAACGGGTTTAGGGGAAGCAAGCACTCACTGTTTCTGCTGTTGCTGCTGCTTGGCAGCTGGTGCAGACTGCCTGGAGGAACCTCCTCGTCCTCTGCCTGGACGTCGCTGATTGTACTGGGATCTCCCTTGGTGCTGTTGTGTAGATCACTGAGGGGTTTGAACCCTCTGCTGGTAGTTGCGCCGATCGTAGGGGCGATAGCGCCGTTTAAAGTCTTTCCTCTTTTCGAGTACCACTGCCTTGACCGTGTCCAGTTCTGTCTTCATGCGCGACATCTCATCATCGGCATGAGATCCGAAGAGCGAGGATCCGTTGAACGGCAGGTTCAGGATCCGATGTTGGGCCTCCGGCTTCAACCCCGTCAACCTTAGCCAGGAAGAGCGACGGGCAGAGATTCCATGAGAGTACCCATGTGATGCTAGATCTGAGGCATCCGCTGCCGCGCTGATGATCTGGTTGGACACCAGGCCCCCTTCCTGAAGGACCTCCAGGAAGTCTTGCTTGTCCTCCTTAGGGAGTTTGTCCGTGAAACGTGACAGGGAGTCCCAGAGAGAGCGGTCATAACGACCCAGCAAGGCCGAAGCGCTGGCTACCTTCATGTAGGATGCGGAGGTGTTGCACATCCTCTTGCCTATTGAATCCATGGCCTTACTGTCTTTGTCAGGTGGTACCGTGGAAGACGCTGCCCCTGTCTGGTTCTTCCGTGCAGCCGAGACAATGACTGAATCCGGAGGTGGATCGGATCTCAGAAACAGAGGGTCTGTGTCAGGAACTTTATATTTCTTTAAGATCCTTGAGGGAGCAGCACCCACTGAAGCTGGAGTCAAGAACTTGTGCAACGCAGGCTCCAGTAGACCAGGCACCAAGGGAAGTAGAGGTCTGGATGACGCCCTCTGATGCAGCGTTTCAAAGATGATTGAGGTTGTTGGAACATGAACAGGCATCTCAATCTGAAGTTTAGCCGCTCCCCTACACAAAACCTCATTGAAGGTGTTGAGATCATCAATCGGGGATACCCTACTCGGAGGTGTTGAGGAAAGAGTGGGTGAGTAGTCCGCTTTAGATGGTCTAGATGATGAAGACCATGAAGACGACCTATGGCTCTTACTCCTGTGAGATCGATGACTAGGTCTAGAAGCACTACTTCTGGGAGAGCGGGGTGTATGCCTTCTCACCGATGGAGATCTGCGTGACCGGTCTCGTCGATCATGCCGCCCTGAGGAGTGCACCGACTATCAATGGAGACCTGGATCTGCTACGTGAATGGACCACCCTGGTAACCTTCCGTATCTTCCACTCCCTTATATCTCCCAGCCATCTAGGAGAGATGTTTGTTACAGGGTGTGCAGGCAGAGCTGGAGAGCGCTCTGGCGAGATCTGTACGATCTGAAGCCCCGGAGAGGAAGAAGCACTCCTGGAGGCCATTTGGATGTTCTCCGTCGCTGACTCCGACCTCCTCGATGCCGACCCCCTCGACGGCGATCTGGACCTCGATCTGCGGGACCTAGATCTCTACGTCGACCTCCTAGACGCCGATCTCGCTCTCGACATCGACCTCCTCGACACCGAAGTCCTAGGCGGCGATCTCGCTCTCGACGTCGACCTTCTCACCGTCGAAGGCGACTTCCTCGGAGTCTGTCTTCTCTACGCCGAACGCGCCCTTCTCGACGTCAAACCCCTGGGCGATGCCTGTTTCGACGTCGAATGTCTCGACGGCGACGGCTGTCTTGCCGGCGTCGACACTAAAACCGCTCTGCTTGACGACGAAGCTTGCAGTACCTTCGGCGTCGGTGGTGTCTTCGACGTCGTTGGAGGTGCTCTCGCCGGCGGGCTTCGACGTTGATGTGCCAACGTCGGTATCTCACCGCCTCTCGCTGTAGGTGAGCCAGATGTGGTCCGCCTACGCGATTCTTGATGATTTGGAGCCCTCGACGTCGAAGGACGTTTCGACGTCGACTTCGACGCTGACTCAGAGCACAACGGTACCTTGGACGTTGATCTGTCCCTCGACGGCGACCGATGTCTTCTTTCGTCATCTTTTTCTTTGCGTCTTGAGTGAGAGGAGGGCTTTCTTGCAGACAGTTCTCCTTTAGCACTTGCCTTACTTCCTCTCTCCAGCATAGAGTGCAGCTTTATCTTCTCCCTTTCCTTAAGGGTTCTTCTGGAAAACTTGCTGCAATGGTAACACTGGTCTGGCTTGTGTGATGAAGGGAGACTAGCAATACAGACCGAGTGTGGGTCCGATTTGGACATCTTTCCACAGGCCGGGCACTTAATAAATAAAGCCGGCATTTTGAAAGGGAAAAAAGTGAAAAAATTTGGGGGGAAAACAGCTGAATCTAACAGCTAGTCAGTAAAGACGTCGAGTGAAACAACAATATTCCACTCAAAACCAGAATTAGTGATAAAAACCACTAACTGGGGAGCTCAAACTCCAGGGTCCTCATAGAAGGAGCCGGAAAAAGAACTGACCTAACTGTCACCTGTAGTGCATGATGGGAGCCTGAGGGTTCCAAGAGGTCTTAAAGGCACGGCGCCAGTTTTTCCTAACTGTTCTATATGCAGCCTCTCTAGGCTGACCTGCCTCTATGGTCTTACCCCTTTTACCTTTGAAAATAAAGGTTGTGTTTCAAAGCAAACTAAAGTGGTTTACTTGTTTTAATCATGATTATATCATGGGGTATGTTTATTTGTTGTTCAAATTTAAAAGGTTTTACATGCAATGAGGCAGGTTTTCTGAGCCTAGTATATAATATCAGGCTGCATATATGTTTGTTTTATGCATATCACCTATATATTTACTTATATGTGTTTATGGATATATATGTAGGTATATGCATATTATTGGCTATTGCTCCGGGGTCCCCGCACGTGGGCGGGACTATTCAGTGCTTATGACTATTGATGAGTATCCCCTGGAAGAGAAATATATATACACACACATACACACACACACATATATTCAATCCAAATGCCCGAAAGCTTTTGAGAGGGCACTCGACAGCGCTCCTACCATCCGGCATCACATTGCAGCCTGCCTGAAAGTCCCGATAATTATTTGTTGTGCCGATGCGTTTCAAGGCTCAATGCCTCTTCTTCTTGGGCTGTTTGTCAAACGTGACATCGAGGGCTCACATAACCTTATTTCCGGCTTTATTTATTTGCGTAATGGCCCCCAGTGGGCGTTGTTCAGTGTAATGTCTTTTGTTGCATGTTGGGAAATGTAGTCCCTTATGTGAGCAAAAGTTTGTTTCCTTTAGTGGGATCGATGCACATTAATGATTAAAACCATTATTATCCTATAGTAGTATATATATATATATATATATATATATATATATATATATATACACACACATACATATATTGACACACTTCAGCTTTAAAACCTCTCGCCTTCATTGTGACTTTGACAAAGACCGTGAGGTTGAAACGAGTCAGTCATTAAAACCCCTTGTTTTCCAATCATCCTCAGTGCAGCTTTTCCTTGTGTTCGTGCAACGTGAGGACTTCTTTAATATAAACCGGACCACAAAGTAAGTGCTTATTTTTCTTTATTTAGTGCAGATCGGCATAACGCGTTTCGGCTCACACGGGAGCCTTGATCACATGACATAGTTCTACGTTACACTGGATCTTTTAAAATGCCCAGTGCCAGTGCAATTGAAGTCACATGTGCAAATCACGCCATAGACATAAAAAAAAGTCACATTTGTAGTTTTTCTTTGGCCTTTACAATCATAGTTTCTTTGTGTGCCATTGCATAAATACAGGGTTAAAATTTCATATCGATATATTGTTGTTATTAAAAAGTTTTGATGGTAAAATGTAAAACCAATTTCATAAATTCATGCATCTACTGAAGCTTTCAACAACAAACCCTGCTTGTATATCCTATCATTGAATCAATATTCTGATCGATAATGTCTGGCGTATGTAGTGTGTTAATAAAGTGCAAAAGTGCTTATCACCAGTATCCTAAGTGTTGTATGTGCCCAAAATTTTAACCCAAGTCACGTTGGTTCGTATTGATATTGAATGCGTTTCATTTTTAATTTATCGGTTTTGATTTTGGTTTTCTTTGCGCGCAGGGGTATTGGAGCCCCAAAACCCTGTGGTTGAATATGTCTCTTTTGCCTAGGTATTGCATGGTCTTTCAAGGGTATTTGGCATATAACTACCATCCGTTAGTTAGGTTTTGATTTTCTGTTATTCCTTTTTCTCTGCATCTTCATTGTTACTTATTGCCAATAATATCGGTATCAATACCAAATTTGTGCAAAATGCAAATTGTATTTAATAAATAATTAAATATATAAATATGTACGCATAAAATTTGCTAATTGATTGGCTTATGTACAAATTGAGCAAGTTCCTTATTGATGTAGTGGTGCAGAGTGCAAAATAGCTCATGAGTCCCTAGTAGGCTCCTATCCATACAGCCATCAATGTATAAAGATATGTAATATTGTTGATAAAATCATTAATAAATACCTACAATAATAAAAAATCATAGTAAAATACTAGACTTAAAACAGCAATATACATTGTTAAACCGTCCATAAAAAAACCATAGTAAGACCCAAGATAAAACTTTGCATATAGGTTAACAGATAATCTTAATAAATTGCCAGATTTTAAAATACCCATTAACCCCTTGCGTGCGCGGCGAATTTTCGCGCTGTGCGGGGGTTTCTATTAGTGGGCAGGATTTGGACGGCCCCCGGCCGTCGTGCGCACACGCCCACCGTGACGGCCGGGGGCCGTCGTGAGCACCGAAGGGGTTAAAAGGCCAGTTCATAAGCAAGTGTACATATCCTCAGTCACGTTCAGTCCTGTTGGATGTTTAGAGTTTAACTCTAACATGTATCTAGTTTCCAACTGACGTAACCGTTGTTCCCTGTTGCCCCCTCGTCTACTTGGTGGGACCGCATCAATCACAAAATATCTGAGGTCTTGGCTTCTCGAATTATGTTTACTTTTAAAATGGCGTGCCACTGGGTAGGTGTTATCCTGATTAGTAATTGCCCTAAGGTGCTGTAGGATTCTTTTGTGCACCGGTAATTTGGTGCTCCCTGCATAATGTAGGTCGCAAGGGCAAATTAGTATGTATACCGCATACTCAGATTTGCACGTTAGAAGTTTGGATATTTTAATACTTGTGCTAAATGGTGTCGTATAGGTTGTTCGATTCTCACCCTGCTGACACGCCTTACAGGTTTTACACCTGAAGAAGCTCATGTGTCTGTAACCAATTCGTATTTTTAATGACTTCTGGGCTAGTTTTCACCAGCTCATCCCGCATTGATAGACCTCTGCTGTATGTGATGGAAGGTCGAGTAGGTAAATCCTTCCCTATGATGGGATCACTTAGTACCATGGGCCAGTTGCACGAGATAATTGATTGGAGTTGCTTGTGTTGTTGGCTATATTGTATAATTATTCTGAACTCCTTTCTGGTTTTACTAACACTTGCTAAAGGTTGTATCACGGAACTTGGCTCACTAAGGTGGTTTGGTGAGAGTAGCTCATATCTATCTTTGCGCATAGATTGCAGAATAGCGCTATCAATCACCTTTCTAGAATACCCTCTCTAGAAACCTCATTCTACTGGAGGTCTGAGCTTCCCTTAGATCATTGCTGTGAATCCTCCTCAGCCGAAGCATCTCCCCATAGGGGATACTATTAATCAGATGCTTGGCATGGGAGCTGCTAGCATGGAGTTCCCTGCGGTCTCCTTACGATATAATTTGGACTCAATTTTGTCGTCACGCACATAGATTTTGGTATCTAGGAAGCTCACCTCTGTGTCACTGATAGTGGCTGTAAACTGTAGGTTCAAGTTATTGATATTCAGAGCTTTGATAAAATCATTAGCATCATCAATGTTACCCTCCCAGACCACAAACAAGTCATCGATAAAACGTAACCACATTTTTATGTTCTTATTAATCGCATGTTGGTGTTGGGTTTTCAGCACCAGCTCCTCCCACCAGCCCATATGCAGACATGCATAGCAGGGGGAGAAGCTGGCACCAATGGCTACTCCTCTGACTTGCCTGTACAATAGATTGTTAAACAAATATATTGCTCATCAAACAGAATTCTACTATCGCAATGAGCATTTCCTCTTGGTCAACTGAATTTGTTAATTTGTCCAAGTAAAATCTCAATGCCCTCAGTCCATCATGGTGTTGGATACTAGTGTATAATGAGCTCACATCTAATGCTATGAACAAGTATCCAGGTTTCCATTCGAAATCTTTAAGTTTTCTTAGGAAATCCCCAGTGTCGCATACATAAGATGGTAGAGATTTCACTAGGTCTTGGAGAAAAAGTCAACATATTGGGAGGTATGCTCTAATAGGCTGTTCCTGGCCGATATTATTGGTCTACCAGGCGGTCTGTGTGGATCCTTGTGGATCTTGGGGATAAAGTAAATCGTGGGCACCACTGGATGTTCGTTCTTTAGGTATTTATATTCCTGAGCGGTTATCGTTCCATCACTTTTCCATGTCAGCAATTGAGTATAGTATCTTGTGTTTGTGGATTTCATTTCAGCAATGGTACTCTTAGTGTAGCATGTGATCTCTTAATTGTCTGTAAGCTTCATTTGGTGTAATCACCTTTGGACATCAAGACAATGTTTCCACCCTTATCGGAGTTTCGAATGACTATGCCATTGTTTTCCTTCAGTTTTCTCATGAGTTGATCATATTCATGGTTTCGTTTGATGAATTTCCATTTAGCATTTCGAGTTGTCAAATTTAGTTGTTTTAATTCTTCTACCACTCTCTCATGGAAAATATCAATGGAGTCTCGTGTCATGATGGGGTTAAACGTTGATTTGGCCTTAAAATGTGTTTTTATTCCCTTTTGCGGTCTACTCCTGGCATTTGATTGATTGGATTTGGTTGTTTCAATTGTTGTGTCCATATCGGTGTCATCCTCATTGTTTAGCCAGAGCTCCTGCATCTCTGTACAAAAGGAGGAGTCTGATTGTGTTGTTTCTACATCACTGATTGTCTCACTGCTCATGGTCCCATCCTCATTAGTGTGGTCACCATCTCTTTTGTTTAGGGCATGGAATTTTTTGAGTTTTAACTTCCTTACCCCTTTGAAAATGTCCAGTCTGGTTTTAGAATAGTTAAAGTTTCTAGCAGGACAAAAAGAGAGGCCCAAACTTAAAATCCTTTTATCTGTGTCACTTAAAGTTAAGTTGGTCAAATTTATGATCGTTTTGTTTGTATTTATTTGCCCCTCCTCCAACCTCCTCGCTTCTTCGAATTGTTACCTGCTTCTATTGGCCTTCCTTCTCTGTCCACGTTTGTGGTTTTTGCTTGACCGTAATTTGTTTTCTGGGGCCTTGGTCGGAGGGTTTGCCTCCTGTCGCTGCATAAAAAACCCAATTCCTCGTCTAATGAGTGTTTCTGTTTAGTGTTTCTCCTTGTATCTTGTTCCGATTCACTGTCGGGGGCAGAGCTGAGGTCTGATTGGGAGGTACTAGAGTTTGGCTCTCCACTCCTTGAGGGTCCTGGTCTTTGCTCTGTTGATTTATTGCTTTTTACTGCTCGCATCGCCTCATTTTTTCGCAAAAGTGAATATTTGGCCCAGTTCATAGTCGGTTTTATCCCTATGAAATTTGAACGTTTTGTGCTCCTTAATTTTATCTTCCTCCCGTTTTAATCTGACCATCATTTCTTGCCGTAATGTGTGTTGATCACTTTCGCCCAGTTCATTTAATTCCTCATTAATCTTGTCGATTTCCTCCAAGAGTGTTGCCCTGTCAATATCGGCATACTTTATTAGTATTGTTACCAGACGTTTAGATGACTCAAGATTACATTGGGCCCATTCACGCATCATTGCGGGATTCGGGGATTCATAGCTCGGGGGCAGCAATATACGTAAGCCCCGCGGTATCCGGTCCACATCTATATACCTTTGCAACGAGCGGACTCCCACCACTTGCTTTGTTCAGCGCGCATTTTCTTCTCAAGTTTTTTAAATTAGTCTTTTAATGTTTCATTGTGACTTTTGGTGACTGTGTCTACATTATTTTCTATGACTGTCACTTGTTTGTAGTCGTCGAACATCTCCAACGCTGCGGCTTCTCTCTCATGGACTATGTCAGCCGACATACTTGCAGTGTTAAGTATATTAATTTGGGTATCGAGAGGTGTTCGTCATATATTTGTAAGACTATTCCTCCTTTACCAGCACACCTTTCCACCCCTTATTGCCTATATTTCGTACCTCGGTAGTCTCTCAGTCCGTCCAAATCCTCCGATTCAGGTCGTTCCGTTGTACCTTGGTTTTTCGACGTTCCTGCGGCACAGGGGGTCACGACAGCACAATTCCTTCCGGATTTCGTTAAGTGCTTCCAGGTTGCCCCGGAAGATGTGTCTCTCCAAATGTGTCGTTCCTTTGGGGAAAAGGGGTCCATTCAACAAGCCGAAAAGAGACCACGTCGGCTTTTCATATCCATTCGTCTCAGTCCTCTCGCTGGATACTCCAAAAACGGAACCGGACCACAAAGTAAGTGCTTATTTTCCTTTATTTAGTGCAGATCGGCATAACTCGTTTCAGCTCACACGGGAGCCTTGACACTTCAGCTTTAAAACCTCTTGCCTTCATTCACATATTTTACACTGACTATCTGGAGCTACTACTGACCTGCTACTGCTTCTTTCTATATCCACTCAGTAGTGTTTAGTGATCTTTTGTGTTGATGACCACATTGCTGCCATGCATGTGTCTATAAATATAATTAAAGCCGAAGTTGCTGCCTTCTTTCTAGTAAAATGTGCCTTCCACTTAAACTCCAGAAGTGTTTGTTAAATTATATCTAATTTGGATGGTTGAGCTATCCACCTGCCAATAGTTCTTCGTTATTGAGGAACATAATGCTTGTGACACATGAGCAACAAAGAATAATTTTGTTTTTCTGAGATTTTGTCTCTTCTATCTATACCAGGGTTCTCCAATCTCAGTCCTGGAGGGCCGGATCCATACCAGATTTTTAAATAACTACCTTTATCAAAATGTGGATATGCTAAAAATCTGGCATGGATCCAGCCCTCCAGGAAAAATTTGGGGAACCCTGATCAAGGACATAATGATCCTTCCCACATTCAAAGAAGCGCTCTACTGTATCCCTCGGCTATTCTAAAAAAGGATAGCAGTTTAATTATTTGATTAGCATGAAAGGGTGAAACCACCTCAGGTGTAAATTTTAGGCGCATGCTAATGAGGACTGTCTTTTTGAATAATCAAATATTGTTATTCAACTAGGACACTGCCAGTATTTCTTTGACATTTAAGAGGGAATAGCAACTAAAAAGACCATCTTTAGTGCTGGGTTATGCATTATTACAAAGGATGATTACAAAAGTCCTACTAATACTAAATTCAAAATACCCTGCAGTTGTTGAACAGCATATGGAGGAAACTGCCTTTTTACAAGCATCTGGTTACTGGATGGGGAAATATTTGTGCTTATGCATGTATACCTTAAGTATGAGCTGCAATGGCTAATAAATGTACTCTTAAATAGGCATAGGTTAGGTTGCACTGGAAGTGTGCAAGCTATCTCACCATTACAGATTTATCTGGTAACTATTGTATCCATACCATGTAAGGTAGCATGTCCGTTTTAATTCATATTTTCTGGTGGAAGGTGTAGGAAGCTGGCTCTGTATATACTATACCAAAGTGAGGTATAGTGTGCACAGAGTCCAGTGGAACCCCAAAGGTAGGCAGAGTTAAAATTAGTTAGCACCTCACTCTCTATTTGTGGCAGTGTGGTCGAGCAGTACGGCTTTATCAGAGGACAGTGTTAAGCATTTGTTGTACACACTCAAAGACTGAACTTCAGACCAATTGGTTTTGTATAAAAATATTCTTTTAGTTATTATATTTCTTAGAACCAAGCAAGCCTGGCACAGGTAAGTGATAAGTACTTTGAAGTAAATACACAGTTGTAATACAGTATGGATTGTAATGGGATATGCACTTTGTTTTGACTTACAGTATTGTTTCGGAGAAATGCAATGCTTTGTAAATACAGTACATATACTTTGTATAGGATTTTCAGTAAGATTACAGGTAAGTTACTTTTGAGATTACTTTTCTTACACAGTGTAATATACCTGGATACTACACTGGGACATTTCCTGTAAACAGGTAAGTAAAATCGCTTTTGTTAGTACAATTTTAAAGAATTTCTTTAGGTTTTCATATTCCACACTTAGAAACTTTTCCAAGAAAAACAGTCAATGTTATCCTATGGAGGAAAATAGTGTTATCAGTTTTAGGGTATTCAGAGTATTTGGTAGTGGGAGTTGAGGTTCTGGGGGTAGACTCGGGGGTCCCCAGGGTCAGGGATGCACTCTCGTTACACCCTCAGCGGCACTAGGGCGGCCGGGTGCAGAGTGCTGAGGCCCAATGTTATCCAATGGGGGATAGGGGGCCTCCGGTTGGTGGCTGCTGACGAGCAGGCCACTTGGTCGTGGGAGCAAAGCTCCTAGACTTTGGCTCAGGGCAAATGGGGAAACAAAGTAGCACCAAAGGCGCACCCTCAGTGGCACTAGGGCGGCCGGGTGCACGGTGCTGTTTTGACGTCGGGCGACCTGTTTGCAATGGGGAACCTCTGGTTTGCAAAGGCACTGCAGGCTTGGGGACGAAGGTCTTCTGGGTGCGACCACCACTTCGAGAGGTAAGTTGGGAAGTTAGGGGTTGGTTAGGCAAGGTCTGTTTGGCTCCCCAAGGCTGTGAGGAGTCGGGTGCAGGGGTACCTTTTAGGGTCGGATCTTCTTACCAGCTCTTGGTCGCGGTTGGGGGGACCTTCCAGACTTAGGCTGCAGGCGTCGGCTGGAAGTTTGAGGCAGGTCAGGGGTCACCGGATCTCGGGTCAGGACCTCCTCGTGGTGTTTGCCCACCTGAGCTCGGGCCGTGGACGGCGAGTGCAGAGTAGTGCGGATTAGCGGTGTCCGGCCGGAGCAAGAGGTAGGAGATGAACAAATCTGGTGTTCACTGGAGAGACAGTCTTTGTGGTTGAAGGCAGGCAGGTCCTCCGGGGTTTGAGGTTGCTGTCTGCAGGACACACCGGGATTTCGCAGGAGCAGGTTCGAGGTGGAGACAGGCTGGGGCCAAGTCAGTGGGCGTCTTCCTCTTGTTAACTTCGGCACGGCTGTTCGGTCCTTTTCTTGTAGTTTCTTCTGGTCTGAGGAAGCAAGGTTCAGGGATGCCCCTAAATACTAGATTTAGGGGCGTTACAGGTAGGTAAAAAGGTTGGGACCAATGGCACACCTGCTGTTTGTGGCATAATTGGATTATTTGCGCAATCCATCTTGCAATTGAGTTCTTTGTTACTGGTCTTCCTAGGAAACTGTTTGCAAATGACACGAAGAGTTGCTTTGTCTTCCTATGAGCCTTTGACCTTTCTATGTAACACGTTACTGCTTTCCTTGCATCTAGAGTGTGTAATGTTCTTTCTCCTTGGTCTTTGGTTTCTGAAAGATACTTGGTATTTGAATACTCTGACTTATGTAAAATTTTGGGATCACATTTTGCAAGAACTGTGGGTCCGTTCTCATGACAAGGAGCCGGAAAAAAGAACTGTGGTAACTGCCTCTGGTAGAGCATGATGGGATATTGGAGGTGTCAGTTCTTAAGGCACATTCTCCTTTTTCTTCCCCGACAATGGCAGCCATTCGGGCCACACTGCCCCGCACTTCATCCTTCTCTCACGTAACAAAAGGGTTTGTGAAAGATTTTTTCTGTTACCTTACAAGGTTTTTCATGCATTAGTTGAATGTTTCCCTGGATAGTCCCCTTTTGTTACAACAAGAAAAAGAATTTTGACCACTGTAGCCTAATTCTAGATTTTTGCATAATGACTAAGTGACTATTTAAAGCCTTCCTGAAGGAAGGCAAACTTCAGCACTTAAGATAAATTGGAAAAAGTGCTCAGGGGTCCCAAGAGGCAGGCAGGACTATTCAACGCTTATACATGGAAATCCCCTACAAGAGAAGCTTGGTATTTAAATAGTTTGACTGATGTGAAACTGTGAGATCACTTTTGGCAGGAACTGTGGATCTGTTCTCATGACAATCCTGTCTGTGTACCTGAAGGTACAGTTTCTGTAACGAGAGTGCTTGCAACTCACTAACTCTGCATAGTGAAGTACTGGCCACTAAAAAGCAGTCTTTAGTGTGACCATTTGTAAAGATGTCTTATGTAATAGTTCAAAGGGTGCTTTCATTAATGGTGTGAGCCCTATATTTAAATTCTATGGTGGAGCTTGTACACTTTTTGGGGGTGCAATTATTTTTCTAAAAACCATTTGACGACTTGTGACATGAAAAACTTCTTCCAATGTGACCTCTAGTGTAAGCCACCACTGCTGCCAAATGCACCTTCAGGGATTAATAGGTTAGTCTACACTCTAAATAGTGTGTTAAGTATCTTAGAACTTTGCCTTATATATACACACACTTTCTAAGAATCCTTCTTTGATGCACCATAGTCAGTATCTTCTCCATTTTGCTGTATAACATTTTCTAATTGTTGGTCTTCTTGCCTCCTTCAAGAAAGCCATTATATTTTCTGGTAGTTTTAAGTGTCCAAACTAAGTCTTCAGGAACCATGCTGTCAGACTTAAGGACTCTAGTTCTGGATGGAACACCTTTCTTTTTTGCATTGATGTAGGAAGCTGGCTCTGTATATACTATACCAAAGTGAGGTATAGTGTGCACAGAGTCCAGTGGAACCCAAAAGGTAGGCAGAGGTAAAAGTAGATAGCACCTCACTATTTGTGGTAGTGTGGCCGAGCAGTAAGGCTTTATCAGAGGACAGTGTTAAGCATTTGTTGTACACACTCAGTCAGCAAATGAATTCACACACTAAAAGACAACTTCAGACCAATTGTTTTTGTATAAAAAATATTCTTTTAGTTATTTTATTTCCTAGAACCAAGCAAGCCTGGCACAGGTAAGTGATAAGTACTTTGCAGTAAATATACAGTCTGAATTGTAAATGTACTTTGATTTGATTACAGTAGTGTTACTGATAATGCAGTGCTTTTCAGAATACAGTACATATACTTTGTATAGGATTTTTAGTAAAATTACAGGTAAGTTGCGCTTGAGATTACTTTTCTTACACAGTGCAGTATGCCTGGATACTGCACTGGGACATTTCCTGTAAACAGGTAAGTAAAAGAGTTTGTTAGTTAGTGCAATTTTAAAGAATTTCTTTAGGTTTTCCAACTCCACACCTAGAAACGTTTCATAGAAAAACAGTCAATGTTATCCTATGGAGAAAAGGAAAATGCTACTTACGATAACCCTGGAACAGATGGTACCGGGGAGGCGGGTGGGCGTATGTGATTCTGCAGCTCTACATGCCAAGAACAGATGAATACTGGTAAGTAGCATTTTCCGTTCGAGGAATATGAGCTGCAGAATACATGCTTGTGCATAGACTATATAGCAGTGCTCTCCCCTAGCGGTGGTCACCTGTATCTGTTGCAGTGGTCTGAAAAGGAAAATGCTACTTACCAGTATGCATCTGTTCTTGGCATGTAGAGCTGCAGAGTCGTACACTGTGCATTAGATCGCCATCTGGTGTTGGGCTCGATGCTTGCACTTTGTTGTTGTCTTGGAAGAGTCTTTGTAGTCACGAGATAGGTGACTCCTCCTTTGGACGATAGTGCGCATGGGCATCGACTCCATCCTCAGATTGTTTTTCGCCATGATGGGAAAAGATGGAGTCAGTAAGAAGAAAGAGATGTCCATGTGAATGTATCTAATTAAGATAATACTGGAACAGATACAGGTTCCGGGGAGGCGGGTGGGCGTGTACGACTCTGCAGCTCTACATGCCAAGAACAGATTCATACTGGCAAGTAGCATTTTCCGTTCGAGGCATATGAGCTGCAGATCGTACACTGTGCATAGACTGTACAGCAGTGTCTCCCTTAGCGGTGGTCACCTGTATCTGTTGCAGTAGTTTGAAACAATGTTTTGAGAACAGCTTGGCCTACAGAAGCCTGTTGTTTTGCCTGCACGTCAACACAATAGTGTTTGGTGAAGGTGTGTGGTGTAGACCATGTAGCTGCTTTACATATGTCATCTAAGGGAATGTTCCCTAAGAATGCCATGGAGGCCCCTAGTTTGCGTGTTGAATGCGCTTTAGGGGGAACTATTAATGTGCGTTTAGCTTTTTGGTAGCATATTTGAATGCATTTTACTATCCACCGTGCGATCCCAGCTTTGGAGATGGGGTTACCCTTATGAGGTGGGGAGAAGGCTACAAACAGTTGTTTTGCGAAAGGGCTTGGTTCTGTCAATGTAATAAAGCAGTGCTCTTTTGACGTCTAGTGTATGAAGAGCTCTATGTGCTACAGAGTCTGGGTTTTGGAAAAAAAACGGTAATTCAACTGATTGATTAAGATAAAAAGCAGAAATGACTTTGGGAAGGAATTTTGGATTTGTTCTAAGAACCACTTTGTTATGATGTATTTGTAAGAATGGTTCTTGTATGGTTAAAGCCTGGATCTCACTTACTCTTCTGAGAGAGATGATAGCGACAAGGAAAGCAACTTTCCATGTGAGGAACTGAAGTTCACATTTATGTAGAGGTTCAAATGGGGGACCCATGAGCCTGGTAAGGACAATGTTTAAATTCCACACTGGAGAGGGTGGCAGTCTGGGAGGGATTATTCTTTTAAGTCCTTCCATAAAGGCTTTGATTGCAGGAACTCTAAATAAAGACAAATGTTGTCTGTTTTGTAAGTAAGCGGCGAGCGCTGCTAGATGTAATCGTATGGATGAATATGCTAGATTACATCTTTGCAAGTGTAGTAAATAACAAATGATGTCTTGGATGGAGGCATCCAGTGGATCAATTTTATTATTTTTGCAGTAGATGGCAAATCTTTTCCATTTTGCTGCATAGCAAGCTCTAGTAGTAGGGCGTCTGGCTTCTTTAATGATGTTCATACAGTCTGGCGGAAGGTTAAGATAACCGAACTCTAGGACTTCAGGAGCCAGATCGCTAGATTCAGTTGAGCTTGATCGGGGTGTTTTATCTCTCCATGGCTCTGCGTTAGCAATGTTGGGGAGAGGCGTAGTTTTTGGTGTGGAACTACTGAGAGCTCTAGTAGTGTTGTGAACCATGGTTGGCGTGCCCATGTGGGAGCCACGAGGATCATTTTGAGAGACTGTTGTCTGAGTCTGCGTACTACCAGGGGAATCAGTGGGAGTGGCGGAAAAGCGTATGCAAATCTGCCTCACCAGTTCATCCATATCGCATTGCCTTTGGACAATGGGTGTGGGAACCTGGCGGCGAAGGTTGGGCATTTTGCGTTGTCGTGTGTGACAAACAGATCTATGTTTGGTAGGCCCCACATGTGGAAAAAGGGTTGGAGAACTTGAGGATGAAGTTCCCATTCGTGGATCTGCTGTGTTTGTCGACTTAGTAGATCTGCAATATGATTGTGAATCCCTGGAAGATGTTCCGCTAGCAGATATATATTCTGTGGAATGGCCCATCTCCAAATGTGTTGTGCAAGCTGGGACAGGTGCAGAGAATGTGTCCCCCCCCCCCTGTTTTTGTATGTAGTACATGGCTGTCATGTCTGTGCGGATCAGGACAGTCTTGTGTTTTAGATGTGCTTGGAATGATTTCAATGCTAGGAATATTGCTAATAATTCCAGATGGTTGATATGGAGCACTTTTTGTTGAGTGGTCCATTTGCCTTGAATTGTATGGTGTAGGAGATGGGCTCCCCAACCGATGAGTGATGCATCTGCTGTTAGTACTATCTGTGGAACTGGCTCGAGGAACGGCCGCCCTTTGGACAGGTGTCGTGTGTTCCACCACTGCAGAGAGCGATGTGTGCGGCTGTCTACCAACACCAGATCTGCAAGATGTCCTTGAGCTTGGTTCCACTGTTGTGCTAGGCATTCCTGTAAGGGGCGCATTTGAAGCCTTGCATGAGGTACGATAAAGATGCAAGAGGCCATCATTCCTATGAGTTGCATGAATACCCTTGCTGGGAGGGAGTGCTGCGGTTGAAATTTGCTGCTTAAGGTTTGTATGCTGGCTATCCTGGCTGGACTTGGATAAGCCAGAGCTTTGGAGGCGTCTACTGTAGCTCCTAGGTACTGAAGTGTGTGGGAGGGGTGAAGGTTTGACTTGGGGTAGTTTACTGTGAATCCTAAGTGGTGTAGCAGCTGGATAGTTTGAAGAGTGTGACTAACACACTGGTTGAATGACTTGGCCTTTATTAGCCAGTCGTCTAGGTATGGAAAGACGTGGATTTGTTGTCTTCTTGGGGAGGCTGCTACTACTGCAAGGCACTTTGTGAACACTCTGGGTGCGGTGGTGACCCCGAATGGTAGGACTGTGAACTGATAAAGTTGTCCGTCCACCATAAATCTTAGATACTTCCGGTGAGCGGGGTGCATGGGAATGTGGAAGTAGGCGTCCTTGAGATCTAGTGTTGCAAGGAAGTCGCCTTGTTGTAGCAGTGGAAGAACCTGTTGCAGAGTGATCATATGGAAGTGATCGGACAGTATGTAGAGATTGAGGGGTCTGAGGTCGAGAATTGGCCTTAGGGTCTCGTCCTTTTTGGGGATTAGGAAATACAATGAGTAAACCCCTGTTCCTTGATGTTGTAAGGGAACAAATAGTTTCTTACCTGTCGGTATAGTTTTGCAGCTTGAAGACTTTCTGGATTCACTATGCTGCGCATTATTCCGCGGTCTAGTGGTTGGGTCCGGAATCGTAGTCTTTTTCCAGTTTTTTTTTCTTTTTTCGTGTAGCCCAGGTGGGCGTCGACGCCCCACCATTTGGTGTCCTCCCGTGACGTCGGCGCGCTTCCTCCGGAAGCTCCCACCTTAAGGCGCCATCTTCGGATTCTTTTTTTTTTTTTGTGTGCTTGTGTTGTTAATCCTTTTACCCTTTTGAAGGTGTTTTCCATTTGTTAGTCCCATCTTCCTCCTGTCTCATCTTTCTGGCGGAGGCGGGTGGGTTCGCTAGTGAATCCAGAAAGTCTTCAAGCTGCAAAACTATACCGACAGGTAAGAAACTATTCGTTTTGCAGCGTGAATCTTTCTGGATTCACTATGCTGTGCATAGATTTTGTAGCGGTTTGCTATATTTGTGGCGGCTGGGTGGAAGATGAGCGTTGGTTGTTGAATATATGTTGAAGCACTTTTTGACCTACTTGTGCTTCCTTGTTCATCTGTATATCCACGCAGTAGTGCTTAGTGAATGTGTGCACTGAAGCCCATGTTGCCGCCAGGCAAATGTCCTGGATAGGTGTGTTTGCTAGGAAGGCTATTGTTGCTCCCATTTTCCTGGTTGAGTGAGCCTGAGCTGCTCCCTGTAGCTCTTGGCCTGCCTGTTTGTGGCAGTATTGAATTGTTTGTGCGATCCATCGTGCGATGGTATTTTTCGTCACTGGTCTGCCCAGGAAACTGCTTGCGAAGGACACAAAGTACTGCTTTGTTTTTCTACAATCCTTAGTCCTTTCGATGTAATGCATTACTGCTCTCCTGGCATCCAGAGTGTGCAGTGCCCTTTCAGCGCTGGTGGATGGTTTCTGGAAGAAACTGGGAATTTGTATTGTTTGGTTTATATGGAACCTGGACACCACCTTTGGCATGAAGTGTGGGTCCGTCCTCATTACCACCCTGTCATTGTGAATCTGAATGTAGGGTTCTTGTAGTGTGAGTGCCTGCAACTCGCTCACCCTAAGTAGCGAGGTAATCGCTACCAGAAAGGCCGTCTTTATTGTGAGCATATGTAGCGATGCCTTGTGGATGGGTTCGAACGGTGCTTTCATAAGCTGTGTTAGAACTACATTGAGGTTCCATGCAGGCGGTGGCATCCTCTTTGGCGGTGCTATTCTTTTGGCTCCTTCTAGGAATCTTTTACTACTTGAGATGTAAAGAAGCTTTTCCCTGTTTCTCCTCTTGTATAGGCTACTATTGCTGCCAGGTGCACTCTTAGAGAAGTGCAGCTTAGGTTACTTTTTAGTAAGTGTGTTAAGTATTTTAGCACAGTTGATTCTTTAGTGATTCTCCCGAGGAGCTTTTTGTTGATGCACCATTCAGTGAATCTCTTCCATTTTGCTGCATAGCATTTCCGTGTGGTGGGTCTCCTCGCAGCACTGCCAGCGTGCTTTGTGGAAGCTTGAGGTGAGCGAACTCTAAGTCCTCAGGAGCCACGCTGCTAGGCTGAGGCTCTCTGGTTCTGGATGGAGTACCCTTCCGTTTTGTAGCGAGAGCAGGTCTTTCCTTCTTGAGAACTTGTGTGGTGGTCCCTGTGCCATCTCCACGATCTGCGAGAACCACGACTGCCTGGCCCACTGTGGTGCTACCAGAATTAGTGTCATGTTGCTTGTTCTGCACTTGCTGAGCACTTTGTGTATCAGCGGTATCGGTGGAAAAGTGTAGGCAAATGTCTTTGACCAGCTCATCCATAGGGCATTTCCTTGGGATTGATGGCCTGGCTGCCTGCGAAGTATTGGCCTTTTGCATTCTGGTGTGTTGCAAACAGGTCTAGTTGTGGGGTCCCCCACTTTTTGAATAGTTTTTGCGTCTTCTGCGCGTTGAGCTCCCACTCGTGTGAGATTGACGTCTGTCTGCTCAGTCTGTCTGCTTCCACATTGTCCTTCCCTGGCAGATGTATTGCCAGGAGGTCTATTTGTAATGGAATTGCCCATTTCCATATCTGTTGTGCTAGATCTGAGAGCGCCACTGAGTGTGTTCCTCCCTGCTTGTTGATGTAGAACATCGTTGTGGTGTTGTCTGTTTGTACTAACACCCTTTGGCCGTACAGCTGTTTCTGGAACGCTTTTAGGGCAAGGAACACAGTCTTGAGTTCTAGGTAGTTGATGTGTTGGACGGCATCTGTTTGTGTCCATAACCCCCTTACCTTGAGCAGTTTCATTTGCGCTCCCCACCCCATCTGGGATGCGTCTGTTGTGATGGTCACTGTTGGAGTTGGTGGTGTGAATGGCTTTCCCCTTGTTATGTTGCCCCTGTTCACCATGCTATCTCTTCCTGCACTGCGTGCGTTACAACCACTAGATCTTCCCAACTCCCTGTTGCCTGTGACCATTGCTGTTGCAGCCATTCCTGGAATGGTCTCATGTGTAGCCGAATATTGGGGAATAAATGTATGCAGGATGCCATCATGCCCATGAGCTTGCTCACTGTAAGACGTTGCCCCTTCAGGTAGCGGCGAGTCTCCTTCAGTAGTGCGAGGATCCTTTTCTCGCTGGGGAACAGCCTCCCCTGAATGGTGTCGATCTTCGCACCCAGGAAGATCTTCACTTGTTCTGGTTCCAGCGATAACTTCTCCTTGTGTATGGAGAAGCCTAGTTTTGTCAGCGTTTGTGTGACTTACTGAGTATGTAGTTTGCATTGGTTGTAGGAGTTCGCTTTTACCAACCAGTCGTCTAGGTAGGGGTATACGTGTATCCCCTGTCTTCGCAGATGTGCTGCTACGGCAGCTAGGCATTTGGTGAATACTCTTGGCGCTGATTTGAGGCCGAAGGCTAGGGCCGTGAACTGGTAGTGCGTCATGCTGATGGTGAATCTGAGCAGACGCTTGTGTCTTTGGTTTATGGGGATGTGTAGGTAGGCATCCTTGAGGTCTATTGTGGACATAAAATCCCCGTGCCTTATTTGAGGTATGACCTCTTGTAAAGACGTCATCTTGAACTTCTGAGTTTTGATGTATTTGTTTAGGAACCGTAGGTCCAGTACGGGCCTTAACGTTTCGTCTACTTTTGGTACGAGGAAGTAGTTGGAGTACACTCCTGTGCCCTTTTCTCTTTACAGCACCTTTTCTATAGCCTGTTTGTGGAGGAGTTCTTGTGCTTCCTGCCACAATAGTGACAGCTCTTTTGTTGAATGTTTTTTGTTTGTTGGCCTCTTGTTTGGTGGCCTCTTTACGAGTTCTATGCAGTAGCCAAACTGTATGATGTGGAGTATCCACTTGTCGGTTGTTATCTTCTCCCACTCCTGGGAGAAGTGTTTTAGTCTTCCTCCTACGGGCGTTGTATGATGGTAAATTTGTAATTGTTGTCCGTGTCTTTTGTTGTGCCGCGGCACTAGCGATGTTGGGGGTGCGGGCACGTGTTGTAGTGTGGAGTCACTTGGGGGCGGGCTGCTGGCCGCCTCTTCTTGTATTGCCTCGTCTGTTTGGTCGGCTACAAAAGGACTGGCCCCTCTGTTGGTTCTGCCAGCCTTGTTGCTGCTGACCCTGTTGTGCCTGGCTGCTTCCCTGAAATGTTTGCTGGACGGCCTGGTGCGATGTTCCCGGCTGGTTTCCACCTCTGCCGTTTGGTCTTCGTGAGGGGTGCCCCTTCTCATACCCCTGAACTGTAGTGCTCCCATGGACCTTGCCGTTTCGTTATCTTTTTGAGCTGCGTCAGCGTCTCGCCCACGGGCGTGCCGAACAGCTTTTCCCCGTTGAAGGGCAACTTCAGGATGTTGTTTTGTACCTCCGGCTTGAACCCGGAGATCCTGAGCCAGGCATGTCTCCTATCTGTCACCCCGATCATCATCAGCCTGCTTGATGTATCAGCTGCGTCTAGGGCCGACTTTAGGCAGGTGTTGGCCATGTTCTTCCCCTCCTCCACCAGGTGTGCCGCTCTCTGCTGGTTTTCTGTGGGGAGCAGTTTGAGCAACTGCCCAACTTCTTCCCAGTGCTGGTAGGCGTGCCTATTTATAAGGGCGTTGGAGTTGGCAATGCGCCAATGTATTGCCGCATTCCTTTCAATTTTCCTCCCTGTGAGGTCTATCCTCTTGCTCTAATTGTCTGGGGGCGGACCGGAGTTTGTGGGAACGTTGGCCCTCTTCCTGGCTGTTGCTGTTATTATTGAATCAGCTGGCACAGATCCCTGGATATATGGTGGATCCTTTGAAGAGTGTTTATATTTTTTCTCAGTTCTGGGTGTGACCGATCTGCAGGTAGATGGCTCATTGAAAGCTTCCCTGCCTTGGTCTAGCACACTAGGGAGCATAGGAAGGAATTGGCTCCTAGTTTGTGTTGGTAGCAGTGTTTCCAGGAGAAAACAGGCTTTAGGCTTTCCCTCCTCCATTTCCACTCTATAGGTGGCTGCCGCGTTCCTGACGACCATGTTGTACACTCCTATGTCGTCCGGCGGCAAAGGCCTCGACGTATACGTCTCCACGGCCTCCTCCGGGTCTTCGGCGTCGAGATCCTGCCATTCCAGGTCTTGAGCCTCCGAGGGTGTCGAGCCGAAGTGCGTCTGCTGGTCGTTGTCACCCTTCGTATAATCGTACAGGACCTCTTTGTCCTGTTCCGACGGTTCGGGAGTTTTCGGCGGCTCGGTGCTGTCGAACTCCTCTTGCGTTTCCACTTAGACGACCGTCGAGGGCTTCGAAGGGATGGTGTATCTACTCATCCGGTCGTCGAAGTCCTTCTTCTTTTGGATGATACTGGCCATTTCGGCCTCGAGCCTTTTCTTCTTCCTCTCCATCTCCGCCGCTTGATTGGCGTCGAGAGTTTCGGCAGTTCTCTTCGAGGTCGTAGTTGACGTCGGAGGTGCCTTCTGCTCTTTCCCCTTCAGCGTCGAGTGCGGTTTCTCTGAACCGTGCTTCGACGACCTGGGTGTGTCAAGAGCTTTCGCCGACCGGGAGTCCTTTTCGAAGGATCCGCTGGGCTGTTTGTCCGTGGATGCAGCTTCGGTCGTCGAGTGCTTCGACGCCGGTGCTCCTTTCGAGGTCTTTGGCTCGGATTTTCGAGTCTGTCGGGGTTCTTTGGGTCGACGTGTCTCTTACCTCCTTCTTGGAAGTGTTATCGGTCTCTACGACCGTGCAGTCCTCTGGTCCCTCGGCGATGTTGTCCTCTTCCCCACTGGAGAGACCCAGGTCCCGCAGCGACGGAGGTGGCCCTTGGCCCTGCATGCTGTAGTTTGCTCTCCTCTGTCTGTCCCTCACCCTGAGGGTCTTGGTGGCGAATGCTGCGCAGGCGTTGCAGTCGCTACGATGGTCGATCGGTAGGCAGAGGTTGCAGACTGGATGTTGGTCTTTCTGTGCGAACTTGTGGTGGCAGTTACGACAGAACTTGAATGGTGTCTTGTCCATTCCCGCGCTCAGGGAGCCCCCTGTGTGCGCATTCTCCGTTGGACGTCGAAGTTTCTTCTACCTCTCACCAGCTTTGTCGTCCCGGTAGTATGTTCTTTGTCTTGTGATGATCTCCAATTTTTCTCCGTTCTTTCTGCTTTTCTCTTACTTCTTCTCTCCTCTTCCAACTCTGGAGCTCTTCACGACGATCCAGACCCAATGGCGGAAAAAAGAATCTGAAGATGGCGCCCTAAGGTGGGAGCTTCCGGAGGAAGCGCGCCGACGTCACGGGAGGACACCAAATGGTGGGGCGTCGATGCCCACCTGGGCTACACGAAAAAAAACAACAAAAAAAACAGAAAAAAAGACTACGATTCCGGACCCAACCACTAGACCGCGGAATAATGCACAGCATAGTGAATCAAGAAAGATTCACGCTGCAAAACTGGTTCTATTGCATGCTTTTGAAGCAGTGAGAGAACCTCTTGCTTTAAGAGGGTAATGTGTTCTGTGGACATTGGACGCTGTTTGGGTGGAATATTGGGCGGGGTTGCTGTAAGTTCCAGGCAGTAACCATATTGGATAATTTGTCTTACCCACTTGTCTGTTGTGATGGAATCCCAGACAGGTAGGAACTGTGAAAGTCTGCCCCCGACCGGAGTGGAATGGTCTGGAGGAAGTGGAGGGAAGTCACTGTTTAGGAGCGGGGGAGGTACGAGTGGTGTTATTACCTCGGCCTCTACCCTTATTGTTGTTTCCCCTGTATCCGCCTCTAAAATATCCTCTATTGGGGGATGTGTGAGGTGTTTTTATATGAAGAGGAGGCGGTGTCTGTTCCAATGTTTTTGGACGCTCCCCTATAGAAGGAGCGACGAAAGGAACCACATGTGGATAGAGACTGCAATGCTCCCATGGACTTAGCAGTTTGTGTCCTTTTTCATTTTTTCTAGTATGGTGTCTACAGCCGGTCCAAAAAGTTGCTCCTGATTCAACGGCTGGTTGAGGATAGCTGTTTGAACCTCTGGTTTAAAGCCTGAAATGCGTAACCAGGCATGTCGTCTGAGTAGCACACTAGTGTTGACAGACCTAGCGGCTGTGTGAGCTGCATCTAGGGCACACTTAATTGATGCGTTGGTTATGAGTTTGCCCTCCTGAACTAAATCATTTGCTTGGGTTTTGTACTGATCGGGCAAATGTTGCAATAGGGTCTCAAGTTGGTCGTAGTGAGCCCTATCATATCTAGCAAGTAATGCTTGGGTGTTTGCTATGCGCCAGTGATTAGCTGCTTGAGCAGCGACTCTTTTGCCAGAAGCATCTAGCAAATCCGGAGGTGGTGTGTCACCGGAGGTTTGGGAGTTGGCGCGTTTTCTAGCATTAGACACCACCAGTGAGTCTAAGGGTAGCTGCCCCTTGATGTAGGTGGGATCGTCAGGGGAGGGTTTGTACTTTTTTTCAATTCTGGGATTGAGGATTCTAGTTCTGACTGGGTCTTTGAATATGTCTGGGGCATGTTTAATGACCCCTTTTAACATAGGCAGGGTTTGGACAGTTTTCTGGGACTGTTCAAAAGTTTCTAGAAGGAAGTTCTCCTCTGCAGGATCTGAATGTATGGGGACACCATGATATAGAGCAGCCCTATTGACCAGTTGACCAAAACCAATGTTGTCCTCTGGGGGAGATGGTTTTGTTGGATATGGTTGGGGAGCAGGGAGGTCCGTGGGACCTATTGGATCGTCCTAGTCATCCCAATCGTCCTGTGGCGCGTCTGTGTCAGGATCAGTAAAAGGATCATTGATGCCTCCCCCACCCCCCTAAGTCATCATCAGCAGTATCCTGTGGTGGTGGTGAAAATGGTGGAAGTGTTAGAGGTTGTGGAGGAGAGACAGGTTTAGGAGGAAGAACTAGCTCAGGAGGAAGGACAGGTTGAGGAGGAAGAACAGGCTGAACAGGAGAAGAGGGCCTTATAGGTGAAGTGGCACAGTCTTTTCTTGATAGGTACTTTAGGAGTGTCTGATGAGTCCAACTTCCTCTTCTTGTGTGGAACAGTAGCCACACGTCCTGTTTTAGGGTCTATGTGCAGCTTTTTCTGCTTGGGATCGAGAGGATCCGGTCGGAAAAGTTCTTCCGGTTCTGTAACCGTTTTCGGCGCCGACTTTTTCGGGTCCAAACGAGGTTTCGATTTGTGGTCGGAGGCCTTGGGAATTGGTTTAAAGTCCTTTGGCTTGACTATGGAGCGGGAAATGTTTTTCGGTTCCGAAGGTTTTGGCTTCGGAGCCGATGGTTTCGGTGTCGAGGTGGTCGGTACCGGCTTCTTCTTGGGAGTGGGTTGGTCTCCGGTGCCGAAGACGCCTGGGGGACCGATAGATATGGTTTGGTCGGTTCCGAGCTGTCAAAAGGCCTTTTCTTTGGCTTCGGAGCCGAGCCCGAGGGCGGTGCTTCTGAAGTTTGTTTTTGGTCGCGACTGGGGCCAGCAGGCAAAGGGTTGACCAGGGCCTTGGTTTTTTCGGGTGGAGATGGGGTAGGGGCAGTAGTACTCACTCGTTGACCAGGAGTGATGAGGTCGTCTGAGTCCGAGTCATCTGCTTCGGACACGATCTGCAGGTCTTCCGAAACGTCCTCCGGAACATCGGGGCCCTCATCGAAGATGTCCGCTGGTGCCGGAGCGGATCTCTGCGCCATGATGCGTCGTCGGGCCCGGCGATGACGGATGGTTTTCTTGGATCGAAAACAGGCGCAGGCAAGTGTTCTCGTCGTGTTCGGGCGAGAGACACAGGTTATAGACCTTGTGATGGTCACGGTGTGGGAATTTTGCTCCACATTGGGGGCATTTTTTAAAAGGAGTTCTTTCCATCAGCTGTAGGCCCGAACGGCGTCGATAGGCCCAACGGCCCGCGTCGACGACCGGAATGGAATAGGAGAGATGCGCGTCGAAGATTACGCGATCGAAAACAATACCGTCGAGTTGTAGAAGGTTTGCGCGTCGAAAAAGTTTGGAGAAAATAGGTACCGAACCTGAGCGCAAAAGTTACGTCCGAACCCGATGGCGGAAAAAAAACAATCTGACAATGGAGTCGATGCCCATGCGCACTATCGTCCAAAGGAGGAGTCACCTATCTCGTGACTACAAAGACTCTTCCAAGACAACAAGAAAGTGCAAGCATCCGAGCCCAACACCAGATGGCGATCTAATGCACAGTGTACGATCTGCAGCTCATATGCCTCGAACAGTGTTTTAAGAACAGCCTGGCCCACAGAAGCTTGTTGTTTGGCCTGCACATCTACACAATAGTGTTTGGTGAAGGTGTGTGGCGTAGAACATGTTGCTGCTTTACAAATGTCATCTAAGGGAATGTTTCCTAAGAATGCCATGGAAGCCCCTAGTTTGCGTGTTGAGTGCGCTCTAGGGGGAATTGTTAATGTGCGTTTTGCTTTGTGGTAGCATATTTGAATACATTTGACTATCCACCTGGCAATTCCAGCTTTGGAAATGGGGTTTCCTTTATGAGGTGGAGAGAAAGCTACAAACAGTTGGTTTGTGTTTCTAAAAGGTTTAGTTCTGTCAATGTAATAAAGTATAGCTCTTTTGACATCAAGTGTGTGAAGAGCTCTCTCTGCTACAGAATCTGGTTGTGGGAAAAAAACGGGTAATTCCACAGATTGATTAAGATGGAAAGCAGAGATTACTTTGGGAAGGAATTTCAGATTTGTTCTAAGAACCACTTTGTTATGATGTATTTGTAAGAATGGTTCTTGTATGGTTAAAGCCTGGATCTCTCTTACTCTTCTGAGAGGTGATTGCGACAAGGAAAGCTACTTTCCATGCAAGGAACTGCAGTTCGCATTTGTGTAGAGGTTCAAATGGAGGACCCATGAGCCTAGTAAGGACAATGTTTAAATTCCACACTGGAAAGGGTGGGATTCTGGGAGGAATTATCCTTTTAAGGCCTTCCATAAACGCTTTGATGGCAGGTACCTTGAACAATGACAAATGTTGTCTGTTTTGTAGGTAAGCTGCAATGGCAGCAAGATGTAGTCTTATGGATGTGTATGCCAGATTACATCTTTGTAGATGCAGTAAATAACAAGGAAAATGCTACTTACCAGTATGCATCTGTTCTTGGCATGCAGAGCTGCAGATCCTCACACTTTGCATTAGATCGCCATCTGGTGTTGGGCTCGGATGCTTGCACTTTGTTGTTGTCTTCGAAGAAGTCTTTTGTAGTCATGTGATAGGTGACTCCTCCTTTGGACGATAGTGCGCATGGGCATCGACTCCATCCTCAGATTGTTTTTCGCCATAATGGGGAGTGATGGAGTTAGTAGAAAAGGAAAGGGATGTCCATGTGTGTATATCTAAATAAGATAGGACTGGAAAACATACAGGTCCCGGGGAGGTGGGTGGGCGTGTGAGGATCTGCAGCTCTACATGCCAAGAACAGATGCATACTGGTAAGTAGCATTTTCCGTTCGAGGCATGTGAGCTGCAGAGCTCACACTTTGCATAGACTGTACAGCAGTATCTCCCCTAGCGGTGGTCACCTGTATGTGTTGCAGTAGTTTGAAAAAGTGTTCTAAGGACAGCTTGGCCCACAGAAGCTTGTTGCTTGGCTTGCACATCAACACAATAGTGTTTAGTGAAGGTGTGTGTTGTAGACCATGTGGCTGCCTTACATATGTCTTCTAGGGGAATGTTCCCTAAGAATGCCATGGAAGCCCCTAATTTGCGTGTTGAGTGCGCTCTAGGGGGAATTGATAATGTGCGTTTGGCTTTTTGGTAGCATATTTGGATACATTTAACGATCCACCTTGCAATCCCAGCTTTTGAGATGGGGTTACCTTTATGTGGTGGAGAGAAAGCTACAAACAATTGTTTTGCGAAATGACTTGGTTCTGTCAATGTAATACATTAGGGCTCTTTTGACATCTAGGGTGTGGAGAGCTCTTTCTGCTACAGAATCAGAGTTTTGAAAAAACACAGGTAGTTCTACAGATTGGTTAAGGTGGAAAGGAGAAATGACTTTAGGAAGGAATTTTGGGTTTGTCCTGAGAACTATTTTGTTATGATGTATTTGTAAGAATGGCTCCTGTATGGTTAAAGCCTGGACCTCACTCACCCTCCTGAGAGAGGTGATTGCAATTAGGAACGCTACTTTCCATGTAAGGAATTGAAGTTCACATTTATGCATGGGTTCAAATGGTGGTCCCATGAGCCTAGTAAGTACTATGTTAAGATTCCACACTGGGGAAGGTGGTAATCTGGGAGGTATGATCCGTTTAAGGCCTTCCATAAAGGCTTTAATGGCGGGGACCCTAAAGAGTGATAAGTGTTGCCTGTTTTGTAAGTAAGCAGCAAGGGCTGCTAGATGCAGACGTATAGATGAGTATGCAAGATTACATCTTTGCAAATGTAGTAGGTAGCAAATTATGTTTTGCGTGGAGGCCTGTAATGGCTGAATATCATTGTTAGTGCAGTAAATAGCGAATCTTTTCCATTTTGCTGCATAGCAAGCTCTGGTGGTAGGGCGTCTAGCATCTTTAATGATGTTCATACAGTCTGGTGGTAGGTTAAGGTAACCGAATTCTAGGATTTCAGGAGCCAGATCGCAAGGTTCAGTTGAGATGGATCTGGGTGCCTTATCTCTCCATGGCTCTGCGTTAGTAGTGATGGGGAGAGGTGTAGTTTTTGGTATGGGACTACTGATAGTTCCAGCAGTGTGGTGAACCACGGTTGGCGTGCCCATGTGGGAGCTACTAGGATCATTTTTAGAGACTGTTGTCGGAGCTTGCGTACCACAAGTGGAATGAGTGGGAGTGGTGGAAAAGCGTACGCAAATCTGCCGGACCAATTCATCCATATCGCATTGCCCTTGGACTGCGGGTGTGGAAACCTGGCGGCGAAGGTTGGGCATTTTGCGTTTGTGTGTGGCGAACAGATCTATGTCTGGCTGGCCCCACCTGTGGAAAAAAGGTAGAAGAACTTGTGGATGTAGTTCCCATTCGTGAATCTGTTGTGTCTGTCGACTAAACAGATCGGCAATCTGATTGTGAACTCCTGGTAGGTGTTCGGCTAGAAGGTATATGTTTTGTGGAATGGCCCACCTCCAAATGTTCTGTGCCAGTTGGGACAGTTGTGGAGGGCTGGCGGTGCGACTTGGTGTAGTTGATTGTGAACCCCAAGTTGTGTAGTGTTTGAATAGTCTGATGAGTGTGTTGGACACACTGGTTGAATGATCTGGCTTCTATGAGCCAGTCGTCGAGGTATGGGAAGACATGCATTTGCTGTCTTCGTAGGTGTGCTGCTACTACTGCAAGGCATTTGGTAAACACCCTTGGAGCAGTGGTGACTCCGAATGGAAGGACTTTGAACTGGTAGTGTTGTCCATCGAGTACGAACCTTAGATACTTTCGGTGAGCAGGATGTATGGGAATGTGTAAGTAGGCGTCCTTGAGGTCTAGTGTGGCAAGGAAGTCTTCTTGTTGTAGTAAGGGAAGCACTTGTTGGAGTGATCATGTGAAAATGATCCGAATGTATATACTGATTGAGGGGTCTGAGGTCTAGAATAGGCCTTAGGGTCCCATCCTTTTTGGGGATTAGGAAATACAGGGAGTAAACCCCTGTTCCCTGGTGTAGTAGTGGGACTGGCTCTATGGCGTGCTTTTGAAGCAGTGAAAGAACTTCTTGCTTTAAAAGTGTAAGATGGTCTGCGGACATTGGACGCTGCTTGGGTGGTATGTTTGGGGGGGCAGCTGTAAGTTCCAGGCAGTAACCATATTGGATAATTGGTCTCACCCACCTGTCTGTTGTAATGGAGTTCCAGACAGGTAGGAACTGTGCTAGTCGTCCCCCGACAGGAGTGGAATGGTTGGGGGGAAGTGGAGGGAAGTCACTGTTTAGCAGCGGGGGAGGTACGGGTGTTGGTGCTACCTCGGCCTCTCCCTTTACTGTTGTTCCCTCGGTAACCTCCTCTAAAGTATCCTCTATTGGGGGCTGTTTGGGTGGTATTTCTGAAAGAAGAGGAACTGTCTGTGTTGGTGTTTCTAGAGGCTCCTCTGTAGAAGGAGCGACGAAAGGAGCCACGGTGTTGTGGAGACTGCAACGCTCCCATTGATTTGGCAGTTTCAGTGTCCTTTTTCATTTTCTCAAGGGCAGTGTCTACAGCCGGACCAAAGAGTTGGTTGTGATTGAATGGCTGGTTTAAAATGGTGGTTTGAACCTCCAGCTTGAATCCTGAAATGCGTAACCATGCATGCCTTCTAATGAGTACGCTGGTGTTGACAGACCTAGCGGCAGTGTCAGCTGCATCAAGGGCACATTTAATGGACGCATTGGAGATTAGTTTGCCCTCCTGAATTAGATCATTTGCCTGCGTTTTGTACTGGTCAGGTAAGTGTTGTAATAGGGTTTCTAGTTGGTCATAGTGGGCCCTATCATATCTGGCCAGCAGTGCCTGGGTGTTGGCTATGCGCCAGTGATTGGTGGCCTGCGCAGCTACTCGTTTGCCAGATGCGTCTAACAATTTTGACTCCTTATCACGGGGCGGCGCGTCACCCGAAGTTTGAGAATTAGCTCGTTTACGAGCATTGGATACTACTAAGGAGTCAAGAGGGAGTTGGCCTTTAATGTAGGCAGGGTCGTCAGGGGCAGGTCTATATTTTTTGTCGATCCTAGGGTTAAGAATTCTGGCCCGTACAGGATCTTTAAATATGTCAGGAGCATGCTTGATGACTCCTTTAATCATGGGTAACGTTTGTACAGTTCTCTGAGACTGTTCAAAAGTATCTAGGAGGAAATCTTCCTCTGGTGCGTTTGTGTGCATATGTACCCCATGAAAAACAGCAGCCCTGTGAATGAGTTGCCCAAAACCAATGTTATCATCTGGGGGAGATGGTTTTGTTGGGTATGGTGGAGGGCTTGGGAGGTCTGGGAGATCTATTGGATCGTTGTAGCCCCAATCATCCTGTGGTGGGTCATCTGGGTCAGTGAATGTGTCATCCGGGTCACCACCGTCCCCCATGTCATCTTGATAGTCATGTGGTGGAGATGTTACAGGCTGAGGCGGTGTAACAGGGATGTGGAGAGGAGGGGTGTTAGAGGGAAGGACAGGGGAAGAAGGAGGCATAGGTGAAGTAGCACAGTCCTTTTCCACAGGTACGGGCTTGTGGCGTGGCACAGTTATGAGATGTCCAGTTTTGGGATTAATGTGGATCTTGGTTTGTTTAGGATCAACAGGGTCCGGATGAAAAAGCTCCTCCTCCTGGAGATTTGGCTTCGGCGCCGACTTTTTCGGTTCCGAGCGAGGTGATGGCTGTTTTGTGCGCTCTTTGGCCTTAGAAGGCGTGGAAGTGTCTTTAGTCTTGGAAATCGGCTCCGAAAGCTTTGGCTTAGGGGCTGTGTCGTGGAGTCTTGGTTTCGACGCCGACTTATCCCCATGCTTGGATGTGTTGGAGGCGGGTTTTGGAATCGAGGTGGATTTCGGAGCAGAGTGTTCCTTTGGCTTCGGCGCCGAAGGTGCCGGTGGAACTAATACATGCGGCTTGGTCGGTGTCGAGGTACTGGAAGGCCTTGAGTCTTTTCTTCGGCGCCGGGCCCGAAGGCGGGGCGTCCAAAGCATGTTTTCGGTCGCGACTGGGGCCAGCAGGCGAAGTCTTCGGTGGGGGGGTTGGGGTAGGGGCAGTAGTACTCACTCGTTGCCCAGGAGTGATGGGATCGTCTGAGTCTTCTGCCTCCGACACGATCAGTAGACCTTCGGAATCTTCCTCAGGGACATCGGGCCCTCGTCGAAGATGTCCACAGGTTCTGGAGCGGATCTCTGCGCCATGACGTGCCTTAGAGCTCGACGATCCCGAATGGTTTTCTTCGAGCGGAAGGAGGCGCAAGCTGGACAGGTAGACTCGTTGTGGTCGGGCGAGAGGCACAGGTTACAGACCTCGTGATTGTCACTGTGGGGGAACTTTGCTCCACACTGGGGGCATTTCCGGAAGGGCGTCCTTTCCATTAGACGTAGGCCTCACGGCATCGATGGGCCCAGCGGCCCGCGTCGACGGCTGGAAAGGGAATCGATGAAGAGGCGCGTCGAGATTTCGATGTCGATAGAAGTTGTTTAAAGTATAGTTTCGAACCGGAGCGCGAAAGTTGCATCCGAACCCAATGGCGGAAAAAAACAATGAGGATGGAGTCGATGCCCATGTGCACTATCGTCCAAAGGAGGAGTCACCTATCACATGACTACAAAAGACTTCTTCGAAGACAACAACAAAGTGCAAGCATCCGAGCCCAACACCAGATGGCGATCTAATGCAAAGTGTGAGCTCTGCAGCTCACATGCCTCGAACATAATGTTTTGAATTGAAGCATCTAGTGGGTCAATTTTGTTATTGCAGTAAATGACAAATCTTCCATTTGGCTGCATAGCAAGCTCTAGTAGTAGGGCGTCTAGCTTCTCTAATAATGTTCATACAGTCCAGTGGGAGGTTGAGGTAACCGAACTGTAGGACTTCAGGAGCCAGATTGCTAGGTTTAGTTCAGCTGGATCTGGATGCCTTATCTCTCCATGGTTCAGTGTAAGAAGCTTTGGGGAGAGTTGTAGTTTTTGGTGTGAAACTACTGAGAGTTTCAGTAGTGTTGTGAACCATGGTTGCCGGGCCCATGTTGGAGCAACCAGGATTATCGTGAGAGACTGTTGTTTGAGCTTGCGCACTACTAATGGAATGAGCGGGAGTGGCGGAAAAGCGTACGCAAATCTGCCTGACCAGTTCATCCAGATCGCATTGCCCTTGGATAATGGGTGTGGATACCTGGGGGCGAAGGTTGGGCATTTTGCGTTTGCATGTGTGGCGAACAGATCTATGTCTGGGTGGCCGGCCCCACATCTGAAAATACAGATGAAGAACTTGCGGATGAAATTCCAATTCGTGGATGTGCTGTGTCTGACTGAGCAGATCCGCAATCCGATTGTGTACCCCTGGAAGATGTTCTGCTAGAAGGTATATCTTAAGGGATGGCCCATTTCCATATGCTTTGCGCTAGTTGAGAAAGCTGCAAAGAATGTGTTCCTCCTTGTTTTTGTATATAATACATTGCTGTCATATTGACTGTGCGGACAAGGACAGTTTTGTTGATGAGATGTGTTTGGAATGATTTTAATGCCAGAAAGATTGCCAGTAACTCCAGGTGATTGATGTGGAGCACTTTTTGTTGAGGGGTCCACCTGCCCTGAAATATGTGGTTTAAGAGATGGGCTCCCCAGCCGGTGAGCGATGCGTCCGCTGTTAGCACTATCTGTGGAACTGGGTCTAGGAACAGCCACCCTTTGGAAAGGTTTTGTGTGTTCCACCACTGCAGAGAGCGATGTGTGCGGCTGTCCACCAACACGAGATCTGTAAGTTGACCTTGAGCCTGGTTCCACTGACGTGCTAAACATTCTTGTAAAGGGCGCATTTGGAGTCTTGCGTGAGGTACTATGAAAATGCAAGAGGCCATCAATCCTATTAGCTGCATAAACACTCGAGCTGGTAGTGAGTGTTGGGGCTGAAATTTTGTTGAGGGTTTGCATACTGGCTATTCTGACTGGACTGGGGTATTCAAGGGCTTTGGAAGTGTCTATTGTGGCCCCTAGATACTGATGTGGGACGGTTGAATATGTGACTTGGTGAGGTTTATTGTGAACCCCAAGTTGTGGAGCAGCTGAATTGTTTGGTGTGTGTGGTGAACACACTGTCTGTGTGACTTGGCTTTTATGAGCCAGTCGTCCAGGTATGGAAACACATGAATTTGTGGTCTTTGCAAGTGTGCGGCTACTACTGCCAGACACTTTGTGAAGACTCTGGGTGCTGTGGTCACTCCGAATGGGAGGACCTTGAATTGATAGTGCTGACCGTCCACTACAAACCTTAGATATTTCCTGAGAGCAGGGTGAATAGGAATATGGAATTAGGCGTCCTTGAGATCTAGAGTGGCAAGGAAATCGCCTTGTTGGAGCAGTGGGAGGACCTGTTGAAGAGTGACCATGTGAAAGTGGTCTGATTCTATGTAGATATTCAAAGGTCTGAGGTCCAGTATTGGTCTGAGAGTACCGTCTTTTTTGGGGATGAGAAAATAGATGGAGTAAACCCCTGTGCCTTGATGCTGAAGGAGAACTGGTTCTATTGCATGCTTTTGAAGAAGTGAGAGAACCTTCTGTTTCAGGAGTGTTGGATGTTCCGTGGACATTGGACGTTGTCTGGGAGGTATGGTTGGGGGAGTTGAGGTAAGTTCCAGGCAGTAACCATACTGGATAATTTGTCTTACCCACCTGTCTGTAGTCATGGAGTTCCAGACAGGTAGGAACTGTGAGAGTCTTCCTCCGACCGGAGTGGAATGGTCTGGAGGGAGAGGAGGGAAGTCACTGTTTAGTAGTAGGGGAGGTTCGGTTGTTGTTACCTCGGCCTCTACCCTGGTTACTATTTCCTCTGTACCCATCTCTAAAATATACCCTGTTGGAGGTTGTTTGTGTGGGACTCTTGTAGGAGGAAGTAGTGTCTGTGCTAATGTTTTTGGATGCGCCCCTATAAAAGGAGCGACGAAAGGAACCTCGTGGTGTTTGAGATTGTAATGCTCCCATTGATTTTGCAGTGTGTCTTTTTCATCTTCTCCAAAGCTGTATCCACAGCTGGGCCAAAGAGGTGTTCTTGATCGAACGGCTGATTTAAGATAGTAGTTTGCACTTCTTGTTTAAAACCAGAAATGCGCAACCATGCATGTCTGCAAAGTAAGACACTGGTGTTGACCGATCTAGATGCAGTGTCTGCTGCATCGAGGGCACATTTGATGGATGCATTTGTAATTAACTTGCCCTCTTGGACCAGATCGTTGGCCTTGGCTTTGTATTGGTCAGGTAAATGTTGAATAAGATCTTCAAGCTCATCGTAGTGAGCCCGGTCATATCTGGCAAGCAATGCCAGTGCATTAGCTATTCTCCAATGATTGGCTGCTTGTGAGGCAACTCGTTTGCCCGATGCATCCAGCAGTTTAGACTCTTTGTCTGGAGGTGGAGCATCAGCAGAGGTTTGGGAATTAGCACATTTTCTTGCATTTGAGACTACCAAAGAATCTAAAGGGAGTTGTCCTTTAATGTAAATGGGATCGTTAGGGGCAGGTTTATACTTTATCAATCCGAGGATTGAGAAACCTGGTCCTGACAGGGTCTTTAAATATGTCTGGTGCAGGTTTAATGACGCCTTTAAGCATGGGTAACGTATGTATTGATTTTTGTGACTGAGCAAATGTATCTAGTAGGAAATCTTCGTCCATGGGGTCTGAATGTAGCTCAACCCCATGATATTGCGCAGCCCTATTAATGAGCTGCCTAAAAACCTATATTGTCATCTGGAGGGGAGGGCCTAGATGGGTATACATCTGGATCAGGAAGGTCTGGGGGATCTGGGGGATTGTTGTAATCTTCCCATGTATCCTGTGGTGGAGTAGTGTGATCATCAGGGTCATCTAAAGGATCCTTATTGTGTCCACCCCCATTCCCTAGATCATCCTCATCCTGTGGTGGTAAGGGTGAGTATGGAAGTACTGGAGAGAATCTAGGTGAGTGTATAGGAGAGTTTGTGGGAGACAAAGGTTTGGTAGGAAGAATAGGAGAAGAGGGTCTTAGAGGTGAAGTTGCAAAGTCTCTTTTCTTCACAGGTACCTCAGGACAGTGTGAGGTATCCAATTTCCTCTTCTTTGATGGGATATTGCCAATATGGCCTGTTTTAGGGATATTGCCAATATGGCCTGTTTTAGGGTCAATATGTAATGTCTTTTGTTTCGGATCCGTAGGATCTGGCCGAAACAGTTCTTCCTGCTTGGTGTCTTCTTTCGGTGCCGATTTTATCGGTTCCGAGCGTGGTTTTGATTTCGGCTCTGGAGCCGAAGGAGTGGTCTTGTGCTCCTTTGGCTTCGATCTCGGTGTAGAGTCCGAAATCTTCTTCGGATTCAAAGGTTTTCGGTGTTTCTTCGATTCCGAGGCCTTATGTTCTTTCGGTGCCGAAGGGTTCGATAAGAGTCCTTTTTGGGTTTAACGGGAATAGGGTGTGACCCTGATTTCGGTACCGAAGGTGTTTCATGGGTACCAACGTGCGGCTTGCTCGGTCCCGAGCCGCCGGAAGGCTTTTTCCTTGTGTTCGGAGCCGGGCCCGGAGGCGGGGCTTCTGAAGTCTATCCTCGGTCTCGACCTAGGCCTTCAGGCGAAGGTTTGACCGGAGCCTTCTGTTTATCGGATGGGGCAGGGGCATGGACGTTTGTACTCACTCGTTGACCTGGAGTAATGTGGTCATCGGAGTCTGAGTCATCAGCTTCGGAAACTATGTCGAGCTTCTCCGAATCCTCTGCAACATCGGGGCCTTCGTCGAAAATGTCGTGTGGCACCGGTGTAGCCTGTTGAGCCATAACTTGTCGTCGAGCCCGGCGATCACGGATAGTCTTTTTGGAGCGAAAAGAGGCGCAGGCCTGGCAATCCCTTTCCTCGTGTTCTGGTGAGAGGCAAAGGTTGCAGACCTTGTGGTGGTCACTGTGTGGAAATTTAGCTCCACACTGGGGGAATTTTTTAAATGGAGTTCTTTTCATTAGCTGTAGGGCCGAATGGCGCAGATAGGCCCAACCGCCCGCGCCGATGACCGGAATCGAGGATTTTGAGGTTAGCGCGTCAGAGGGGCACGTGAACGAAACAATACCGTCGAGTGGTGATGGGTTGCGCGTCGAAAAGGGTTGGAAACCCGGTACCGGAGCGCAGCAAGTCACATCCGAACCAGATGGCGGAAAAAAACAATCAAAGTATGGAGTCGATGCCCATGCGCACTATCGTCCAAGGGAGGCGTCACCTATCTCGTGACTACAAAAGACGTCTTCCAAGACAACAAAGTGCAAACATCCGAGCCCAACACCAGATGGCGATCTATGCACAAGTATGTATTCTGCAGCTCATATGCCTCGACCATAGTGTTATCGGTTTTAAGGTAAGTACTTTGTTGTGGGAGTTGGTGTTGTGGGGTTAGACTCAGGGGTCCCCCAGGGTTAAGGATGCACTCGTTACACCCTCAGCGGCACTAGAGCGGCCGGGTGCAGAGTGGTGAGGCCCAATGTTATCCAATGGGGGATAGGGGGCCTCCGGTTGGTGGTTGCTGACGAGCAGGCCACTGTGTTGTGGATTACGTATCAATGGGGTTACCCGAAATTCTACCTGACCCGGGTCAATACTGCAGTACAATAAACAATTTGTCAGAATAGCAACAATTTAAACAATGAGAAAAATGTTTAGTGGCATTCACAACAAAACATTGCAAGTTACGCAGTAGATGCGATTTATTTTAAAGGCATAAATCACAATGTAGACAACGCGGTTGTTCAAACATGCGGAACATGAGTTATGTATGCAACATTGGTGCTCTGGAATGGGAATAGGTGGGGGTGTTCTGGGTCAAAGTGAGTGAGGGAACAGCTGTGCAGCAGCTAACAAGAGGAAGATGCCCACTGACTTGGCCCCAGCCCTCCCGGCCTGTCTCCCCCTCGAACCTGCTCCTGCGAAATCCCGGTGTGTCCTGCAGCCAGCAACCTCGAAAACCCCGCAGGACCTGCCTGACTTCATGAACAAAGACTGTCTCCCGTGAACACCGGATTTCTTCATCTGCAATCTCTGGCTCCGGCTGGACACCGCGAATCCGCCCCACTCTGCACCCGCCGTCCACGGCCCGAGCTCGAGTGGGCAAACACCACGAGGAGGTCACCCCGGCGATCCTGACCCGAGATCCGGCGACCCCTGACCTGCCCTCAAGCCTCCAGCAGACGCCTGCAGCCCAAATCCAGAAGGTCCCCCCCAACCGCGACCAGGAGCTGGTAAGAAGATCCGACCCCAAAAGGCACCCCTGCACCAGACACCCCATGGCCTTGGGTGCCCAAACCGACAGTGCCTAACCAACCCCTAACTTCCCAACTTACCTCTCGAAGTGGTGGTGGTCGCACCCAGAAGACCTTCGTTCCCAAGCCTGCAGTGCCTTTGCAAACCTGAGGTTCCCCATTGCAAACAGGGCGCCCGACGTCGAAACAGCACCCTGCACCCGGCCGCCCTAGTGCCGCTGAGCTTGCACCTTTGGTGCTACTTTGTTTCCCAATTGCCCTGAGCCAAAATCCAGGAGCTTTGCTCCCACAACCAAGTGGCCTGCTTGCCAGCAGCCACCAACCGGAGGCCCCCTTCCCCCATTGGATAACATTGGGCCTCATCACTCTGCACCCGGCCGCCCTAGTGCCACTGAGGGTGTAACTAGAGTGCATCCTTGACCCAGGGGGACCCCCCGAGTCTACCCCCAGAACATCAACTCCCACTACCAAAAAATTACCTCAAAACCGATAACACTATTTTCCTCCATAGGATAACATTGACTGTTTTTCTTGGAAAAGTTTCTAAGTGTGGAGTTTGAGAAACTAAAGAAATTCTTTAAAATTGAACTAACAAAAACGATTTTACTTACCTGTTTGCAGGAAATGTCCCAGAGTAGTATCCAGGTATACTACTCTGAGTAAGAAAAGTAATCTCAAAAGTAACTTACCTGTAATCTTACTGAAAAGCCCATTCAACTCTATGTACTGTATTTACAAAGTATTGCATTTCTCTGAAACCATGCTGCAAGTCAAAACAAAGTGCATATACAATTTCAATTCAAACTGTTTACAAACGGCATTACTACTGCAAAGTATTTATTGCTTACCTGTGCCAGGCTTGCTTGGTCTGAAGTTCAGTCTTTGAGTGTGTGAATTCATTTGCTGACTGTGTGTACAACAAATGCTTAACACTCCTCTGATACTGCCTTACTGCTCGACCACACTACCACAAATAGAGAGTGAGGTGCTATCTAACTTTACCTTTGCCTACCTTTGGGGATCCACTGGACTCCATGCACACTATACCTCACTTTCGTATAGTATATACAGAGCCAGCTTCCTACAGAGGCCTATGTGCATGAGCAGATATGCCCCTACAATACCGAAGTCAATTCTTAAATATTTTAAGTGCCAGGGAAGCCATAGGGAGTATATGGGCAGGAAACCCGACAACTCAAGTTCCCCAACACCATGATGGCTTCTCTGAAACCAGGAGTGTTTACTACCAAGCTACTCCTCTCAATGAATCTACACTGGTGCCAGTGTGAGTTTATGAAACCATATACTCCTAAACCTACCAACCCTGATGTGGTCGCTGACTGGATTTAGGCAGCCTGCCACACAGACATGTTTCTGGACCCCTGAGTGGCGAGCCTCTGCTTTCTGGGACCAGAAACAATGCACATCCTGGGAGGAGATGTCACACTTCCTCCACCAGGATGGGCACAGTGCTCGAGAGGGAAGCTTCAAAGTCCTGCCGCCTTTGTAATAAGACTACAAGCCTCTGCTGCTAGCAGCAGATGGCAGCCCCTGGTTTACACCCCCATTTTAGGCGGGAAACCCCCAGAAGAAAAGGCGGTGTGCCCACTTCTGCCAACTCCACCCCTAAGATGGGGGAGGCGAAGTGAAGCACCTCTTTCAGTCCCTATTATCTTGAAGATGGGGAGACCCCTCTGTAAGAAACTGGCTCCAAAGGTACGCAGAGGTTAAAGTTAGATAGCACCTTATTCTCTACTTGTGGTAGCTTGGTCGAGCAGTAAGGCAGTATCAGAGGACAGTGTTAAGCATTTGATGTACACACAGTCAGCAAATGAATTCACACACTCAAGAACTGAACTCTAGGCCAATTGTTTTTGTATAAAAATATATTGTTGTTTTATTTTAGAACCAAGCCTGGCACAGGTAAGCATTAAATACTTTACAGTAATAAGTTACTGAATGTCGAACAGTTTGAAAATGCAACAGAAATTGTACTTTGATTCACAGGGGAGCAGAAGTATGCAACACTTAGCAAATAAAGCCTATTCATTTCAATGTACTGTTTCAGTAAATTGCAGGGAAGTTACTTTTCTAACTCAGTGCTGGATACCTAGATTCAGCACTGGGACATTTCCTGAAAACAGGTAAGAAAACACGTTTTGGTTATTTGTACGATTTTTTACGAATATCTTTCGTTTTCAAAACTCCACACTTAGTTGTTTTTTGGAAGAAAAATTGTCAATGTTATCCTATGGAAGAAAAACAGGTTATCGGTTTGCAGGTAAGTGAACGACTGTGGGAGTTAAGGTTCTGGGGTTAGACTCAGGGGTCCCCCAGGGTCAGTGATGCACTTTGGTTTCACCCTCAGCGGCACTAGGGCGGCCGGGTGCAGAGTGTTGAGGCCCAATGTTATCCTATGGAGGATAGGGGGTCTCCGGTTGGTGGCTGCTGGCAAGCAGGCCACTGGGTTGTGGGAGCAAAGCTCCTATGGTTTAGGTCAGGGTACATTGGGAACCAAATTAGCACCAAAGGTGCACCCTCAGCGGCACTAGGGCGGCCGGGTGCAGGGTGCTGTTTTGAGGTCGGGTGCCCTGTTTTCAATGGAGCGCCTCCGGTTGGAAGAAACAATGCAGGCTCGGGGCGAGGATCTTCTGGGTGCGACCACCACTTCGAGGGGTAAGTTGGGATGTCTTGGGTTGGTTAGGCACCATTGGTTTGGGCACACAAAGCCGTGGGGCGTCAGGTGCAGGGGTGCCTTGGGACGTCAGAAAGTCTTACGCGCTCTGGTCGCGTTAAGAGGGGATCCTCTGGATTGAGGCTGCAAGCGTCGATTGGAGGCTTGAGGCAGGTCCGGAGTCGCCGGATCTCGGGTCAGAATCGCCGGGGTGACCTCGTGGTATTTTCCCACTCGAGCTCGGGCCGGGTTCGGCGGGTGCAGAGTGGGCTGGATTTGCGGTGTCTGGCCGGAGCCAGAAGCTGCAGTTTGAACAAGTCCGGTGTTCACGGGAGAAGCAGGCTTGGAAGTGAAGGCAGGCAGGTCCTCCGGGGTTTTTGATGTTGCTGGCTGCAGGACACACCGGGATTTCGCAGGAGCAGGTTTGAGGGGAGACAGGCCTGTAGGGCTGGGGCCACGTCCGTGGGCATCGTCCTCTTGTTAGCTCTGCACGGCTCTTCGTCCTTTTCTTGTTGTTGCTGGATCTGAGAAAGCAAGGTTCAGGGTGCCCCGAAATACTACATTTAGGGGCGTTACAGGTAGGAAAAGGGCAGGGAGCAATGGGTCCCTTCCCTGGGGTGGGTACACCCCCTGTTCTGCCACTCTCCAGTGGGAGGTGGGCAGGAGCCTGTCCCTGGTTGGCTGGGTCCCCCCATCCTCAAGATGGCGGAGACTCGAGGTTGTGCTTCACCTCGCCTCCCCCACCTGAGGAGTGGAGTTGGCAGAGGTGGGCACACCACCCTTCCTCACTTGTTTTTCCCGCCGCTTCTCCTGCCCAAAGTGGGGGGTAGAACCAGTGGGGACCAGTTGCTGAGTACAGCAAATGGTCTGGAGAGGCTCACAAAGGCGGCATGCCTTTGAAGCTTCTCCTTCGTGAACCCTGCCCATCCTGGGGGAGGAGGCTTGGCACCTCACCCCAGGATGTGCATTGTTTCAGGCCCCTGAGAGCAGCAGGCTCTTAACCCAGGGGTCCAGAAACATGTCTGTTGGTGGCAGCCTAAGCAGCCACTCAGTCAGGTCACTAGAAGTTGGTCGAGTTTCAGGGGGCATCTCTAAGATGACCTCTGTGGTGCATTTTACATTAAATCCCACACTGGCATCAGTGTGGGTTTAATGTGCTGAGAAGTTTGATACCAAACTTCCCAGTCTTCAATGTAGCCATCATGCTGTGGAGTTCGTAATGACAAACTCCTAGCACCATATACTCTTAATGGCAGCACTGCACTTACAGTGCCCAGGAATGGACTTGGGCACTGTAGGGGCACCTGTACCCTCACCACTGGCATAGGGCACCCAGCTAGAGGGGTGACTGATCTATGCCAGGGCAGTGGTTATAGGCATGGCACACACGGATGTGTGCCATGTCGACTCTTCACTTCGTTCTGCACCAAGACACGCAGCCTGCAAAGGCAGTGTGTGTGTGTGTGTGTCAGGGTACAGGGCATCTAAGGGTGGCACAATAAGTGCTGCAGCCCTTAGAGGCCTTCTCTGGTCACAGTGCCCTGGGTACCTGTGGTACCATTTACCAGGGGCTGACATGTGGCCAGAGATGCCAATTGGGTTTAGGCTTCAATGCAGCTATAGGGAAGGAACCTAGGCCCTGGGCACCTGATTAGCAGGAGCCCAGGGCACACTTAGTCAAAGAACATCAGCAATTCAGCAAAAAGTGGGGGCATACCATGTAGAAAGAGGGCACTTTCTCACCCCCTCCAATCAGGGCTAGGACTATGCCCCCTCCCACAGGAGGTTGGCATAATTGAGGATGTAGTCACCCCAAGAAGGTGTCCGCTGGCCATACCTGCTACTCCTCTTAATGGCAGCTCCCCCAGACCTGGAAACTAATTCCTGCTGACCTAAGAAGGACAAAGACAACACCGGGCAGCGAAGCCTGAAGACGCCTACTGACTTGGCCAAAGCCCTACTGGCCTTTCTACAGCTTCAGAAACCCTGCAAAAGAAAATGACGCCTGTCCTGCAGCCAGTGACTTCCAGAACCAGAGGAATACTGTCTGCTCTTTGATAAAGACCAGAACTGCTGGGGGCAGCGGATTTGTCCCCAAGAAACCTACACAAATGACCCTGGTGCCCTCCGGAACCGCAAGTCCTGCACACTCTGCACCAGACTCCTCCGGCCTGTGTCCTGGCGGATCACCGATCCAGAACACGTTCCCCAGCGATCCCGACCTCAAGTCCAGCATTGGCTGACCGCTCCTGGACTCGACGATGCCTGCAGACTGAATCCAGAGGTTGCCCGCTACCAGCTCCCATGAGAAGAATCAGATGTCAAAGGAACTCCTGCACCAGAAGGCCTTGTTGAGTGCAAGAGCAACCCTCAACACCTCAACTTACCTCTGCCGTTGCTGGTTTCCTCCGTGCTGCTTCCGGCGTGACGCCTGAAGCCTGGCTGTCCTTTTGAGTTTTCCCAATTAAAAAGCATTAGGCGTCTGATGCTGTATTTGCACCCTGCACCCTGTCGCCGCTGGTGCTGTACGACTGGTGCTGCTTTGTGGCCCCCCCTGTGCTTGCTCTAAGCCCCAAAGTTTGGTCCTTGCAACCGATCTACTTACCTGCAAGCAGCATATGGCTTCAACCACCCCCAGTCTCCATTGAAACGCATCGGGTCCAGCTCCGAATTGCAACTCTGCCGCTGGTGGTGCAGACTGTGCTTACCGGAACATTGCCCACTGCTGATCTTAAACCCTGAAGACTGGAACTGTAAGTTGGGTACTTACCCGTGAAACAGTATTGTTGTTTTCCTCCATAGGATAACATTGAACTGTTTGAAAATTTCACTACGTGTCGACTTTGAAAAGACTTAAGTATTTTTGCTGAAAAATGTACTTACCTTTTTGAAAAGACACCTTGGTCTTAAAATAAAACCTGAACATAGCTTATTTTTCTAAAATTGGTGTGGAACTCCTTTTTGAGTTGTGTGTTAGTTATTGGTCAATGTGTGTGCAACTAATGTCTTAAACTTCTCTGTTAGAGGCATGTGGCTGCTCGCCCACACTACCACTAAGAGCACTTTTGGTTTACATTGAGCCTTGTACACTTCTGGGGAAACTCTTGACTCTGCACGGAATAAGCACCTACTGGTATACCATATACAGAGCCAGCTTCCTACACCACCACTAAATGGCGGAATAATGCACAGCATGTGAACCCAGAAAAGATTCACACTGAAAAACAGATTTTTGCTTTTCCCTTTTCTTCAACATTTTTCATTAGAGGGGGAAAAAAGATAAGTATACTGCAATAAACATTGCACTTCAACAAAGAAGCATCAGCACTTATCAGAAATCCCTAAAACTTAGCAAAGCATTAAGGCAAATATAACAATCTGCATTTCTAAATCCATTTTGTGCACCAGAATCTGGCATATACAGTTTTAATGGATAAGCAGTTAAAGAAAACACAGATCTGCTTTACCAGCCCAGCCTTCGTCAGCTTCTGTATCCAAGTTATCGAGCTCCTTCAATTCATTGGCTTTAACGATGGAGGGACGTTCTACACCCTCGACAGCCCAAGACTGCGGAGGAGGATGTCGCCCCCTGGAACCTCTAGAGAGAAATAAATAGCAATGAACATTACAATGAAGTTAACTATCAAACTGATTAAGGTTGAACAAGTAGTATTTTTATCATGTGTTTCAGAACTGACGGAACATTGTCAGCTAAGCCATTACCTGTACCGCTTTCACTGCAAATGCAGCCTTCCATACAAGTCTGCAGCACTGTAGTGAGCAGCAAAACAGCTGCAAAACCAAAATCTCTCTTTACTCTGTATAATCGCATCCATGCCATCTCATGTTTAAAGCACAAGAGAACACGCCAAAAATAAATAGATGGCTTTATACAAAAGGGGATTATGATGTGGTGTGGCTGTCAGACCACACCATGCATTAATGATGCATTCTTGATCAGGTTCAGTAAGGTTTCTTTAACAAAATGTTTAGCTCAGTCCTGGGCAGCTCTGGCACACAGCAGCCAAGTTTAATTAAGGGAACAAGTGAAAAGCATTTAGAAGTACCAAAACAGTTAACTAAGAAACACAAAAATTCAACAACAATGTATAAAAATATAGCGCATTTTTAGCTTTAAATAGACAAAAAAATGACAAAAATCTGGGGAAACAGGGATATGATTTTCCAAAGATAAATTTAACTGAGACTTTAGGTGCAATAAATTGTTGCAAGTTGTTTGTATCCAACCGGCTAAAACGCCTGTTAGAACTCACATGGATTAGCCACAACAGGTTGGGAGATATTCACTGGAACCACTCAGGTCCTGGGGGACAGTTACTCATCGCTTTCAGCAGAATTAGGGTCCTCAGAGCATTTTTCTAATTTTACCATGGTCCAGTCAAGAAGTGGTCCTGATGCTGGGGATGCAGGAAAAATGTGGAGTGTGTTTCTGGAGCCACCCTGGAATCCAAAAGTGTCTGGGGTCGTCTCTGGCCTCAAATCGGTCTCAACCTGTGCTTGGGGGAGGAGTGGGAATGTATGGGGAGGGTTTGGGCAGGAGGAGAGTCCAGTGCAGGTCCAGTAGCCTCTCTTCAACAGGTCTCTCGCTTCCAGCTTTCTTCAGCGGTTGCATGCAGGTAAGTTTTCTTTCTTCATGGGTCACCAGAGTACACTTCGATGTCGGACACAGGTCCCACGGGCCTGGGGACACCTCGGGCAGGTCAGGACTATCTCGCAGCAGGCACTTCATCATCCAGCAGCGGGAAGACGTTTCAGGGAAGCTGGGCCATCGAGACTCGAGACTTCCTTCAGCTTGTGTGTCCCTGGTGCTCAACAGGGGGACTAACCAACTAGCCCTTGGAGTCACTTCTTCCATCTTGGCACCAATGGAGCTCTTTTCCGCAGGTGGGCAAAGCAAGCACAGTGCTCTTTGCAAGTCCCTCAGGTGCAGCACATGGAGTGCAATCTTTGGTGCACATTCTCTTTGCTGGCTTAAGTGAGCAGCAGGGCAGTCTTTCTTGTTTCCAGTCCAGTAATGATCTGAGGACTGGGTTTAGGGTGCCAGGTATGCCATCTTGTTGTATATTGGGGAGGTGTAAGAAACTGGCTCTATATATACTGCACCAAAGTGAGGTACAGTGTGTATAGAGTCCAAGGGTCTCCAGAGGTTTGGCAGAGGTTAAAGTTAGATAGAACCTTACTCTCTAAAGTGGTAGCTTGGTCGAGCAGTAAGGCAGTATCAGAGGACACAGTAAAGCATTTGATGTACACACTCAGTCAGCAATTGAAACCACACACTCGAGAACTGAACTCTAGGCCAATTGTTTTGTATAAAAAATATACTGTTTTATTTTAGAACCACAGGTTTGCATAAAAATACTTTCTCAAGATAAGTTGCTGTTTGTTGAATACTTTCAATGAACAATAGACTTTAAATGCAAAATGGCACAGGGGGTTGCAATAGGCAACACAATACTTGGTATACTATAACATTGAGCTCAATGGGATTTTTAAGTAAACTGCAATAGAATTACTTTACAAACGTTTTTCTTACTCGGGCTGGATCCTGGATTCAGCCCTGGTGCATTTCCTGTAAACAGTTGAAAGAAATCGTTTTTGTTACACAGGCGATTTTTAAGGAATATTTGTATGTTGCAAAAATCGACACTTAGAAGAATTTCTGGTGAAAAGCAGGCAATGTTACCCTATGGAGAAAATGCAAGTTATCGGCTTTCAGGTAAGTACTCGGCTGGCAGAGTTAAGGTTCTGGGGCAAGACTCCGGGGTCTCCCAGGTTCAGGTTTGTACTGTTACACCCTCAGCGGCACAGGGGCGGCCGGGTGCAGAGAGAGTAGGCCTAACAGCCTATGGCGGGCGGGGGGCCTTTGGTTGGTGGCTGCTGGCAGGCAGGCCACTCGGCTGTGTGAGCAAAGCTCCTCGTCACTTACTCAGGGCAAGTGGGGAAGTCGAACAGGGTAGTTGGTGCACCCTCAGCGGCACTGGGGCGGCCGGGTGCAGTGGGCTTTTGGGCCGTCGGTCGCCCAATGGATTTCAATGGGAAAGCTGCAAGATGAACAAAGGCTGCAAACTCGGGGACGGTGATTCTTCAGGTGCGACCACCACTTCGAGAGGTAAGTTGGGATGCTGTAGGAGGGGTAGACACCCAGGAGTTGGGCACAGGGGGCCGTGGGGCGCCGGGTGCAGGGGTGTCTTTAGGCGTCGGGAAATCTTACCCTCTGCTGGTCGCGGTTGGAGGGGTCCCTGGTGTAGAGGCTGCAGGCGTCGTCAGGAGCGTCGAGGTGAGTCCTTGGGTGCTGGATTCTGGGTCACAGTCGCCGGGGGGACGTCCTTGTGGTCTTTGTCCACTTTGGCTCGGGCCGGGCTCGGCGGGTGCAGAGTGGGCAAGATCCGCTGGTCTCAGGCCGGGGCCTGGGGTTGCAGATGTTTGAGCAGAACCACTGCTCGTGGGAGTCCCAGTCTTTTTAGTTGAGCAAGGCAGTCAGGTCCTCTGGGGTTTTCGAGGTTGCTGACCACTGAAGAGGCCGGGGTTTAGCAGGAGCAGGTTCGACAGGCTGGTAGGGCTGGGGCCAAGTCAGTTGGTGTCGTTCTCTTGTTAGCAGCTGCACAGCTGGTCTTCTTTCTTCTTGTTCTTCTTGTTGTTTCGGAATCGGGATCGGAGGAAGCAAGGTTCATGAGTGCCCCTAAATACTAGATTTAGGGGTGTTACAGGTAGGTATAAGGTAGGGACCAATGGTCCCTTCCCTGGGGTGGGTACATCCCCTACTCTACCACTCTCCAGGGGGAGGGGGGCAGGAGCCTGTCCTTGGTTGGCTGGGTCCCCCCATCCTCAAGATGGCGGGGACTCGAGGTTGTGCTTCACCTCGCCTCCCCCACCCTAGGGGTGGAGTTGGCAGAGGTGGGCACACCTCTCTTCCTCACTTTGTTTTTCCCGCCGGGTCTCCCGCCCAAAAGGGGGGGTGGAACCAGTTGCTGAGTACAGCAAGTGGTCTGGGGAGGCTCACAAAGGCGGTATATGCCTTTGAAGCTTCTCCTTCGTGAACCCTGCCCATTCTGGGGGAGGAGGCTTGGCACCTCGTCCCAGGATGTGCATTGTTTCAGGACCCAGAGAGCAGCAAGCTCCCAACCCAGGGGTCCAGAAACATGTCTGGGGGTGGCAGCCTCGGCAGCCACTCAGTCAGGTCACTGGGAGTTGGTAGAGTTTCAGGGGGCATGCCCTCGGTTGTGCATTTTACATTAAATCCCACACTGGCATCAGTGTGGGTTTAATGTGCTGATAAGTTTGATATCAAACTTCCCAGTCTTCAGTGTAGCCATTATGGTGCTGTGGAGTTCGTACTGACAAACTCCCAGCACCATATACTCTTAATGGCAGCACTGCACTTACAGTGCCCAGGAATGGACCTGGGTACTGTAGGGGTACAGGGCTCATGCACTTGTACCCTCACCACTGGCATAGGGCACCCAGCTACAGGGGTGACTGATGTATGCCAGGGCAGTGGTTTGTGGGCATGGCACACAGGGATGTGTGGCATGGCACACAGGGATGTGTGCCATGTCGACTCTTCACTTTGTTCTGCACCAAGACACGCAGCCTGCAAAGGCAGTGTGTGTGTGTCAGGGTACAGGGCCTCTAAGGGTGGCACAATAAGTGCTGCAGTCCTTGGAGGCCTTCTCTGGTCACAGTGCCCTGGGTACCAGTGGTACCATTTACCAGGGGCTTACCTGTGGCCAGAGATGCCAATTGGGTTTAGGCTTCAATGCAGTTTAAGGGAAGGAACACAGGACCTGGGTACCTGATTGGCAGGAGCCCAGGGCACACTCAGTCAAAGCACATCTGCAATTCAGCAAAATGTGGGGGCATACCATGCAAGAAAGAGGGCACTTTCTCACAGGAGGCCAATGGGGTAATAGTTTCCATGAGGAAAGCCTTCCCACCTTACATTACTTCCGGGGGGTTTGGCCATAAAACCATTGCAGGATAACCACCTCTACTCAAATCCAAGATGGTGCAAGCAGTCTTCCCTTGAGGATGCTGGTCACACCCCTGGGGTGTGTATCCAACATAATGCGCCACTTCCCCATGAAAATCGGTTCTGCAATGGGTTTTCCCCCTTAGGAGCTGCCAACCTGTCTGCCTATACAAAGGAGTGGGAAGGTGACTGTGATTGCCGTTTGCTTCAATGGGGCAATAGCCTCTTTAAAGGCAAGACATTCGTGGACACTGCCCATTAGTCATCCTGCTGGAGTAGGGCACACCTCTTTCCACCAGCAATTCTTTGGTCCCAGTTACTGGGAGCGCTTCACACTTCCTAGTAGGCGGGCAGCACCGTATCTCGAGTGCATACAGACAATAAAGGCTACCGGGGGTTTAGGCAAAGTGGTGACTGTGAGAAAGTGCCATCTTTCTTACATGGTATGCCCCCACTTTTTGCTGAATGGCTGATGTACTTTGACTGAGTGTGCCCTGGGCTCCTGCCAACCAGGTACCCAGGGCCTGTGTTCCTTCCCTAAAATTGCATTGATACTGTAGGAAAGTGGGTTTCTGTTGCAGTAACCCCCCCACTTTTTGCCTGATAACTGATGCACTTTTCCTTGGTGTGCCCTGGATCCCTGCCAATCAGGTACCCAGGGCCTGTGTTCCTTCCCTAAAAACTGTACTCAGCCTAAACCCAATTGGCATCTCTGGCCACAGGTAAGCCCCTGGTAAATGGTACCCTAGGTACCCAGGGCACTGTGACCAGAGAAGACCCCTAAGGGCTGCAGCACTTATTGTGCCACCCTTAGAGGCCCTGTACCCTGACACACACACACTGCCCTTGCAGGCTGAGTGTCTTGGTGCAGAACAAAACAGAGAGTCGACATGGCACACATCCCTGTGTGCCATGCCCACAAACACACTGCCCTGGCATACCTCAGTCACCCCTCTAGCTGGGTGCCCTATGCCAGTGGTGAGGGCACAGGTGCATGAGCCCTGTGCCCCTACAGTACCCAGGCCCATTCCTGGGCACTGTAAGTGCAGGGCTGCCATTCCGAGTATATGGTGCTGGGAGGTCGTCAGCACGTACTCCACAGCACCATGATGGCTGCACTGAAGACTGAGAAGTTTGGTATCAAACTCCTCAGCACAGTAAACCCACACTGATGCCAGTGTGGGATTTACTGTAAAATGCACGTCAGAGGGCAACTTAGAGTTACCCCCTGAACCTAACCTACAATCCACGTCTTGTCTGAGGGGCTGCCTAGGCTGCCACACAGCAGACATGTTGCTGGACCCCTGGGTAGAGAGCCATCCGCTCTCCCGGGCCTGCAACAATGCACGTCCTGGGTGAGGTGCTAGGCCCCCTCCCCCAGGATGGGCAGGGGGAAGCTTCAAAGGCATTCCGCCTTTGTGAGCTTCCCCAGACCACTTGCTGTACTCAGCAACTGGTCCCCACCGGTTCCTCCCCCATCCTGGTGGGAAGACTGGAGGGAAACACCAAGGGAGGAAAGGGGTGTGCCACCCTCTGCCAACCCCACCCCTCAGGTGGGGGAGGCGAGGTGAAGCACATCTCCGGGCTCTCGCCATCTTGAAGATGGGGAGCCCTGCCCAATCAGGACTAGGCTCCTGCCCCCTCCCACAGGAGAGTGGCAGGATAGGGGTGTACTCACCCCAGGGCAGGGACCCATTGGTCCCTGCCCTTTACCTACCTGTAACGCCCCTAAATCTAGTATTTAGGGGCACCCTGAACCTTCCTTCCTTAGATTCCCGCAACCTAAGAAGAAAAAGGACGAAAGAAGACGCCCAGCAGAGGAGACTGCAGAGAACAACTGACTTGGCCCCAGCCCTACCGGCCCGTCTGCAGTTTCCAGAGATCCTGCGCCAAAAATAGTCTTGTCCTGCAGCCAGCGACCTCCAGAACCCCAGGGAGGACTGACTGCCTTCAACAAAGACCGGATCTCCTGTGAACAGCAGCTCTGTTCAAAAGAAACACCAAACAAAGACTCCGAGCCTGCTGAGGAGAAAGAAACCCGACGCCTGGAACCACCACTGCACCCGTCGCCTACAGCCCGAGTTCAAGTGGCCCACCGGTCCCAGCGAGGTCCCCCAGCTCTCCAGAGTCCGAGTCCACCGTGGGTTGACCCCTCCAGGACTCCCCGACGTCGCCTGCAGCCTCTGCACGGAGAACCCCCAACCGCGAGTGGCCCGGTAAGGTGAAATCCGACCTCAAAAGACACCCCTGCATCCAGACGCCCTGCGCCCTGGAGAAAGGAACCCGAGGTGCACCTACGTCCCCGAGCCCTCCAACTTACCTGCCCAGCTGTTGGTTCCTCCTGGAAGTCTTCCTGGACCGAGCCTGCAGCTGAAAACCAAAACCGAAAATTTCCATTGAAATCAACAGGGCACCCGACCTCAAAACAGCACTCTGCACCCGGCCGCCCTAGTGCCGCTGAGGGTGCCTCTTTGGTGCTAACTTGGTCCCCAACGTGCCCTGAGCTTAACCCTAGGAGCTTTGCTCCCACAACCCCGTGGCCTGCTTGCCAGCCGCCACCAACCGGAGTCCCCCTATCCTCCATAGGATAACATTGGGCCTCAACACTCTGCACCCGGCCGCCCTAGTGCCGCTGAGGGTGCAACAACAGTGCATCACTGACCCTGGGAGACCCCTGAGTCTAACCCCAGAACCCTAACTCAAAAGACCGATTACTTACCTCGAGACCGATAACTCATTTTTCCTCATAGGATAACATGGACACTTTTTCTTCCAAAAAGTTTCTAAGTGTCGACTTTTGAAAACAAGAATATTCTTTAAAAATCGTACAGACTACCAAAACGTAATTACTTACCTGTTTTAAGTAAATGTCCCAGGGCTGAACCTAGGAGTCCAGCACTGGATTACAAAAGTAACGTTAAAAGTAACTTACCGGCGAATTGAATTTTCTTACATAGGGATCCATTGACTGGTTTTCTGTGAAATTTCTTCTAAGTGTCCACTTTTGAAATACCAAAATATTGCTTAAAAATCACAACAGTAACGAATTCCGAATTACTCACCTACTATCAGGAGAGACCTCAGTACTGCATCTTTTAGTCCAGTACCGACCATGAAAAGTAATTTTTACCGTACTTACCAGTAACTGGAAATTCCTCTCATAGGATATCATTGCCTGCTTTTTGTTGAAAAAGTTTCTAAGTGTCGATTTCTGAATCATACAAATATTCTTTAAAAATCGTACAAACTACAAAAACGTAATTACTTACCTGTTTTAAGTAAATGTCCCAGTGCTGAACCTAGGAGTCCAGCACTGGATTACAAAAGTAACGTAAACATACTTTGCTTGCAAACTGTATTTCCTTCCCTAGGATAACATTGGTAATTTTACCCAGAAAAGTTTCTAAGTGTCAACTTTTGAAATACAGTAATATTCCTCAAAAATCACTACCATAACCAAAACGCTTTTTCTCACCTGTTTACAGGAAGTGTCCCGGGACTGAATCCAAGATCCAGTCCCGTGGTTAGAAAAGTAATCCAAAAAGTAATCTATTGCATTTAACCAGAAATTTCCATTGAGCTCAATGTATAATTGTGTTTAAAATTGTGTTGCATATTGCAACAACTGTAACTATTGCATTCAAAAGTCTATTGCCAATTGAACAGTAGTTAACTAAAGCATCTCATTCTGAGAAAGTATATTTTGACACCCATTGTTGGTTCTAAAATAAAACAACTATATTTTTATATACAAACCATTGGCCTAGAGTTCAGTTCTTGAGTGTGTGGCTTCATTTGCTGACTGAGTGTGTACAACAAATGCTTTACACTGTCCTCTGATACTGCCTTACTGCTCGACCAAGCTACCACTTTAGAGAGTAAGGTTATATCTAACTTTAGCCTCTGCCAAACCTCTGGGGACTGTGGACTCTGTGCACACTGAACCTTACTTTGGTGCAGTATATACAGAGCCACTTTCTTACATTGGTGGATCAGCGGTGGGATACAAACTTGCATTGTTGGACTACTTGGTTACCATCTGATCACACGACAGAACTCTTAAATTGCCTTTAGAATTCTGATTTTTTCAAATTGGCATTTTTTACCAAATTACTAAAAGTCTTGTTAGGGCCTTGCTTAAGTCCCTTTAAAATTGTAGAAAATAAAAAGTCACTATAGTCAAGGGTAGAGGGGTTAGAACTTTTTGTTAGAATGTCTCAAGAAAACAACCCAGCTATTAGTGAAAATAATAATGACATACAGGACATGGTTGAGGAGCTCGACCTCACCCCTTATCTTCATTTGTCTTTCAAAGAGATAAGGTCCTTATGTAAACTTAAAAATATACCAATGGGCCAGCATCCAACCAAACAAGGGCTCCAGGAGCTCCTGGCTGAGTATGCTAAGGCCCACCCCTCTGAGCATGGTGATGACCACGCAGAGGAGGAAAGGAGTGAGGAGGATGGGGATGGTAACCCACCTCCACCACTTCCTAGGGAAGACAGGGTCACTGCACCCTTATTTCCAAGAGTAAACCTCTGGGGACCTAGGGGCCACCTAGGTGGTTCAGGTCCCAGAGAGGACACTGAGGATAGCCTTAGTGAGGAGGACCACCTTTTAGCAAGGTTGGCCAAAAGACTGGACCTAGAGACCAGACTCCTGGCTCTAGAGAAGGAAAGACAGGAGATGGGTTTAGCACCCATCAATGGTGGCAGCAATACTAAAACTAAGGATAGGGAGGAAACTTCTGATCCTAAAATCCCCAAAGGGATTGTCCCTAAATTTGAGGAAGGTGATGACATCACCAAATGGTTCACAGCCTTTGAGAGGGCTTGTGAAATAAGAAAAGTAAAGAAACCTCTCTGGGGGCACTCCTGTGGGAACTGTTCTCTGGTAACTGCAGAGACAGGCTTCTGACCCTCTCTGGGCCAGATGCAGGGTCCTATGACCTCATGAAGAATACTCTGATTGAGGGATTTGGGCTCACTACTGAGGAGTATAGAATTAGATTCAGGGGGGCTCACAAAACCCAGACCCAGTCCTGGATTGACTTCGTAGACTACTCAGTAAAGACACTGGATGGTTGGTTAGCTGGACATAATGTGCAGGATTTTCCTGGACTTTACAATTTGTTTATGAAGGAACACATACTAAGTAATTGCACAAACGAAAAGTTGCATCAGCATTTGGTAGACCTAGGTCTAATTTCTCCCCAAGAATTGGGAAAGAAGGCAGACCACTGGGTCAGAACAAGGGTAACTAGGACATCCACTGGGGGTGACCAAAAGAAAGGGGTCACAAAGCCTCCCCAGAAGAAAGATAGTGAACCCCTTAAGGATAAAAGTAAGGAGTCCCAGGCAGCCCCCCAAAAACCTGTCCAGGAGGGTGGGCCCAAAGACACCTCACAAACTAAACCAGGGTACCAAGGTAAGAATTGGGATCCCAACAGAATATGGTGTCACAACTGTCAGAAGTCAGGACACCACACCAAGGACCCTAGCTGTCCTAAAAACAAGATCCCTAGTACAGCCCCAGGGGTGACTAGTGTAGCCCCAGGAGTTGCCAGTGTAGCTCTGGAGGAAGGGTCCTCAGATGAGGAAGTCCTCCTAGCTTTCAACTGGAAAATGGGCCCAAGAGGTAAGCTGGAGATCCCAGAGGGGAGTAGACACTTCCACCGCCTACTGGTGAATGGAATCCCAGCCACTGCCCTGAGAGATACCTGTGCCAGTCACACTGTGGTGCATGACAGGTTGGTACTCCCACACCAGTATGTCCCAGGGGAATCAAGGAGAGTAAGGGCTGTCCCAGGGGGAGTCACTGTTAGGCCTGTGGCTGTAGTGCCCCTAGTCATAGCTGGGTCCCTTAGATGGAGAAAGGTGGTAGTCAGTAAAGACCTCCCCTTGATTGTCTCCTGGGGAATGACCACTTAGAGGTGGACCTGAGCCAAAGAGAGGCACTGGCCCAATGCCAGGCCTCACCCAAGAAACCTGGGGGGCTCAACCTGCAGTCAGTGCAGCTGAGCCCCAAAAGAGTAAAAAGGAACAGGGTAGGAAAGGTGGGCAACTGTTAGCCACAGTCCCAGAGGGCCAGGGAGATTCTATCCCAGTGAGGGAAAACTCCAGAAGTGGCCCTGGTAAAGCCCCCTAGCCAACAAGAAGACCTGACTAGTCAGGCAACTGTCCAGCCTGAGTTGGTGGCTCCTCAGCTGGCAGAACAAAGGGTGGAGGAAGGGTGCTCACTACAAAGTTTAGTGACCCCCCACCCTAAAGCAACAGGCAGACAGCCAGGACCCAAAGAGACCTGTAAGATAGCCCCTTCACTTGCCAGACAGGAGCTAAAGGTGTGGTTCTGGGCACTGACAGCTGTCAGCAGCCTCTGCTGGGTGTTAGCCTTCATGGCAGCCCTATCCTTGGCATGGTGGCCTAACCCCCTGCCAAATAACAAGCTAGGCCCCCTGACCCTATTGGTCATGGTGGGGTTGCTCAAACTGTGGGTGACCTCTGTGGGTAAGCTGGGCTTTGCCCTGGCTAAGTTAGACTTTGCAGAGGTGGGCACCTCTGAACCCAAACTTAAAAGATGGGGTGAAGACACTAAAGAGCAAGGAGAGGAGCTTTGGGAATTAGGTCCTGAAACTGATGAGGTAGGCCAGCTCCCCAAAGGGACTGACCTGGACAGAAGGATATAAGGCGGAGTAGGCCCTGCAACTTTCAAACCACTTCCCCAACTCTTCCTCGCCTGAAAGACTAGACAGGCTCTCCCAGCGTTGGCTGAGTCTCCTGGCCTTTGGGCTGGGGGGGCTTGTGTAGGAAAGTGGGTTTCTGTTGCAGTAACCCCCCCACTTTTTGCCTGATAACTGATGCACTTTTCCTTGGTGTGCCCTGGATCCCTGCCAATCAGGTACCCAGGGCCTGTGTTCCTTCCCTAAAAACTGTACTCAGCCTAAACCCAATTGGCATCTCTGGCCACAGGTAAGCCCCTGGTAAATGGTACCCTAGGTACCCAGGGCACTGTGACCAGAGAAGACCCCTAAGGGCTGCAGCACTTATTGTGCCACCCTTAGAGGCCCTGTACCCTGACACACACACACTGCCCTTGCAGGCTGAGTGTCTTGGTGCAGAACAAAACAGAGAGTCGACATGGCACACATCCCTGTGTGCCATGCCCACAAACACACTGCCCTGGCATACCTCAGTCACCCCTCTAGCTGGGTGCCCTATGCCAGTGGTGAGGGCACAGGTGCATGAGCCCTGTGCCCCTACAGTACCCAGGCCCATTCCTGGGCACTGTAAGTGCAGGGCTGCCATTCCGAGTATATGGTGCTGGGAGGTCGTCAGCACGTACTCCACAGCACCATGATGGCTGCACTGAAGACTGAGAAGTTTGGTATCAAACTCCTCAGCACAGTAAACCCACACTGATGCCAGTGTGGGATTTACTGTAAAATGCACGTCAGAGGGCAACTTAGAGTTACCCCCTGAACCTAACCTACAATCCACGTCTTGTCTGAGGGGCTGCCTAGGCTGCCACACAGCAGACATGTTGCTGGACCCCTGGGTAGAGAGCCATCCGCTCTCCCGGGCCTGCAACAATGCACGTCCTGGGTGAGGTGCTAGGCCCCTCCCCCAGGATGGGCAGGGGGAAGCTTCAAAGGCATTCCGCCTTTGTGAGCTTCCCCAGACCACTTGCTGTACTCAGCAACTGGTCCCCACCGGTTCCTCCCCCATCCTGGTGGGAAGACTGGAGGGAAACACCAAGGGAGGAAAGGGGGTGTGCCACCCTCTGCCAACCCCACCCCTCAGGTGGGGGAGGCGAGGTGAAGCACATCTCCGGGCTCTCGCCATCTTGAAGATGGGGAGCCCTGCCCAATCAGGACTAGGCTCCTGCCCCCTCCCACAGGAGAGTGGCAGGATAGGGGTGTACTCACCCCAGGGCAGGGACCCATTGGTCCCTGCCCTTTACCTACCTGTAACGCCCCTAAATCTAGTATTTAGGGGCACCCTGAACCTTCCTTCCTTAGATTCCCGCAACCTAAGAAGAAAAAGGACGAAAGAAGACGCCCAGCAGAGGAGACTGCAGAGAACAACTGACTTGGCCCCAGCCCTACCGGCCCGTCTGCAGTTTCCAGAGATCCTGCGCCAAAAATAGTCTTGTCCTGCAGCCAGCGACCTCCAGAACCCCAGGGAGGACTGACTGCCTTCAACAAAGACCGGATCTCCTGTGAACAGCAGCTCTGTTCAAAAGAAACACCAAACAAAGACTCCGAGCCTGCTGAGGAGAAAGAAACCCGACGCCTGGAACCACCACTGCACCCGTCGCCTACAGCCCGAGTTCAAGTGGCCCACCGGTCCCAGCGAGGTCCCCCAGCTCTCCAGAGTCCGAGTCCACCGTGGGTTGACCCCTCCAGGACTCCCCGACGTCGCCTGCAGCCTCTGCACGGAGAACCCCCAACCGCGAGTGGCCCGGTAAGGTGAAATCCGACCTCAAAAGACACCCCTGCATCCAGACGCCCTGCGCCCTGGAGAAAGGAACCCGAGGTGCACCTACGTCCCCGAGCCCTCCAACTTACCTGCCCAGCTGTTGGTTCCTCCTGGAAGTCTTCCTGGACCGAGCCTGCAGCTGAAAACCCAAACCGAAAATTTCCATTGAAATCAACAGGGCACCCGACCTCAAAACAGCACTCTGCACCCGGCCGCCCTAGTGCCGCTGAGGGTGCCTCTTTGGTGCTAACTTGGTCCCCAACGTGCCCTGAGCTTAACCCTAGGAGCTTTGCTCCCACAACCCCGTGGCCTGCTTGCCAGCCGCCACCAACCGGAGTCCCCCTATCCTCCATAGGATAACATTGGGCCTCAACACTCTGCACCCGGCCGCCCTAGTGCCGCTGAGGGTGCAACAACAGTGCATCACTGACCCTGGGAGACCCCTGAGTCTAACCCCAGAACCCTAACTCAAAAGACCGATTACTTACCTCGAGACCGATAACTCATTTTTCCTCATAGGATAACATGGACACTTTTTCTTCCAAAAGTTTCTAAGTGTCGACTTTTGAAAACAAGAATATTCTTTAAAAATCGTACAGACTACCAAAACGTAATTACTTACCTGTTTTAAGTAAATGTCCCAGGGCTGAACCTAGGAGTCCAGCACTGGATTACAAAAGTAACGTTAAAAGTAACTTACCGGCGAATTGAATTTTCTTACATAGGGATCCATTGACTGGTTTTCTGTGAAATTTCTTCTAAGTGTCCACTTTTGAAATACCAAAATATTGCTTAAAAATCACAACAGTAACGAATTCCGAATTACTCACCTACTATCAGGAGAGACCTCAGTACTGCATCTTTTAGTCCAGTACCGACCATGAAAAGTAATTTTTACCGTACTTACCAGTAACTGGAAATTCCTCTCATAGGATATCATTGCCTGCTTTTTGTTGAAAAAGTTTCTAAGTGTCGATTTCTGAATCATACAAATATTCTTTAAAAATCGTACAAACTACAAAAACGTAATTACTTACCTGTTTTAAGTAAATGTCCCAGTGCTGAACCTAGGAGTCCAGCACTGGATTACAAAAGTAACGTAAACATACTTTGCTTGCAAACTGTATTTCCTTCCCTAGGATAACATTGGTAATTTTACCCAGAAAAGTTTCTAAGTGTCAACTTTTGAAATACAGTAATATTCCTCAAAAATCACTACCATAACCAAAACGCTTTTTCTCACCTGTTTACAGGAAGTGTCCCGGGACTGAATCCAAGATCCAGTCCCGTGGTTAGAAAAGTAATCCAAAAAGTAATCTATTGCATTTAACCAGAAATTTCCATTGAGCTCAATGTATAATTGTGTTTAAAATTGTGTTGCATATTGCAACAACTGTAACTATTGCATTCAAAAGTCTATTGCCAATTGAACAGTAGTTAACTAAAGCATCTCATTCTGAGAAAGTATATTTTGACACCCATTGTTGGTTCTAAAATAAAACAACTATATTTTTATATACAAACCATTGGCCTAGAGTTCAGTTCTTGAGTGTGTGGCTTCATTTGCTGACTGAGTGTGTACAACAAATGCTTTACACTGTCCTCTGATACTGCCTTACTGCTCGACCAAGCTACCACTTTAGAGAGTAAGGTTATATCTAACTTTAGCCTCTGCCAAACCTCTGGGGACTGTGGACTCTGTGCACACTGAACCTTACTTTGGTGCAGTATATACAGAGCCACTTTCTTACAGATACCTACACCCAATTGACATCCCTGGCCACAGGTCAGCCCCTGGTAAATGGTACCATGGGTACCCAGGGCACTGTGACCAGGGAAGGCCCCTAAGGGCTGCAGCACTTGTTGTGCCACCCTTAGGGACCCTGCACCTTTACACACACACACTGCCTTTGCAGGCTGCGTGTCTTGGTGCAGAACAAAAGTGAAGAGTCGACATGGCTCACATCCCTGTGTGCCATGCCTACCAGCCACTGCCCTGGCCTAGGTCAGCCACCCCTCTAGCTGGGTGCACTATGCCAGTGGTGAGGGCATAGAGGCATGAGCCCTGTGCTCCTACAGTGCCCAAGTCCATTCTTGGGCATTGTAAGTGCAGTGCTGCCATTAAGAGTATATGGTGCTGGGAGTCTGTCATTACGAACTCCACAGCACCATAATGGCCCCACTGAAGACTAAGAAGTTTGGTATCAAACTTCTCAGCACATTAAACCCCACTGATGCCAGTGTGGGATTTAATGTAAAACTCACTCCAGAGGGCATCTTAGAGATGCCCCCTGAAACCAACCCGACCTCCAGTGTCCGGACTGAGTGGCTGCCCAGGCTGCCACCACCAGACATGTTTCTGGACCCCTGGGTCGAGAGCCTCTGCTCTCAGGGGCCTGAAACAATGCACATCCCGGGACGAGGTGCCAAAGCCTCCTCCCCCAGGATGGGCAGGGGGAGCTTCAAAGGCCTGCCGCCTTTGGAGTTTCCCCAGACCATTTGCTGCTTCCAGCAAACTGGTCCCCACTGGTTCTACCCCCACTCCTGGCGGGAGAACCGGCGGGAAAACCAGAAGCAGGAAATGGGTTGTGCCCACCTCTGCCAACTCCACCCCTAAGGTGGGGGAGGCGAGGTGAAGCACAAACTCGAGTCCCCGCCATCTTGAGGATGGGGGGACCTGACCAACCAGGGACAGGCTCCTGCCCCCTCCCACTGGAGAGGAACAGAATAGGGGGTGTACCCACCCCAGGAAGGGACCCATTGGTCCCTGCCCTTACCTACCTGTAACCACCCCTAAATTTAGTATTTAGGGGCTCCTGAACCTTCCTTCCGGAGTTCCCAAATCCGAAAACAAGAAGAGAAGACGAAGCAAGAAGACCAGCCGTGCAGCTGCTAAAAAGGAGGCGACAACAACTGACTTGGCCCCAGCCCTACCGGCCTGTCGACCTCTGAACCTGCTCCTGCGGAATCCCGGCCTCAGCAACCTCACAAACCCCGGAGGACCTGACTTCTGTGCTACAGCCTTCGACCCAGGGACTCCCACGAGCAGTGGTACTGCTCAAAAGAAAACCTACCAAAGACCCGGCCCTGGCACGGAGCCGCGAAACCTGCACACTCTGCACCCGCCGAGTCCAGCCTGTGCCTGAGTGACCAAAGACCTCGAGGACGTCCCCCGGCGATTCTGACCTGGAATCCAGTGGCCAAGGACCCTCCTCGACGACCCAGACGACGCCTGCAGCCTCAGGACAAGGGACCCCTCCAACCGCGACCAGCAGGGGGTAAGATTTCCCGACCTCAAAAGACACCCCTGCACCCGGCGCCCCACGGCCCCCTGTGCCCAACTCCTGGGTGTCAACCTATCCTCCAAGACCCCAACTTACCTCCTGAAGTGTTGGTCGTCCCTGAAGAATCACCGTCCCCGAGCCTGCAGCCTTTCTTCACCTTTCACGACCTCTATTGTTTAACATTGAGCGCCCAACGGCTCAAAGCACCCTGCACCCAGCCGCCCGAGTGCCCCTGGAAGTGCAACCTCTATCCTAACCTACTTCCCTACTTGCCCTGAGCAAGTGACCAGGAGCCCAGCTCCCACAGTCGCGTGGCCTGCTTGCCAGCAGCCACCAACCCGGGGCCCCCGCCTGCCATAGGATAACATTGGGCCTTCTCACTCTGCACCCGGCCGCCCCTGTGCCGCTGAGGGTGTAAAAACTGTACTTACCTGATCCTGGGGGACCCCTGAGTCTTACCCAGAACCTTAACCCTGCCAGTCAAGTACTTACCCGAAATCCGATAACTCACTTTTCTTCCATAGGGTTCCATTGACTGGTTTTCTGCGAAATTTCTTCTAAGTGTGGAGTTCTGAAACTTTAGAATATTCACCAAAAATCAACCGAGTCACGAAAACGAAAATACTCACCTAGTATTAGGAGGGGCCTCAGTGCTGGACCCGAGTGCCCAACACTGGCCCTAAAAAGTAATCGCAACGTTACTTACCGTTAACTCACTTTTCTTTCATAGGGATCCATTGACTGGTTTTCTGTGAAATTTCTTCTAAGTGTCGATTTCTGTATTTTACAAATATTCTTTAAAAATCGAACAAACTACAAAAACGTAATTACTTACCTGTTTTAAGTAAATGTCCCAGTGCTGAACCTAGGAGTCCAGCACTGGATTACAAAAGTAACGTAAACATACTTTGCTTGCACACTGTATTTCCTTTCATAGGATAACATTGGTAATTTTACCCAGAAAAGTTTCTAAGTGTCAGCTTTTGAAATATAGTAATATTCTTCAAAAATCACTACAATAACCAAAACGCTTTTTCTTACCTGTTTACAGGAAGTGTCCCAGGACTGAATCCAGGATCCAGTCCTGTGGTTAGAAAAGTGCTCTGCAAAGTAATCAATTGTAATTAAGTATAATTTTCCATTGAGCTCAATGTTGCATTGAATTTGACCCTGTGTTGCCTCTTGCACCAACTGTGATAACCACTATCAACAAAGTCTATTGCCTATCTGTAAGGTGAATAACCAAAGCATCTCATACTGAGAAAGTATATTTTGATCCTATTGTTGGTTCTAAAATAAAACAAGCATATATTTTTTTATATACAAACCATTGGCCTAGAGTTCAGTTCTTGAGTGTGTGGCTTCATTTGCTGACTGTGTACAACAAATGCTTTACACTGTCCTCTGATACTGCCTTACTGCTCGACCAAGCTACCACTTTGGAGAGTAAGGTTATATCTAACTTTAGCCTCTGTCAACCCTCTGGGGACTGTGGACTCTGTACACCCTGAACCTTACTTAGGTACAGTATATACAGAGCCACTTTCCTACAGTGACTTTCTAAAGTCACCTTTTTATGAAACGTTTCCTTCAATCCAATCTTTACAATGAGTCGGGTTTAATGTAACAATTATTTTGACACGCTGGAATAATATCTTTAAAGGTCTCAACTGGAAGTTAAAGCACAAGTTACTAACTTGTGTAACGATATATCTGTAAGACAGTAGTTAGTGACAGATGCACAAGTTACTAACTTGTGTAACGATATATCTGTAAGAGACAGTAGTTAGTGATAGATTCCTTACCGCAGAATATCCCCAGGCGTCAGGCTGGATCCGGAAAGTTTTGCGTAGCAGTACCCTTGCGCGTCGGTAGGCGGCGTCGTGCGGCTCCGCGTCCGTCGTCGGCGTCGTGATCGCCGGGATGACGTCGCGGGCAGTACTTAGACGCCGCACCTGCGCGCTGACGTCAGTTCTGTACACGACTTTCCGCGCCAGGAACGCAGAGCCATGCAAGAAGCTGACACAGGTGTCTGAAAAATACTAGGGCCCTGAAAGGGATGTCCTTAACCCTAGAAATCAGTTCGCAGAACGGGGAGGATGGGTGGGCGGTAAGGAATCTATCACTAACTACTGTCTCTTACAGATATATCGTTACACAAGTTAGTAACTTGTGCATCTGAAAGAGACACGTTAGTGATAGATTCCTTACCTCAGAATAGATACCCCAGCAATACCAACCCCGGTGGTGGGTCTGCGAACAAAGATCAGACAAGGAAGTCCTGGAGGACAGAACGGCCAAAGAAGCCGTCCCTCCGGACCTGACTTTCAAGGCAGTAATGCTTAGTAAACGTGTGCAGCGAGGCCCACGTAGCTGCCTGACAGATAACCGGCAGCGGAACACCGCGGCCCAAGGCCGTGGTAGCAGCCGTTGCCCTGGTGGAATGGGCACGCAGCCCAACAGGAGGCTCCTTCTTAGCCAAAGAATAGCAGGTCTTGATGCACAAGGTAACCCAGCGGGAGATGGTCCTCTTGTGCACCGCCCGACCTTTTTGGCGCCCACGTAGCCAACAAAGAGCTGGTCATCCACCCGGAAGTGTTTTGTGCGGTCGATATAGAAGGAGAGCGCACGTTTTGGGTCCAGACGGTGGAGCCTCTCTTCCTCTCTGGAAGGATGCGGAGGCGGAAAGAAGGTGGGCAAAGTGATGGTCTGCCCAATGTGGAAAGCAGTAACCACCTTTGGCAAGAAGGACGGACGCGTCCGAAGAACAACCTTGTCTGGATGAACAGACAGAAAGGGAGGTTTGCAAGAAAGAGCCTGGAGCTCACTCACCCGCCGAGCGGAGGTGATGGCCACCAGAAAGGCTGCCTTTAGAGTCAGAAGACGAAGAGGACAGTTATGCAGAGGCTCAAAGGGAGCGCACATTAAAAAGGTAAGAACCAAGTTCAAGTCCCACTGAGGCATTACAAACGGAACAGGAGGGAAGAGGTGAGTAATGCCTTTTAAGAACCTGTTAACAACAGGGGACTTGAAAAGGAGGGCTGATCAGGGAGCCTGAGGAAGGCCGAGATAGCACAAAGATAACCCTTGATGGTACCCAGGGCAGAACCCTGTTGGGCCAGAGAGAGAAGGAACAGAAGGACCTCAGAAAGAGGGGCAGAAAGGGGATCCACAGCCTTTGCTGTGCACCATGCCACAAATTTGTTCCACCTGCAGGCGTATACCACCTTAGTGGAGGGACGCCTGGCTGCCAGAATCACATCACAAACTTCGGGAGGCAAGTCGAAAGGAATCAACTGCCGCCGCTCAATCTCCACGCAAGCAGGTGTAGACTGGACAGGTTCGGGTGGAGGACCGTCCCCTGCTGCTGCGACAGAAGATCCTCCCGAAGAGGCAGACGGATCGGGGGATCTATGCTCATATTGAGTAGCTCGGGATACCAAACTCTTCGAGCCCAGTCCGGAGCCACAAGAATGACTTGGGCCCGGTCGTGCCGAATCTTCTTCAACACTCTGGGTAGAAGTGGTATAGGCGGAAAGGCGTACAACAGACCGCAACTCCACTCTCGACGAAAAGCGTCGCCGAGCGAGTGCCGCCTTGGAAATTCCAACGCGCAGAACTGATGACATTGCGCGTTCTCTTCGGTGGCGAATAGATCTAACCAAGGCTCTCCCCACTGTAGAAAGAGTCCTTGCGCCACTTCCGAGTGAAGACGCCATTCGTGATCCATCATGCACCTGCGGCTGAGTTCGTCCGCCCTGGCGTTCAGAGAACCTGCCAGGTGTTGAACCATCAGGAACATGCCCTGATGTTCCAGCCATGTCCAGAGGCGCAGAGCCTCCTGACAAAGGGTCCAAGACCCCACCCCGCCCTGTTTGTTGCAGTACCACATGGCGGTGGTGTTGTCTGTGAACACCTGCACTACCTTCCCTTTGACAGAGGGAAGGAATGCCTTGAGTGCAAGCCGGATCGCCCGGAGCTCCAGAAGGTTGATATGGAGCCGGGACTCCGCCGGAGACCAGAGGCCTCTGATCTCCGCCTCTCCCATGTGACCGCCCCATCCCAGAAGGGACGCGTCCGTCACAACTGTATGCTCTGGCTGGGGAAGGGAGAGGGATCTGCCCATGACCCATTGCCGGTTCGAGAGCCACCACTGCAACTGTTTTGCAGTCCCCTCCGAGATCTGGACGTGATCGGACAGGTTGCCCTGGTGCTGCGCCCACTGGAACTTCAGGTCCCACTGCAGAGCCCGCATATGCCATCTGGCATGATTGACCAGCAGGATGCAGGAGGCCATGAGGCCCAGCAGCCTCAGGGTCATCCTTACCGAAACCCAGGATAAAGGCCGAAAGATCGGAATCATAGCCTGAATATCCCGGACTCGCCGTTCGGGAGGATAGGCCCGAAACTGCGTCGTGTCCAGAACTGCTCCGATGAAAAGGAGCTGTGGAGAAGGAATCAGATGCGACTTCGGCACATTGATGGAGAACCCCAGCGAGTGCAGGAGTTCGGCCGTAGTCTGGAGGTGGGAGACGACTGCCTGGGACGAGCCCGCCTTCAGCAGCCAGTCGTCGAGGTAGGGGAAGACTGAAACCCCTGCCCGGCGCAGATGAGCCGCGACCACCGCCATCACTTTCGTGAACACCCGAGGGGCACTTGTAAGGCCAAAGGGGAGCACGGTGAACTGAAAATGCTCGTGGCCTACCGTGAACCGAAGGTAACGCCGGTGGGCCGGCAGGACGGGGATGTGGAAATATGCGTCCTGCAAGTCCAACGCTACCAACCAGTCTCCAGGGTCGAGGGCAGTCAAGACCTGAGCTAGGGTGAGCATCTTGAACTTCTCCTTCCGGAGGAAGCGATTGACGTTCCGGAGGTCCAAGATAGGACGCATGTCCTCCTTGTCCTTTTTGGGCACCAGAAAGTAGTGGGAGTAGCAACCACGCCCTACTTCTGGGGTCGGAACATGCTCGATGGCCCTCTTGGTCAAGAGGGCCGTGACTTCCTTCTGTAGAAGCACCAAGTGATCCCCTGACATGCGGTGGAGTTGAGGTGGCATGGCTGGGGGTGGTCTCGAAGGGGAGGGAGTAGCCCCTTCGGACAATGTCCAAGACCCACCTGTCCGAGGTGATGGTGCGCCAGTGGGGAAGGTGATGGCGGACCCTGCCCCTACTGGCGTGCCGTGCACCTGAAAGGAGGGACTAGGAGGGCTTGGAGGCCGCGGACGGGTTGGAGGTGGTGGCCTGACCCGCACGCTGGTTGCCCGATCCGCCACGGCGGAATCCACGTCCTCGGCCACGCGAAGACGCCTGCTGCGCGGGCCGGTGGCTGGGCTGCTGACGTGAAGGGCGCCCCTACCGTGGCCACGATAGGGGCGAAAAGCAGAAGGCAGCGGAGGGCGTGTAGCAGAAAGGCCCAGGGACTTGGCAGTAGCCCGTGAGTCCTTAAAGCGCTCCAACGCATGGTCTGCTTTGGACCCAAAAAGACCGACTCCATCAAAGGGCATGTCCATGAGAGTATTCTGGACATCCCCTGAAAAACCAGTGGTTCTCAGCCAGGCGTGGCGGCGGAGCGCCACCGTCGTTGCAATCGACCTGCCCAGCGAGTCGGCGGTGTCAAGGCCACAACGGATAGTGTATTTGGCCGCATCCCTTCCTTCCGCAATGGCGCGGGAAAGCAGTGCCTGGACCTCCTCAGGGCACTGGGGCAAAACATCCGCCACCGAATCCCACAGAGAGTGGGTATAGCGGCCCAAAAGACAAGCGGTGTTAACGGACCGCAAGCCAGCACTGGAGGAAGAAAAACCTTTCTTCCCAAACTGATCCAGGCGTTTGGATTCCCTATCCGGAGGAGCGGTAGGGAAGGCGGTTTGGGAAGCGGAGGCTTGGACAACCAAGCTCTCAGGAGTGGGGTGGACAGAAAGAAACAGGGGTCGCCCGGAGCTGGGCGATGGCGTCGTGACACGTTCCGATCCACAGGAGCCCCTGTGTTGGGCTTGGACCAGGCGCCCAAAAGAACGTCTGTGAGGGCGTCGTTAAACGGCAGCACAGTCTCCGCAGAGGAGGCTGCCGGCTGAAGCACCTCTGTCAAGATGTTAGGCTTGACCGTCAAAGTAGGGAGCTGGAGACGTAAGGCCCCAGCAGCCCTACGCAACACCGTACCAAAATTGGCCCCCTCCTCCGTAGCCACGGGAGGAGACAGCATGCCAGTGTCAGGAGAAGTATCCAGACCACTGGCCTCCCCTAGACTCTCTGTCCAGTCCTCATCATACTGACAGTTGCGAGTCAGAGGGTCATCAGACCCCTCCCAGTCCTCCTGGTCCTCCTCTGGTTCAAAATAAGGAGGAGGAGGGACATTTGGGACCCAAGGGCCCATCGGCGCCGGAGCCGGCGTCGAGCGACGTCGCTCCGGGTCCATGTCCGGAGCCGGAAGGAACTGGGGACGACGCCGCCCGGAGCCCAGGGCGGCGTCGAGAACGGCACCGGAGACATCGGCGCCGGCGGAGGTGTTGTGAGGTCGACCGGCGTCGATGGGGGTTGTGGAGCCGGGATCGAGGCCGGGGCCGAAGCCGGAGCCGGGATCGAGGCTGGAGTCCCGGGCGACGCCGGGGCCGGAGCCGCCGGCGACGCCGGAGCAACCCCATCAGGGCCCGCGGGGCCCGAAGGCGCACCGGAGGGGCCTGAAGGCCCGAAGAGGCGGGCCATGGCCGACAGGAACTCCTGTACCTTGGCCGGATCCGCCCCCGAACCCGGGAAGGGCGGGTAGGACGGGGGCGACTCCACAGGCAAGTCCGGGGCCGCGGGGGCGGGGACGGTGCCGGGAGGGGCCTCAGCCGAGTCGCGAGACCGGCGAGGCGAAGTCCGAGAGCGACGATGCTTCTTGGACTTCTTGTGCTTAGACTTACCGGACGAAGAAGACTTCGACGCCGACGACCGGTGTGCACTCCGCGAGCGACCCCTGGACCTCTCACGCGACCGGGGCCTCCGTGGAGCCGAATGCCGGGCCTCGAGGAGCTTTCGAGACCGCTCTCGCAAAGCTTTCGGGTTGAGGGCCTGGCATTCGGGACAAGACTCGGTGTCGTGGCCTCGGCCGAGGCAGAAGAGACACTCCCAATGCGGGTCGGTGACGGACATCATCCGCGCACAGGCGCCGCATCGCTTGAAGCCGGGCATCCCTACGACACCTTAAAGATGGAAAAAACAGTGAAAAAATCACCAAAAAGTATGGTCAAAAATTGACCAGGGCACTGCTCTTCCCGGATCTGCGCTTGCTGGCGCGGAAAAAGAAGAACTGACGTCAGCGCGCAGGTGCAGCGTCTCAAGTACTGCCCGCGACGTCATCCCGGCGATCACGACGCCGACGACGGACGCGGAGCCGCACGACGCCGCCTACCGACGCGCAAGGGTACTGCTACGCAAAACTTTCCGGATCCAGCCTGACGCCTGGGGATATTCTGAGGTAAGGAATCTATCACTAACGTGTCTCTTTCAGATTCCTTACCTTAGAATATCCCCAGGCGTCAGGCTGGATCCGGAAATTTTTGCGTAGCAGTACCCTTGCGCGTCGGTAGGCGGCGTCGTGCGGCTCCGCGTCGGCATCGCCGGAAAGACGTCGCGGGCAGTACTCAGACGCCGCCCCTGCGCGCTGACGTCAGTTCTGTACACGACTTTCCGCGCCAGGAACGCAGAGCCATGCAAGAAGCGGACATTGGTGTCTGAAAAATAATAGGGCCCTGAAAGGGATGTCCTTAACCCTAGAAATCAGTTCGCAGAACGGGGATGATGGGTGGGGCGGTAAGGAATCTGTCACTACTGTCTCTTACAGATACATCGTTACACAAGTTAGTAACTTGTGCATCTGAAAGAGACACGTTAGTGACAGATTCCTTACCTTAGAATAGATACCCCAGCAATACCAACCCCGGTGGTGGGTCTGCGAACAAAGATCGGACAAGGAAGTCTCGGAGAACAGAACGGCCAAAGAAGCAGTCTCTCCGGATTTGGCTGTCAAGGCAGTAATGCTTGGTAAACGTGTGCAACGAGGACCACGTAGCTGCCTGACAAATGTCCTGTAAAGGGACACCACGTCCTAAAGCCGTGGTGGCGGCTGGCGCCCTGGTGGAATTGGCACGCAATCCAACAGGGGGCTCCTTTTAGCCAAAGAATAAGAGGCCTTGATACACAAGACGACCCAGCGGGAGATGGTCCGCTTGTGTACCGCCCGACCTTTTTTGGCGCCCACGTAGCCAACAAAGAGCTGGTCGTCCACCCGGAACTGTTGTGTGCGATTTAGATAAAAGGAAATCGCACGTTTTGGGTCCAGACGGTGGAGCCTCTCTTCCTCTCTAGAAGGATGCGGAGGCGGAAAGAAGGTGGGCAAGGTGATGGTCTGCCCAATGTGGAAAGCAGTAACCACCTTTGGCAAGAAGGACGGACGCGTCCTGAGAACAACCTTGTCTGGATGTACAAGAAAGAGCCTGGAGCTCACTCACCCGCAGAGCGGAGGTGATAGCCACCAGAAAGGCTGTCTTCAGAGTCAGAAGACGAAGAGGACAGTTATGCAGAGGCTCAAAGGGAGCGCACATGAGAAAGGTAAGAACCAGGTTCAAGTCCCACTGAGGCATCACAAACTGAACAGGAGGGAAGAGATGTGTAATGCCTTTTAAGAACCTGTTAACAACAGGGGACTTGAAAAGGGAGGGCTGGTCAGGAAGCCTGAGGAAGGCCGAGATGGCACAAAGATAGCCCTTGATGGTACCCAGGGCAGAACCCTGTTGGGCCAGGGAAAGAAGGAACAGAAGAACCTCAGAAAGAGGGGCAGAAAGGGGATTCACAGCCTTTGCTGTGCACCATGCCACAAATTTGTTCCACCTGTATGCGTATACCACCTTAGTGGAGGGACGCCTGGCTGCCAGAATCACATCACAAACTTCGGGAGGCAAGTCCAAAGGAATCAACTGCCGCCGCTCAATATCCACGCAAGCAGGTGTAGACTGGACAGGTTCGGGTGGAGGACCGTCCCCTGCTGCTGCGACAGAAGATCCTCCCGAAGAGGCAGACGGATCGGGGGGGTCGACGCTCATACTGAGTAGCTCGGGATACCATACTCTTCGAGCCCAGTCCGGAGCCACAAGAATGACTTGGGTCCGGTCGCGCCGAATCTTCTTCAACACTCTGGGTAGAAGTGGTATAGGCGGAAAGGCGTACAACAAACCGCAACTCCACTCGCGACGAAAAGCGTCGCCGAGCGAGTGCCGCCTTGGAAATTCCAACGCGCAGAACTGATAACATTGCGCGTTCTCTTCGGTGGCGAATAGATCTAACCAAGGCTCTCCCCACTGCAGAAAGAGTCCTTGCGCCACTTCCGAGTGAAGACGTCATTCGTGATCCATCATGCACCTGCGGCTGAGTTCGTCCGCCCTGGCGTTCAGGGAACCTGCCAGGTGTTGAACCATCAGGAATATGCCCTGATGTTCCAGCCATGTCCATAGGCGCAGAGCCTCCTGACACAGGGTCCACGACCCCACCCCGCAATGTTTGTTGCAGTACCACATGGCGGTGGTGTTGTCGGTGAACACCTGCACTACCTTCCCTTGGACAGAGGGAAGGAATGCCTTGAGTGCAAGCCGGATCGCCCGGAGCTCCAGAAGGTTGATATGGAGCCGGGACTCCGCCGGAGACCAGAGGCCTCTGATCTCCGCCTCTCCCATGTGACCGCGCCATCCCAGAAGGGACGCGTCCGTCACAACTGTGTGCTCTGGCTGGGGAAGGGAGAGGGATCTGCCCATGACCCATTGCCGGTTCGAGAGCCACCACTGCAACTTTGTTGCAGTTCCCTCTGAGATCTGGAAGTGATCGGACAGGTTGCCCTGATGCTGCGCCCACTGGGACTTCAGGTCCCACTGCAGAGCCCGCATATGCCATCTGGCTTGATCGACCAGCAGGATGCAGGAGGCCATGAGGCCCAGCTCAATGAAAAGGAGCTGTGGCGAAGGAATCAGGTGCGACTTCGGCACGTTGATGGAGAACCCCAGCGAGTGCAGGAGTTCGGCCGTAGTCTGGAGGTGGGAGACGACTGCCTGGGACGAGCCCGCCTTCAGCAGCCAGTCGTCGAGGTAGGGGAAGACTGGAACCCCTGCCCGGCGCAGATGAGCTGCGACCACCGCCATCACTTTCGTGAACACCCGAGGGGCGCTGGTAAGGCCAAAGGGGAGCACGGAGAACTGAAAGTGCTCGTGGCCTACCGTGAACCGCAGGTAACGCCGGTGGGCCGGCAGGACGGGGATCTGGAAATATGCGTCCTGCAAGTCCAATGCTACCATCCAGTCTCCAGGGTCGAGAGCAGTCAAGACCTGAGCTAGGGTGAGCATCTTGAACTTCTCCTTCCGGAGGAAGCGATCGACGTTCCGGAGGTCCAAGATAGGACGCATGTCCTCCTTGGGCACCAGAAAGTAGTGGGAGTAACAACCACGCCCTACTTCTGGGGTCGAAACGCGTTCGATGGCCCCCTTGGCCAAGAGGGCCGCAACTTCCTTCTGAAGAAGCACCAAGTGATCCCCTGACATGCGGTGGTATGGAGGTGGCATGGCTGTGGGAGGTCACGAAGGGGAGGGAGTAGCCCCTTCGGACAATGTCCAAGACCCACTTGTCCGAGGTGATGGCACGCCAGTGGTGAAGGTGATGGCGGACCCTGCCCCCTACTGGCGTGCTGTGCACCTGAAAGGAAGGACTAGGAGGGCTTGGAGGCCGCGGACGGGCCGGAGGTGGTGGCCTGACCCGCACGCTGGTTACCCGACCCGCCTCGGCGGGAGCCACGTCCTCGGCCACGCGTAGACACCTGCTGCGCGGGCCGGTGGCTGGGCAGTGGACGTGACTGGGCGCCCCAAAAGGGGCGAAAAGCAGACTGTTGCGGAGGGCGCACAGCAGAAAGGACCAGGGACTGGGCTGTAGCCCGTGAGTCCTTAAAACGCTCCAACGCATGGTCTGCCTTATTGCCGAAAAGACCGACACCATCAAAGGGCATGTCCATAAGAGTGTTTTGGACATCACCCGAGAAACCAGTGGTTCTCAGCCAGGCGTGACGACGCAGCGCCACTGTTGTTGCAAGCGATCTGCCTAGCGAGTCGGCGGTATCTAGGCCACATCTGATTGTATACTTTGCCGCATCCCTTCCTTCCGCAATGGCGCGGGAAAGCAGTGCCTGGGCCTCCTCAGGACACTGGGGCAGAACCTGCGCCACCAAATCCCACAAAGAGTGGGAATATCGGCCCAAAAGGCAAGTGGTATTGACAGACCGCAAGCCAGCACTGGAGGAAGAAAAACCTTCTTCCCAAATTGATCCAGTTTTTTGGATTCCCTATCCGGGGAGCGGTAGGGAAGGCGCTCTGGGAAGCAGAGGCTTGGACAACCAAGCTCTCAGGGGTGGGGTGTTGGGAGAGAAACAGGGGGTCGCCCGGAGCAGGGCGATGGCGTCTGGCTACGTTCCTATCCACAGGAGCCCCTGTGGTGGGCTTGGACCAGGTGCCCAAAAGAACGTCAGAAAGTGCCTCGTGGAAAGGCAGCAGTGGCTCCGAGGAGGTAGCCGCCGGAGGCAGCACTTCCGTCAGGATGTTAGTCCTGACAGCCACTGTAGGTAACTGGAAGTGTAAAGCCTCAGCTGCTCTACGCAACACCGTTGCAAAGTTTGCTCCCTCCTCCGTTGCCACGGAAGGAGGAGACAGCATGCCAGAGTCAGGGGAGGTGTCCAGGCCACTGGCATCACCAAGTTCCTCAGCCCAGTCCTGATCGAACTCACATTGGGCAGTGAGAGGGTCCTCAGACCCCTAGCAGTCCTCTTCGTCCTCCAAAACAGGTTCAAAGTAAGGAGGAGGGACATGCGGAACCCAAGGCTGCATCAGCGCCGGAGCCGATCGACGCCGGTCCGGCGCCGTGTCCGGATCCGGATAGAACCGGGGTACGACGCAGCCCGGAGCCCCAGGCGGCGTCGGGAGCGGCACCGGTGACATCGCCGCCGGTGGAGGTGTCGTCAGGTCAACCGGCGTCGATGGGGGTTGCGGGAACACCGGAGCCGGGGTCGGAGCCGGGACCGAGGCTTGCGGCGCCGGGACCGGAGTCGCCGGCGGAGCCGTAGGTACCCCAGAATGGCCCACGGGGCCCGAAGGCACACCGAGGGGACATTGAGGCCCGAAGAGGCGGCCATGGCCGACAGGAATTCCTGTATTTCGGCCGGAGTGAACTGGGGTGGTGGAGTGAGCTAAAGAATAATGGATTAAACCCAGATCAGTTGACTGGGGGTGAGTGTTTGATTGGCTCAAACGTTCCGTCCATCATCCCCTTTTGTATCGCTTTGTTCGCCCTAAGTTGGCGGGGGTATGCCCAGACGTGGGTCCCTTGCTCACTTTGCCACTGGATTCAAGCAAGCCTGGCTGATGACGGCTGGAATGCCAGAAACCGGTCCTAGGATGCTTGTTTCCGGTCCAGGGAAGACATGGCTTGGCAGTTCGGGCTGGACTGTTCCCAAGAGGCACAGGGTCAGACTGATTTGCATATGGCCATGTCTGAACTGGGGTGGTGGAGTGAGCTAAAGAATGATGATGGATTAAACCCAGATCAGTTGACTGGGGGTGAGTGTTTGATTGGCTCAAACGTTCCGTCCATCATCCCCTTTTGTATCGCTTTGTTCGCCCTAAGTTGGCGGGGGTATGCCCAGACGTGGGTCCCTTGCTCACTTTGCCACTGGATTCAAGCAAGCCTGGCTGTTGACGGCTGGAATGCCAGAAACCGGTCCTAGGATGCTTGTTTCCAGTCCAGGGAAGACATGGCTTGGCAGTTCGGGCTGGACTGTTCCCATGAGGCACAGGGTCAGACTGATTTGCATATGGCCATGTCTGAACTGGGGTGGTGGAGTGAGCTAAAGAATGATGAAGGATTAAACCCAGATCAGTTGACTGGGGGTGAGTGTTTGATTGGCTCAAACGTTCCGTCCATCATCCCCTTTTGTATCACGGAAGGAGGAGACAGCATGCCAGAGTCAGGGGAGGTGTCCAGGCCACTGGCATCACCAAGTTCCTCAGCCCAGTCCTGATCGAACTCACATTGGGCAGTGAGAGGGTCCTCAGACCCCTAGCAGTCCTCTTCGACCTCCAAAACAGGTTCAAAGTAAGGAGGAGGGACATGCGGAACCCAAGGCTGCATCAGCGCCGGAGCCGAACGACGCCGGTCTGGCGCCGTGTCCGGATCCGGAGAGAACCGGGTACGACGCAGCCCGGAGCCCCAGGCGGCGTCGGGAGCGGCACCGGTGACATCGCCGCCGGTGGAGGTGTCGTCAGGTCAACCGGCGTCGATGGGGGTTGCGGCAACACCGGAGCAGGGGTCGGAGCCGGGACCGAGGCTTGCGGCGCCGGGACCGGAGTCGCCGGCGGAGCAGTAGGTACCCCAGAAGGGCCCACGGGGCCCGAAGGCGCACCGAGGGGACGTTGAGGCCCGAAGAGGCGGCCATGGCCGACAGGAATTCCTGTATTTCGGCCGGAGTCGCCGCCGAACCCGGATAGGGCGGGTAATGCGGCGGCAGCTCCACAGGCACTCCCGGAGCCGCGGGGACGGTGCCGACAGGACCCTCAGCCGAGTCGCGAGACCGGCGAGGGGAAGTCGTCGAGCGATGATGCTTCTTCGACTTCTTGTGCTTCGACTTACCGGAGGAGTGCGAAGACTTGGACCCCGACGACCGATGAGGACTCCGCGACCGGCCCCTCGACCTCTCACGTGACCGGGGCTTGGATTGGCGCGGAGCCGACTGCCGGACCTCGAGGAGCTTTCGAGACCGCTCTCGCAAAGCCTTCGGATGCAAGGCCCGGCAGTCGGGGCACGACTGAGTTGTGGTCGCGTCCGAGGCATTAGAGACAGTCTCGATGCGGGTCCGTGATCAACATCATCCGAACACAGGCGTCGCATGGCTTTAAGCCAGGCATCCCTACTGACACTGTCTGAGTCGAATGACTCGATAAAAACAGTGATAAAAAAAAAAATCACAAAAACTTAGTCAAAAAATGACTAGGGCACTGCTCTTCCCGGATCTGCGCTTACTGGCGCGGAAAAAGAAAGAACTGACGTCAGCGCGCAGGGACGGCGTCTAAGTACTGCCCGCGACTTCATCCCGGCGATCCCGACGCGGAGCCGCACAACGCCGCCTACCGACGCGCAAGGGTACTGCTATGCAAAACTTTCCGGATCCAGCCTGACGCCTGGGGATATTCTAAGGTAAGGAATCTATCACTAACGTGTCTCTTTCAGATACTTAGCACAGTGGCTAGTGAAGGCCCATGTTAGTGAATAGGACCACTAGCCTTGCTACAGTAATGGTTTATTAATTTTTAAAAGGAAAGACAATGTGGCAAAAGGGTTTATTATGCCATGTCAAGCTGGTAGTTTTAAAGCTACCGACTTCAATGGCAGTCCCATTTTCACATTGTCACTGCAGTGGTGGCACAATTAAGTGCTGCAGTCCACTAGTGACATTTAACTTACTAGCCTTGGGTGTGAAAGAGTGCCCTCTTTCTGCATGGTATGCCCCCACTTTTTGCTGAATTGCTGATGTTATTTGACTGAGTGTGCCCTGGGCTCCTGCTAATCAGGTTCCCAGGGCCTATGTTCCTTCCCTAAAAACTGCATTGAAGCCTAAACCCAATTGGCATTCCTGACCACCGGTAGGCCCCTGGTAAAAGGTACCACAGATACCCAGGGCAGTGACCAGGGAAGGCCCCCAAGGGCTGCAGCACTTACTGTGCCACCCTTAGAGGCCCTGCACCTTTTCACACACACTGCCTTTGCAGGCTGCGTGTCTTGGTGCAGAACAAAGTGAAGAGTCGACAGGGCACACATCCCTGTGTGCCATGCCTACAAACCACTGCCCTGGCCTAGATCAGTCACCCCTCTAGCTGGGTGCACTATGCCAGTGGTGAGGGTACCAGTGCATGAGCCCAGTACCCCTACAGTGCCCAAGTCCATTCCTGGGCACTGTAAGTGCAGTGCTGCCATTAAGAGTATATGGTGCTGGGAGTTTGTCATTACGAACTTCACAGCACCATAATGGCTAAACTGAAAACTGGGAAGTTTGGTATCAAACTTCTCAGCACATTAAACCCACACTGATGCCAGTGTGGGATTTAATGTAAAATGCACCACAGAGGGCATCTTAGAGATGCCCCCTGAAACTCGACCAACTTCTAGTGACCAGACTGAGCGGCTGCTTAGGCTGCCACCAACAGACATGTTTCTGAACCCCTGGGTCAAGAGCTTGCTGCTCTCGGGGGCCTGAAACAATGCACATCCTGGGACGAGGTGCCAAGCCTCCTCCCCCAGGATGGGCAGGGTTCACGAAGGGGAAGCTTCAAAGGCATGCCGCCTTTGTGCGCCTCCCCAGACCATTTGCTCCTTTCAGCAACTGGTCCCCACTGGTTCTACCCCCCCAACTTTGGGCGGGAGAACTGGTGGGAAAAACAAGTGAGGGAAAGAGGTGTGCCCACCTCTGCCAACTCCACCCCTCAGGTGGGGGAGGCGAGGTGAAGCACAACTGAGTCCCAGCCATCTTGAGGATGGGGGACCCAACTAACCAGGGACAGGCTCCTGCCCCCTACCCACCCCAGCGAAGGGACCCACTGGTCCCTGCCCTTTACCTACCTGTAACGCCCCTAAATTTAGTATTTAGGGGCACCCTGAACCTTGCTTCCTCAGATCCAGCAACGACCAGAAGAAAAGAAGAAAAACCGAACAGCCGTACAGCCAGCTAACAAGAGGAAGACGTCCACTGACTTGGCCCCAGCCCTACAGGCCTGTCTCCCCTCGAACCTGCTCCTGCGACATCCCGGTGTGTCCTGCAGCCAGCAACCTCAAAAACCCCGGAGGACCTGCCTGCTTTCACTTCCAAAGACTGCTTCTCCCGTGAACACCGGATTTGTTCAACAGCGACTTCTGGCAGCAGCCAGAGACCGCGAATCCAGCCCACTCTGCACCCGCCGAACCCGGCCCGAGCTCGAGTGGAAAAACACGAGGAGGTCACCCCGGTGATCCTGACCCAAGATCCGGCGACCCCTGACCTGCCTCAAGCCTCCAGCCGACGCCTGCAGCCTAAATCCAGAAGGCCCCCCCTGACCGCGACATGGAGCTGTTAAGAAGATCAGACCCCAAAAGGCACCCCTCACCCGACGCCCCGCGGTCTTGGGTGCCCAAACCGACGGTGCCTAACCAACCCTCTCCTTCCCAACTTACCTCTCGAAGTGGTGGTCGCACCCAGAAGTCCTTTGTCTCCCTGCCTGCAGTGCTTCTTGAAACCGGAGGTCCTGCATTGAAAACAGGGCGCCCGACGTCGAGACAGCACTGTGCACCCGGCCGCCTCAGTGTCGCTGAGGGTGCACCTTTTGTGCTACTTTGTTTCCCCATTTGCCCGGACCTAAACCCTAGGAGCTTTACTCCCACAACCCAGTGGCCTGCTTGCCAGCAGCCACCAACCGGAGGTACCCTATCTCCCATTGGATAACATTGGGTCTCAACACTCTGCCCCCGGCCGCCCTAGTGCCGCTGAGGGTGCAACAAGAGTACATCTCTGACCCTGGGGGACCCATGAGTCTACCCCCAGAACCTTAACTCCCACAGTCGATAACTTACCTGTGAACCGATAACCTGGTTTTCCTCCATAGGATAACATTGACAATTTTCTTCCAAAAAGTTTCTAAGTGTGGAGTTTTGAAATCTAAAAATATTCTTTAAAAATCGCACAAATAACCAAAACGTATTTACTTACCTGTTTGCAGGAAATGTCCCAGTGCTGAATCCAGGTATCCAGCACCGAGCTAGAAAAGTAACGTAAAAGGTAACTTACCTGTAATTTACTGAAAAAGCCTTTTCATTTCAATGTACTGTGTTTAAGTGTTGCAACCTACTGCATCCCATGTAGATCAAACAAAGTACAATTTCTATTGCATTTTCAAACTGTTCTATATTCAGCAACTTATTACTGAAAAGTATTTAATGCTTACCTGTGCCAGGCTTGCTTGGTTCTAAAAATAAAACAGTATATTTTTTATACAAAAACAATTGGCCTAGAGTTCAGTTCGAGTGTGTGAATTAATTTGCTGACTGTGTGTACATCAAATGCTTAACACTGTCCTTTGATACGGCCTTACTGCTCAACCACTGTACCACAAATGGAGAGTACGGTTCTATCTAACTTTAACCTCTGGGGTCACTTGGACTGTATACACACTATACCTCATTTTGGTGCAGTATATATAGAGCCAGTTTCCTACATTGGGTATCTGTATCATATACTAGGGACTTATAGGTAACTTAAATGAGCCAAGTGTTCATGTACTTTGGGGGTCAGAGCATATGCACTGGGGCCTGGACAGCAGGGCCCAGTGCACTAGAGTAAAAAAACAGCAGCATCAGTCCACAAATTTGGGAGGGGTGATTGTAGTTAAGTACCCATTTTGACAGTCACTGTAGGGAGCTGGGTTCTTGTTGCAGTGTGTGTGTACACTTTTTTTTATACCTGGTATTTGATGCAACTTTCAATGAAGTGTACTGGGTTCCTGCTAACCAGAACCCCAGTACCAGTGTTCATTCCCTAAAAAATTTCAATTGTTTTTCGCAATTGGCAAAACCTTTAGCACCCTCTGTAAGTCCCTAGTAAATGGTACCCCTGGTACCTAGGGCCAGAGGTACAAAAAAGGAACCCTAAGGGACCCCTCACCAAGTCCATGCAAGGCTGCCATTGCAGTTTGTGTGCCTTGGTGCAGACGGAAAAGTTATTTACCTTCGGTAACGATGTATCTGGTAGAGACAGTCTAGCTGATGATTTCTTAACTTGTGAATTGTCCCCAGGCGTCTGACTGGATCCAGAACATTTTCAGCAGTACCTCTGTGCGACGGGGGGGGGGGGGGACGGCGTCATACAGCTCTGTGATGACGTCGACTGGTTGTGACGTCAGTGGAGCTATATAAGTGCACTCCAGGGCGCGGACGCCAGTTTTTTCTGTGAAACCTTCCGCACCAGAACGCGCACCTACTATAGAAACGGTCTGTGAAAAAGGTGTGCCAAAAAGAAAAAAACAAAATCTTTGAAACAATAATTCGAAAGTAACAATAAATGGAATGTGTGAGAAAATGGGGTTCTGTTGAAGTAACCCCTCCCACGTACATATTGCCTGGTTTTTAATGCAACTTTGACTGTAGAGTACTGGGTCCCTGATGTCCAGTTCGTTCTCTCTCTCTCTCAAAAGCCTACCCTGGTGGTGGGCCTCAAAGACTCGCTTTTGTGTTATATCGTTACCGAAGGTAAGTAACTTGTTCATCTGAAAGAAACACGTTAGTTATAGATTCCTTACCTTACAATAGATACCCCAGCAATACCAACCCCGGTGGTGGGTCTGCAAACCAAGATCACACCAGAAAATCCTGAAGAACAGAACGGCCAAAGGAGCAGTCTCTCCGGACTTGGCTGTCCAGGCAGTAGTGTTAGGTGAACGTGTGCAATGATGCCCACGTAGCCGCCTGAGAGGTCATTCAGAGTAACTCCTCTACCCAAGGCAGTAGTGGCTGCCGTCGCCCTGGTGGAATGGGGCGTAGCCCCACTGGAGGCTCCTTTTAGCCAGAGAATAACATGCTTTTATACACAAAACGACCCATCGAGAAATGGTTCGCTTGTGTACGGCCCGACCTTTTTGGCACCCACGTAGCCAACAAAGAGTTGGTCATCCACCCGGAACGATTTGGTGCGATCCAGATAGAAAGAAAGCGCACGTTTTGGGTCCAGACGGTGGAGACTCATCCTCCTTCGAAGGATACGGAGGCGGAAATAAGGTGGACAAAGTGATAGTCTGCCCGACGTGGAAGGCAGTGACAACCTTGGGCAGGAAGGATGGACGAGTTCCAACGACAACATTGTCCGGATGTACAGAGAGAAAAGGAGGCTTAGAAGAAAGTGCCTGGAGCTCACTCACTCGCCTGGCGGAAGTGATGGCCACCAGGAACGCAGTTATCAGAGTTAAGAGACGTAAAGGACAGTTATGAAGCGGCTCAAAGGGAGCACACATCAAATAAGTTAAAACCAGGTTCAAGTCCCACTGAGGCATAACGAAGGGAATAGGAGAAAAGAGACTAGTTATGCCTTTCAAGAAGCGACTTACAACTGGGGACTTGAAAAGGGAAGGCTGATCTGGAAGCCGAAGGAAGGCAGAAATGGCCGAAAGATAGCCCTTGATAGTGCCCAGAGCAGAGCCCTGCTGGGCTAGAGAAAGAACAAACAAGAGGACCTCAGAAAAAGGGGCAGAAAGGGGATCCACAGCCTTTGCTGTGCACCATGCCACAAACTTGTTCCGCCGGCAGGCGTATACCGTCTTAGTGGAGGGACGCCTGGCTGCCAAGATTACATCACAGACTTCAGGAGGCAGGTCGAAAGACATCAACTGCCGCCGCTCAATCTCCACGCAAGGAGGTGGAGGCTGGACAGGTTCGGGTGGAGGACTGTCCCCTGCTGCTGCGACTGAAGATCCTCCCGAAAAGGCAGTCTGATCGGTGGATCGATGGCCATGTTGAGCAGCTCGGGATACCAGACTCTTCGTGCCCAATCCGGAGCCACTAGAATGACTTGGGGCCGGTCGCGCCTGATCTTCAGCACTCTGGGCAGAAGTGGTATAGGCGTACAATAAACCGCAACTCCACTCGCGACGAAAAGCGTTGACTAGCGAGTGCCGCCTTGGAAATTCCAATGCGCAAAATTGCCGACCTTGCGCGTTCTCTTCGGTGGCGAATAGATCCAACCAAGGCTCTCCCCACTGTTGAAAGAGACCTTGCGCCACCTCCGAGTGAAGACGCCATTCGTGATCCATCATGCACCTGCGGTTGAGTAGTCCGCCCTGGCGTTCAGGGAACCTGCCAGGTGTTGAACCACCAGGGAAATGCCCTGACGTTCCAGCCATGTCCAGAGGCGCAGGGCCTCCTGACATAGGGTCCACGACCCCAACCCGCCCTGTTTGTTGCAGTACCACATGGCGGTGGTGTTGTCTGAACACCTGCACTACTCTCCCCTTGACAGAGGGAAGGAATGCCTTCAGTGCAAGTTGGATCGCCCGGAGCTCCAGAAGGTTGATATGGAGCCTGGACTCCGCCGGAGACCAGAGGCCTCTGATCTCCGCCTCTCCCATGTGGCCGCCCCATCCCAGAAGGGATGCGTCCGTCACCACAGTGTGGTCTGGTTGGGGAAGGGAGAGGGATCTGCCATTGACCCAATCCTGGTTCGTGAGCCACCACTGTAGTTGTCGTGCAGTGCCCTCCGAGATCTGGACGCAATCGGACAGATTCCACTGATGCTGCGCCCACTGGAACTTCAGGTCCCACTGCAGAGCCCGCATATGCCACCTGGCATGATCGACCAGCAGGATGCAGGAGGCCAGGAGGCCCAGCAGCCTCAGAGTCCGTCTGACCAAAACCCGGGATAGAGGCTGAAAGATCGGAATCATAGCCTGAATATCCCGGACTCGCTGTTCGGGAGGAAAGACCTGAAACCGCGTCGTCGCCAGAACCGCTCCAATAAAGAGGAGCTTCTGAGAGGGAATCAGGTGTGACTTCGACACATTGATGGAGAACCCCAGCGAATGCAAGAGGTCGGCCGTAGTCTGGAGGTGGGAGACAACTGCCTGGGGCGAGCCCGCCTTCAACAGCCAGTCGTCGAGATAGGGGAAGACTGGAACCCCAGATCTGAGCAGATGAGCTGCGACCACCGCCATCACTTTCGTGAACACCCGAGGGGCGCTGGTAAGGCCAAAGGGGAGCACAGTAAATCGAAAATGCTCGTGACCTACCATGAACCGTAGGTAACGCCGGTGGGCCGGCAGGACGGGGATGTGAAAATAAGCGTCCTGCAAGTCCAACGCTACCATCCAGTCTTCCGGGTCGAGGGCAGACAAGACCTGAGCAAGCGTCAACATCTTGAACTTCTCCTTCCGGAAAAAGCGGTTGACGTCCCTGAGATCCAAGATAGGACGCAGGTGTAAGAAAGTGGCTCTGTATATACTGAACCAAAGTAAGGTTCAGTGTGCACAGAGTCCACAGTCCCCAGAGGTTTGGCAGAGGCTAAAGTTAGATATAACCTTACTCTCTAAAGTGGTAGCTTGGTCGAGCAGTAAGGCAGTATCAGAGGACAGTGTAAAGCATTTGTTGTACACACACAGTCAGCAAATGAAGCCACACACTCAAGAACTGAACTCTAGGCCAATGGTTTGTATATAAAAATATATGCTTGTTTTATTTTAGAACCAACAATAGGTATCAAAATATACTTTCTCAGAATGAGATGCTTTGTTCAAACACTTTACAAATAGGCAATAGACTTTTTGATGACAGTAGTCACAGTTGTTGCAAGAGGCAACACAATTTCAAACAATGCAAAATGGAGCTCAATGGAAAGTTTTGGTTAAATGCAATTAATTACTTTGTAGATTACTTTTCTAACCACAGGACTGGATCTTGGATTCAGTCCCGGGACACTTCCTGTAAACAGGTGAGAAAAAGCGTTTTGGTTATAGTAGTGATTTTTGAGGAATATTACTGTATTTCAAAAGTTGACACTTAGAAACTTTTCTGGGTAAAATTACCAATGTTATCCTATGGAAGGAAATACAGTTTGCAAGCAAAGTGTGTTTACGTTACTTTTGTAATCCAGTGCTGGACTCCTAGGTTCAGCACTGGGACATTTACTTAAAACAGGTAAGTAATTACGTTTTTGTAGTTTGTACGATTTTTAAAGAATATTTGTAAGATTCAGAAATCGACACTTAGAAACTTTTTCAACAAAAAGCAGGCAATGATATCCTATGAGAGGAATTTCCAGTTACTGGTAAGTACGGTAAAAATTATTTTTCATGGTCGGTACTGGACTAAAAGACGCAGTACTGAGGTCTCTCCTGATAGTAGGTGAGTAATTCGGAATTAGTTACTGTTGTGATTTTTAAGCAATATTTTGGTATTTCAAAAGTGGACACTTAGAAGAAATTTCACAGAAAACCAGTCAATGGATCCCTATGTAAGAAAGGAAAATGCTACTTACCAGTATGCATCTGTTCTTGGCATGTAGAGCTGCAGATCCTCACACTGTGCATTAGATCGCCATCTGGTGTTGGGCTCGGATGCTTGCACTTTGTTGTTGTCTTCGAAGAAGTCTTTGTAGTCATGTGATAGGCGACTCCTCCTTAGGACAATAGTGCGCATGGGCATCGACTCCATCCTCAGATTGTTTTTCGCCATATTGGGGAGTGATGGAGTTAGTAGAAAAGAAGAGATGTCCATGTGTGTGTATCTAATTAAGATAGGACTGGAGCACATACAGGTCCCGGGAGGTGGGTGGGCGTGTGAGGATCTGCAGCTCTACATGCCAAGAACAGATGCATACTGGTAAGTAGCATTTTCCGTTCGAGGCATGTGAGCTGCAGAGCTCACACTGTGCATAGACTGTACAGCAGTATCTCCCCTAGCGGTGGTCACCTGTATGTGTTGAAGTAGTTTGAAAAAGGGTTTTAAGGACAGCTTGGCCCACGGAAGCTTGTTGCTTGGCTTGCACATCAACACAATAGTGTTTAGTGAAGGTGTGTGTTGTAGACCATGTGGCTGCCTTACATATGTCTTCTAGGAGAATGTTCCCTAAGAATGCCATGGATGCCCCTAGTTTGCGTGTTGAGTGCGCTCTAGGGGGAACTGATAATGTGCGTTTGGCTTTTTGGTAGCAGATTTGGATACATTTAACAATCCACCTTGCAACCCCGGCTTTTGAGATGGGATTACCTTTGTGTGGTGGAGAGAAAGCCACAAACAATTGTTTGGTTTTGCGAAAGGATTTGGTTCTGTCAATGTAATACATAAGGGCTCTTTTGACATCTAGGGTGTGGAGAGCTCTTTCTGCCACGGAATCTGGGTTTTGGAAGAACACAGGTAGTTCTACTGATTGGTTAAGGTGGAAAGGCGAAATGACTTTGGGAAGGAATTTTGGGTTTGTTCTGAGAACTACCTTTTTATGATGTATTTGTAAGAAAGGCTCTTGTATAGTTAGAGCTTGTAGTTCACTGACTCTCCTTAGAGAGGTGATTGCAATTAGAAACGCAACTTTCCATGTAAGGAATTGAAGTTCACATTTATGTAAGGGTTCGAAAGGTGGACCCATGAGCCTGGTAAGTACTATATTAAGATTCCACACTGGGGAAGGTGGAAATCTGGGAGGTATGATCCGCTTAAGGCCTTCCATGAAGGCTTTAATTGCGGGAACTTTGAATAGTGATAAGTGTTGCCTGTTTTGCAAGTAAGCAGCAAGGGCTGCGAGGTGCAGACGTATGGATGAGTATGCAAGACTACATCTTTGCAAATGTAGCAAATAGCAAATGATGTTTTGCGTAGAGGCTTGTAATGGTTGGATGTTATTATTAGTGCAGTAAATAGCGAATCTTTTCCATTTAGCTGCATAGCAGGCTCTGGTAGTTGGGCGTCTAGCTTCTTTTATAACGTCCATGCAGTCTGGGGGTAGGTTAAGGTAACCGAATTCTAGGACTTCAGGAGCCAAATTGCAAGGTTCAGCTGAGATGGATCTGGGTGCATTATCTCTCCATGGCTCTGCGTTAGCATTGTTGGGGAGAGGTGTAGTCTTTGGTATGGGACTACTGATAGCTCCAGTAGTGTGGTGAACCACGGTTGGCGTGCCCATGTAGGGGCTACTAGTATTATTTTGAGAGACTGTTGTCGAAGCTTGCGTACTACAAGTGGGATGAGTGGGAGCGGTGGAAAAGCGTACACAAATCTGCCGGACCAGTTCATCCATATCGCATTGCCCTTGGACTGCGGGTGTGGAAGCCTGGCGGCGAAGGTTGGGCATTTGGCGTTTTGGTGTGTGGCGAACAGATCTAAGTCTGGCTGGCCCCACATCTGGAAGAAAGGTAGAAGAACTTGTGGATGTAGTTCCCACTCGTGAATCTGTTGTGTCTGTCGACTTAACAGATCTGCAATCGGATTGTGAACCCCTGGTAGGTGTTCTGCTAGAAGGTATATGTTTTGTGGAATGGCCCACCTCCAAATGTCCTGTGCTAGTTGGGACAGTTGTGGAGAGTGTCCCCCCTGTTTTTGTATATAGTACATAGCTGTGATGTTGTCTGTTCGGATCAGGACAGCTTTGTTTTGTACGTGGAGTTGAAAGGACTTGAGAGCTAGGAATATAGCTAGTAACTCTAGGTGGTTGATGTGGAACAGCTTCTGCTGAGTGGTCCACTTGCCCTGTGTTGTATGGTGTAACAGGTGTGCTCCCCATCCTGTAAGGGATGCGTCCGTGGTTAGTACTACTTGTGGAACCGGCTCTAGGAACGGCCGCCCCTTGGACAAATTGTTGGTGTTCCACCACTGCAGAGAGCGATGTGTGCGGCTGTCTACCAACACCAGATCTGTAAGATGTCCCTGAGCCTGGTTCCATTGGCGCGCTAGGCACTCTTGTAGAGGACGCATTTGAAGTTTTGCATGAGGGACGAGAAAAATGCAGGATGCCATCATGCCGATGAGCTGCATAAACACTCTGGCTGGAAGAGTGTTGCATTTGAAACCTGGGGACAAGGGTTTGTATACTGGCTATCCTGGCTGGGCTGGGGTAAGCTAGAGCAGTGGAAGTGTTTATCGTAGCTCCCAGATATTGAAGGACATGGGAGGGCTGAAGGTGGGACTTGGTATAGTTTATTGTGAACCCCAAGTTGTGTAATGTTTGTATCGTTTGGGGAGTGTGTTGGACACACTGGTTGAATGATTTGGCTTTGATAAGCCAGTCGTCCAGGTATGGGAAGACATGTATTTGTTGTCTTCGTAGATGCGCTGCTACTACTGCAAGGCATTTGGTAAACACTCTTGGAGCAGTGGTGACTCCGAATGGGAGTACTTTGAACTGGTAGTGCTGCCCATTGAGAACGAACCTTAGATACTTCCTGTGAGCAGGATGTATGGGAATGTGGAAGTAGGCGTCCTTGAGGTCTAATGTGGCAAGGAAGTCTTGTTGTTGTAGTAAGGGAAGCACTTGTTGGAGAGTGATCATGTGAAAATGATCTGAGTATGTATTGATTGAGAGGTCTGAGGTCTAAAATAGGCCTGAGAGTGCCGTCCTTTTTGGGAATGAGGAAGTACAGGGAGTAAACCCCTGTGCCTTGCTGTAGCAGAGGCACTGGCTCTATGGCGTGCTTTTGAAGCAGGGAAAGTACCTCTTGTTGTAAAAGTGTAAGATGGTCTGTGGACATTGGACGCTGCCTGGGTGGTATGGTGGGGGGGTAGCTGTTAGCTCCAGGCAGTAGCCATGTTGGATAATCTGTCTCACCCACCTGTCTGTTGTAATGGAGTTCCAGACAGGCAGGAACTGTGATAGCCTTCCCCGACAGGGGTGTTGTGGTTGGGGGAAGTGGAGGAAAGTCACTGTTTGGGAGTGGTGGAGGTACGGGTGTTGTTATTATTACCTCGACCTCTGCCCTTAGAGTTGTTGCCTCTGTAACCACCCCTAAAGTATCCTCTGTTAGGAGAGGTTTGGGTGTTTGTTCGATAGGAAGAGGAACTGTCTGCGGTGGTATTCCTGGAGCCCCCTCTGTAAAAGGAGCGGCGAAAGGAGCCACGTTGCTGCGGGGACTGCAATGCTCCCATTGATTTGGCAGTGTCAGTATCCTTCTTCATCTTTTCTAGTGCTGTGTCGACAGCAGGACCAAATAGTTGGTTTTGGTTAAATGGCTGGTTTAGTATGGTAGTCTGGACTTCTGGCTTAAAACCTGAAATGCGAAGCCAGGCGTGTCGTCTAATAAGCACGCTAGTGTTAACTGACCTAGCGGCGGTGTCGGCTGCGTCTAAGGCGCACTTAATGGAGGCATTTGAAATAAGTTTGCCTTCTTGAATGAGGTCAGTGGCTTGTGTTTTGTATTGATCAGGTAGATGTTGAAGGAGGGTTTCTAGCTGATCGTAGTGTGCCCTGTCGTACCTAGCTAGTAGAGCTTGGGTGTTAGCGATGCGCCAGATGTTGGTGGCTTGCGCAGCTACGCGTTTGCCAGAAGAATCTAACAATTTGGATTCTTTATCAGGGGCGGAGCATCCCCTGAAGTTTGGGAGTTGGCGCGTTTTCTGGCATTAGAAACGACCAGTGAGTCAAGGGGGAGCTGACCTTTGATGTAGGTGGGGTCATCGGGGGCAGGTCTATACTTTTTATCCACTCTAGGATTAAGGATCCTGGCTCTGACCGGGTCGTTAAAAATTTCAGGTGCATGTTTAATGACACCCTTGATCATGGGCAAAGTTTGAACAGTTTTTTGAGACCGTTCAAAAGTGTCTAGAAGAAAATCTTCCTCTGTTGGTCGGTGTGAATATGCACCCCATGAAAAACGGCCGCCCTATGTATGAGTTGCCCAAAACCTATGAGATCATCTGGTGGAGATGGTTTTGTGGGATAAGGTGGAGGGCTGGGGAGGTCTGTAGGGTCTGGGGGGTCATTATAACCCCAGTCATCCTGTGGTGGATTATCTGGATCCAGATATAAATTATGAGGGTCATCCCCGTACCCCATGTTGTCCTCATACTCATGTGGGGGAGAATCCGCAGGTTGAGGAGGTGTGATAGGGATGTGGAGAGGAGGGGTGTTAGAGAGAGGTATAGGGGAAGAAGGAGGCATAGGGGAAGTGGAAGAGTCTTTCTTCTTCGGAGGGACAGGCTTGTTACGTGGCACAGAGGAAATATGTCCCGTTTTAGGATTGATATAAAGTTTGTGTTGATTAGGATCGATGGGATCCGGTGTAAACAGTTCCTCTCCTTGAATATTAGTTTTCGGCGCCGACTTTTTCGGTTCCGAACGTGGTGATGGCTTCTTTAAATGTTCCTTTGCTTTAGAAGGCGTCGAGGCGTCCTTCGGTTTAGCTACAGGCTCGACCGGCTTTAGTTTAGGGGTGTGTCGAGTAGCTTCGGTTTCGGTGCCGAGGGATCCGCGTGCTTGGAGGCGGATTTGGGGACCGAACTGGATTTCGGCGCCGGGTGGTCTTTGTGTTTAGGCGCCGAAGGTGCCGGTGTAACGGGCACATGTGGTTTGGTCGGTGCCGAGGAACTAGAAGGCTTTGTTTTCTTGTTCGGTGCCGAGCCCGAAGGCGGGCGTCCGAAACACGTTTACGGTCTCGACTGGGGCCCGTAGGCGAAGTGCTGACCGGTGCCTTCGATTTTGCAGGGAGGGTTGGGGCAGGGGCAGTAGTACTCACACGCTGCCCTGAAGGGATGGAACTGTCGGAGTCCTCTGCCTCGGAGATGATAGCGAGGTCTTCGGAGTCTTCTTCCGGAACATCGGGACCCTCGTCGAAGATGTTGACGGGTTCCGGAGCGGACCTGTGCGCCATGATGTGCCTTCGGGCTCGACGATCTCGGATTGTCTTCTTGGAGCGGAAGGAGGCGCAGGCCGGACAAGTGGCCTCGTTATGGTCTGGTGAGAGGCACCGATTACAGACCTGGTGGTGGTCACTATGAGGAAACTTTGCTCCACATTGGGGGCATTTTCGGAATGGCGTCCTTTCCATGGGCAGTAGGCCTTACGGCGTCGATGGGCCCAACGGCCCGCGTCGACGGCTGGAAAGGAGATCGAGGAAGGGACGTCGAGATGTCGATGTCGGTATCAGGCGTTGAAAAATGGAAACGCTGCAAAAAAACGAGTTTCGAACCGGAGTGTCGAAATGCATCCGAACCCGATGGCGGAAAAAAACAATCTGAGGATGGAGTCGATGCCCATGCGCACTATTGTCCTAAGGAGGAGTCACCTATCACATGACTACAAAGACTTCTTCGAAGACAACAACAAAGTGCAAGCATCCGAGCCCAACACCAGATGGCGATCTAATGCACAGTGTGAGCTCTGCAGCTCACATGCCTCGAACATTCAATTCGCCGGTAAGTTACTTTTAACGTTACTTTTGTAATCCAGTGCTGGACTCCTAGGTTCAGCACTGGGACATTTACTTAAAACAGGTAAGTAATTACGTTTTGGTAGTCTGTACGATTTTTAAAGAATATTCTTGTATTTCAAAAGTTGACACTTAGAAACTTTTTCACAAAGAACCAGCAATGTTATCCTATGGAAGGAACTTCAATTCACAGGTAAGTTACTTTTTAATTACTTTTGTTACTCAGTGCTGGACACCTAGGTTCGGCACTGGGACCTTTCCTGCAAACAGTTGAGAAAATTCGGTTAGGTGATTTGTGCGATTTTTAAGGAATATTCTTAGTTTTCAAAAGTCGAACTTAGAAACTTTTGGAAGAAAAAGTGTCCATGTTATCCTATGAGGAAAAATGAGTTATCGGTCTCGAGGCAAGTAATCGGTCTTTTGAGTTAGGGTTCTGGGGTTAGACTCAGGGGTCTCCCAGGGTCAGTGATGCACTGTTGTTGCACCCTCAGCGGCACTAGGGCGGCCGGGTGCAGAGTGTTGAGGCCCAATGTTATCCTATGGAGGATAGGGGGACTCCGGTTGGTGGCGGCTGGCAAGCAGGCCACGGGGTTGTGGGAGCAAAGCTCCTAGGGTTAAGCTCAGGGCACGTTGGGGACCAAGTTAGCACCAAAGAGGCACCCTCAGCGGCACTAGGGCGGCCGGGTGCAGAGTGCTGTTTTGAGGTCGGGTGCCCTGTTGATTTCAATGGAGATTTTCGGTTTTGGTTTTCAGCTGCAGGCTCGGTCCAGGAAGACTTCCAGGAGGAACCAACAGCTGGGCAGGTAAGTTGGAGGGCTCGGGGACCTAGGTGCACCTCGGGTTCCTTTCTCCAGGGCGCAGGGCGGCTGGATGCAGGGGTGTCTTTTGAGGTCGGATTTCACCTTACCGGGCCACTCGCGGTTGGGGGTCTCCGTGCAGAGGCTGCAGGTGACGTCGGGGAGTCCTGGAGGGGTCAACCCACGGTGGACTCGGACTCTGGAGCGCTGGGGGACCTCGCTGGAACCGGTGGGCCACTTGAACTCGGGCTGTAGGCGACGGGTGCAGTGGTGGTTCCAGGCGTCGGGTTTCTTTTTCCTCAGCAGGCTCTGAGTCTTTGTTTGGTGTTTCTTTTGAACAGAGCTGCTGTTCACAGGAGATCCGGTCTTTGTTGAAGGCAGTCAGTCCTCCCGGGGTTCTGGAGGTCGCTGGCTGCAGGACAAGACGATTTTTGGCGCAGGATCTCTGGAAACTGCAGACGGGCCGGTAGGGCTGGGGCCAAGTCAGTTGTTCTCTGCAGTCTCCTCTGCTGGGCGTCTTCTTTCATCCTTTTTCTTCTTAGGTTGCGGGAATCTAAGGAAGGGAGGTTCAGGGTGCCCCTAAATACTAGATTTAGGGGCGTTACAGGTAGGTAAAGGGCAGGGACCAATGGGTCCCTGCCCTGGGGTGGGTACACCCCTATCCTGCCACTCTCCTGTGGGAGGGGGCAGGAGCCTAGTCCTGATTGGGCAGGGCTCCCCATCTTCAAGATGGCGAGAGCCCGGAGATGTGCTTCACCTTGCCTCCCCCACCTGAGGGGTGGGGTTGGCAGAGGTGGCACACCCCTTTCCTCCCTTGGTGTTTCCCGCCAGTCTTCCCGCCAGGATGGGGGGAGGAACCGGTGGGGACCAGTTGCTGAGTACAGCAAGTGGTCTGGGGAAGCTCACAAAGGCGGAATGCCTTTGAAGCTTCCCCCTGCCCATCCTGGGGGAGGGGGCCTAGCACCTCGCCCAGGACGTGCATGTGAGAAAGTGCCATCTTTCTTGCATGGTATGCCCCCACTTTTTGCTGAAATGCTGATGTGCTTTGACTGAGTGTGCCCTGGGCTCCTGCCAACCAGGTGCCCAGGGCCCGTGTTCCTTCCCTAAAACTGCATTGATACCTACACCCAATTGGCATCCCTGGCCACAGGTCAGCCCCTGGTAAATGGTACCATGGGTACCCAGGGCACTGTGACCAGGGAAGGCCCCTAAGGGCTGCAGCACTTGTTGTGCCACCCTTAGGGACCCTGTACCTTTACACACACTGCCTTTGCAGGCTGCGTGTCTTGGTGCAGAACAAAAGCGAAGAGTCGACATGGCACACATCCCTGTGTGCCATGCCTACAAGCCACTGCCCTGGCCTAGGTCAGCCACCCCTCTAGCTGGGTGCACTATGCCAGTGGTGAGGGCATAGAGGCATGAGCCCTGTGCCCCTACAGTGCCCAAGTCCATTCTTGGGCATTGTAAGTGCAGTGCAGCCATTAAGAGTATATGGTGCTGGGAGTCTGTCATTACGAACTCCACAGCACCATAAAGGCCCCACTGAAAACTAAGAAGTTTGGTATCAAACTTCTTAGCCCATTAAACCCCCACTGATGCCAGTGTGGGATTTAATGTAAAACGCACTCCAGAGGGCATCTTAGAGATGCCCCCTGAAACCAACCCGACCTCCAGTGTCCGGACTGAGTGGCTGCCCAGGCTGCCACCACCAGACATGTTTCTGACCCCTGGGTCGAGAGCCTCTGCTCTCAGGGGCCTGAAAGAATGTGCATCCTGGGGCGAGGTGCCAAAGCCTCCTCCCCAGGATGGGCAGGGGGAGCTTCAAAGGCCTGCCGCCTTTTGAGCTTCCCCAGACCACTTGCTGCTTCCAGCAAACTGGTCCCCACTGGTTCTACCCCCACTTCTGGCGGGAGAACCGGCGGGAAAACCAGAGGCAGGAAATGGGTTGTGCCCACCTCTGCCAACTCCACCCCTAAGGTGGGGAAGACGAGGTGAAGCCCAAACTCGAGTCCCCGCCATCTTGAGGATGGGGGACCCAGCCAGGGACAGGCTCCTGCCCCCTCCCACTGGAGAGGAGCAGAATAGGGGTGTACCCACCCCAGGGAAGGGACCCATTGGCCTCTGCCCTTACCTACCTGTAACCACCCCTAAATTTAGTATTTAGGGGCTCCCTGAACCTTCCTTCCTCAGTTCCCGAATCCGAAAACAAGAAGAGAAGACGAAGCAAGAAGACCAGCCGTGCAGCTGCTAACAAGGAGGCGACGACAACTGACTTGGCCCCAGCCCTACCGGCCTGTCGACCTCTGAACCTGCTCCTGCGGAACCCCGGCCTCAGCAACCTCAAAAACCCCGGAGGACCTGACTTCTGTGCCACAGCCTTCAACCCAGGGACTCCCACGAGCAGTGGTACTGCTCAAAAGAACAAACTACAAAAGACCCAGCCCGGGCACGGAACCGCGAAACCTGCACCCGCCGAGCCCGGCCTGTGCCTGAGTGAACCAAGGCTCTGAGGACGTCCCCCCGGCGATTCCGACCTGGAATCCAGTGCCCAAGGACCCTCCTCGACGACCCAGACGACGCCTGCAGCCTCAGGACAAGGGACCCCTCCAACCGCGACCAGCAGGGGGTAAGATTTCCCGACCTCAAAAGACACCCCTGCACCCCGGCGCCCCACCGCCCCCTGTGCCCAACTCCTGGGTGTCTACCTATCCTCCAAGACCCCAACTTACCTCCCAAAGTGTTGGTCGCCCCTGAAGAGTCACCGTCCCCGAGCCTGCAGCCTTTTTTCACCGTCCAGGATCTCCCTTGGTTAACATTGAGCGCCCGAAGGCTCAAAAGCACCCTGCACCCAGCCGCCCGAGTGGCCCTGGAAGTGCAACCTCTACCCTAACCTACTTCCCCATTTGCCCTGGGCAAGTGACCAGGAGCCCAGCTCCCACAGCCGCGTGGCCTGCTTGCCAGCAGCCACCAACCCGAGGCCCCCTGCCTGCCATAGGATAACATTGGGCCTACTCACTCTGCACCCGGCCGCCCCTGTGCCGCTGAGGGTGTAACAACTGTACTTACCTGATACTGGGGACCCCTGAGTCTATGCCCAGAACCTTAACTCTGCCAGTCGAGTACTTACCCAAAGACCGATAACTCACTTTTCTTCCATAGGGTAACACTGACTGACTCGCACCGGGAATTTCTTCTAAGTGTGGAGTTTTGGAACTTTAAAATATTCACCTAAAATCGACCGAGTCACGAAAACGAAAACACTCACCTGGCATTAGAAGAGGCCCCAGTGCTGGACCGGGGTGCCCAACAATGGCCCTAAAAAGTAATCCCAACGTTACTTACCGCTAACTCCATTTTCTTCCATAGGGATCCATTGACTGGTTTTCTGTGAAATTTCTTCTAAGTGTCTACTTTTGAAATACTAAAATATTGTTTAAAAATCACAACAGTAACGAATTCCGAACTACTCACCTGCTATCACCTGCCTCTTTTAGACTAGTACCAACCATTAAAAGTAATTTTTACCGTACTTACCAGTAACTCGAAATTCCTCTCATAGGATATCATTGCCTGCTTTTGTTGAAAAAGTTTCTAAGTGTCGATTTCTGCATTTTACAAATATTCTTTAAAAATCGTGCCAACGATACAAACGTAATTACTTACCTGTTTTAGCTAGATACCCCAGTGCTGAACCCGTGAACTCAGCACTGGATTACAAAAGTAACGTGAACCTGCTTTGCTTGCAAACTGCATTTCCTTCCATAGGATAACATTGGTAATTTTACCCAGAAAAGTTTCTAAGTGTCGACTTTTGAAATACAGTAATATTCCTCAAAAATCACTACAATAACCAAAACGCTTTTTCTTACCTGTTTCCAGGAAGTGTCCCAGGACTGAATCCAGGATCCAGTCCTGTGGTTAGAAAAGTAACCTACAAAGTCATTAATTGTAATTAATCACAATTTTCCATTAAGCTCAATGTTGCATTGTATTTGACCCTGTGTTGCCTCTGGCACCAACTGTGATTATTACAACCAACAAGTCTATTGCCTATTTGTAAGATGGCTAACCAAAACATCTCATACTGAGAAAGTATATTTTGACCCTATTGTTGGTTCTAAAATAAAACAAGCATATATTTTTTTTATATACAAACCATTGGCCTAGAGTTCAGTTCTTGAGTGTGTGGCTTCATTTGCTGACTGAGTGTGTACAACAAATGCTTTACACTGTCCTCTGATACTGCCTTACTGCTCGACCAAGCTACCACTTTAGAGAGTAAGGTTATATCTAACTTTAGCCTCTGCCAAACCTCTGGGGACTCTGTGCACACTGAACCTTACTTTGGTGCAGTATATACAGAGCCACTTTCCTACAGTGCATTGTTGCAGGCCCGGGAGAGCGGATGGCTCTCTACCCAGGGGTCCAGCAACATGTCTGCTGTGTGGCAGCCTAGGCAGCCCCTCAGACAAGACGTGGATTGTAGGTTAGGTTCAGGGGGCAACTCTAAGTTGCCCTCTGTTGTGCATTTTACAGTAAATCCCACACTGGCATCAGTGTGGGTTTACTGTGCTGAGAAGTTTGATACCAAACTTCTCAGTCTTCAGTGCAGCCATCATGGTGCTGTGGAGTTCGTGCTGATGACCTCTCAGCACCATATACTTGAAATGGCAGCACTGCACTTACAGTGCCCAGGAATGGACCTGGGTACTGTAGGGGCACAGGGCTCATGCACCTGTACCCTCACCACTGGCATAGGGCACCCAGCTAGAGGGGTGACTGAGGGATGCCAGGGCAGTGTGTTTGTGGGCATGGCACACAGGAATGTTTGCCATGTCGACTCTGTTTGGTTCTGCACCAAGACACTCAGCCTGCAAGGGCAGTGTGGGTGTGTCAGGGTACAGGGTCTCCAAGGGTGGCACAATAAGTGCTGCAGCCCTTAGAGGCCTTCTCTGGTCACAGTGCCCTGGGTACCTAGGGTACCATTTACCAGGGGCTTACCTGTGGCCAGAGATGCCAATTGAGTGTAGGCTGTAATGCAGTTTTAGGGAAGGATCACAGGCCCTGGGTACCTGATTGGCAGGGACCCAGGGCACACCAAGGAAAAGTGCATCAGTTATCAGGCAAAAAGTGGGGGGGTTACTGCAACAGAAACCCACTTTCCTACAGCAGGCCCTTGTCCTTCTTGGGGACCAGAAAGTAGTGGGAGTAGCAACCAAGACCCTCTTCTGGGACAGGAACGCGCTCGATGGCTCCCTTGGCCAAGAGTGCCAAAACTTCCTGTTGGAGAAGGCCCAAGTGATCCTCCGACATGCGGTGGTATTCAGGTGGCATGGCTGGAGGGGTAGCCTCGAAGGGGAGGGAGTAGCCCCTTCGGACTATTTGCAAAACCCACCTGTCTGACGTGATGGTGCGCAAGTGGGGGAGGTGATGGCGAATACTGCCGCCCACTGGCGTTTGATGGGCCTGGAAGGTCGGACTAGGAGGGTTTGGAGGCTGCTGCGGAGGGGGGGGGGTTGGTGGACTGGCCCGCCCGCTGGCCCCCGGAACCACGACTGTTGTTCCCACGTCCCCGGCCGCGCGGAGGTTGGGTAACTTGCTGCGGCCTGTGGCTCTGGGCAGGACGTAGCGGGCACCCCTTCCATAGCCACGAAAGGGGCGAAAAGCAGACTGCGCAGGGTGGGTGGAGAGGCCCAAGGACTTGGCCGTAGCCCGTGAGTCCTTGAAACGCTCTAGAGCGTTGTCTGCTTTGTCGCCAAAAAGGAGACGGCCATCAAAGGGCATGTCCATCAAGGTGTTCTGGACATCCCCTGAAAAGCCAGTCGACCTCATCCAGGCGTAGCGACGAAGCGCTACCAACGTTGAAATGGTCCTGCCCAGAGAGTCGGCGGTGTCCAGCCCACAACGTATGGCAAACTTTGCTGCATCCCTCCCGGCGGCAACAGCCTGGGAGAGCACTGCCCGGGCCTCCTCCGGACACTGAGGCAGCACCTGCGCCACCGTATCCCACACCGAGTGGGAATAACGGCCCAAGAGACATGCAGTGTTTTCCGACCGCAGTCTTAAGCTGGCATAAGAGAAAATTTTCTTTCCAAGGTTGTCCAGCTTCTTGGATTCCCTTTCCGGTGGAGCGGTAGGGAATGCGCTTTTGGAAGAGGAGGCTTGGACTACCAAGCTCTCCGGGGTGGGGTGTTGGGAGAGGAAAGTGGGGTCGCCCGGGGCCGGGCGGTGGCGTCGGGCAATCATCCTGTCCACGGGAGCCCCCGTGTTGGGCCTGGACCACGTGCCCAAAAGGACGTCGGTAAGGGCCTCATTGAACGGCAGCAAGGGCTCCGAAGAGCTCGCAGCCGGCTGAAGCACCTCTGTCAGGAGGTTAGTCCTGACCGCCACCGTAGGAAGCTCGAGAGCCTCGGCTGACCTACGCAACACCACTGCGTATGACGCTCCCTCCTCCGTAGCCACGGTAGGAGGAGACAACATGCCAAGGTCAGGGGAGGTGTCCAAACCACTGGCATCCCCCAGTTCCTCTCTCCAGTCCTGTTCACTGTCCAGCTGGTCAGTCAGAGGGTCACCTGACCCCTCCCAGTCCTCCTCCTCCTCATCCTCTGTGTTCCATTCAGGTTGAAAAGGGACCCCAGGAGTGAACAGGGGCACAAAAACCCCTCTCAGCGCCGGACTCTGCGTCGGGCGACGCCGGTCCGGCTCCACGTCGGGATGGAGGCCGAGGTAGACACCGGTCGGGGGCCCGACCGGCGTCGAATGCTGTGGTGGTGCCGGAGGAAGCGGCGCCGGTGAAGGCGTAATCAGGTCAACCGGCGCTGATCCGGATCCAGGCTTGGATCCAAGGGGGACCTGCGGCGCCGAAGGCCTAGGCCCCCCCCAACCGAGTCTGCAGTGCCCGAAGGCGCGCCGGCGGGTTCGGTCCACCCAAAGATGGCATGCATCACTTTGTAGAACGTACGAAGCTGGGTGGGAGTCGGTCCGGGAAAGGGAGGAAAGGGAGGGAAAGGGAGGGAGGGAAAGGGAGGGAGGGAGGGAAAGGGAGGGAGGGAAAGGGAAAGGGAGGGAGGGAAAGGGAGGGAAAGGGAGGGAGGGAAAGGGAGGGAGGGAAAGGGAAAGGGAGGGAGGGAAAGGGAGGGAGGGAAAGGGAGGGAGGGAAAGGGAGGGAGGGAGGGAAAGGGAAAGGGAGGGAAAGGGAAAGGGAGAAAGGGAAAGGGAGGGAGGGAAAGGGAGGGAGGGAAAGGGAAAGGGAGGGAGGGAGGGGGAAAGGGAGGGAGGGAGGGAGGGAAAGGGAGGGAGGGAGGGAGGGAAAGGGAGGGAGGGAGGGAGGGAGGGAAAGGGAGGGAGGGAGGGAGGGAAAGGGAGGGAGGGAGGGAAAGGGAGGGAGGGAGGGAAAGGGAGGGAGGGAGGGAAAGGGAGGGAGGGAGGGAGGGAGGGAAAGGGAGGGAGGGAGGGAGGGAAAGGGAGGGAGGGAGGGAAAGGGAGGGAGGGAGGGAAAGGGAGGGAGGGAGGGAAAGGGAGGGAGGGAGGGAAAGGGAGGGAGGGAAAGGCGGAGTCGGCTCGTCTGGCTCCACGCGCGGAGCCGCGGGTGGGGCACCACCCACGTCCCTCGTCGGAGCGGCCAACCGACGAGGACCAGACGAAGGGCGACGAGGCTTCTTAGACTTCTTATGCTTCGACTTACCCGACCCAGAGTGCAAAGACTTCGATGACTTGGACAAATGGTGGTGGCTCCGTGACCAGTCCCTCGACCTCCCTCGCGACCGGGACCTCCAACGGCTCGGAGCAGACTGCCGGTGCTCAAGCAGCTTTTGGGACCGCTCCCGCAAAGCCTTCGGCACCATCGACCGGCAGCCGGAGCACGACTTGGGGTCGTGGTCGCGCTCCAGGCAAAATAGACACGTGGTGCGGTCCGTCACCGACATCATCCGATGACGGACCGCATGGCTTGAAGCCGGACATCCCTCGTGCACCTTAGGAGTCGAAGACTCAAAAAAGAAGTCGACAAAAGTCGAGAAAAAGTCAGTCAAAAAAATGACTGGCGGTACCGCTCCTCCCGGATCTGCGCTGGCTGGCGCAGAAAAAAAGAACTGACGTCAGCGCGCGAGGGCGGCATCTAAGTAGCTGCAGAGACATCATCCCGGCAACCACGACGCCAACGACGGACGCGGAGCAGACTGACTCCACCTTCCGACGCGCAGAGGTACTGCTGACGAAAAAGCTTTCTGGATCCAGTCTGACGCCTGGGGGTAATTCTAAAGTAAGGAATCTATAGCTAACGTGTTTCTTTCAGATATGCCCCGTAAATGTAATATTATGGGGCAGCAATAAACCCAGGAATTCAGTATTGACGAGCTACAAAGACTGGAACCCTAAGACTGTGCAGCAGTGAAGATTCCGGGCCCAACTGACTTGGGCCCCAGCCCTAAAGGCCTGTCTGTAGCTTCGAAAGCCCTGCAAGAGAAAACAACGGCTTTAAAAAGGATCAGCAACCTCCAGTCACTGTGAAGACTGATCCCCCAACTTCAATAAAGACTCAAGGCTCCAGAGGACAGCGGCACTGTCTAAAAAATATAAAGACCCTGCGAAACCAAGAAACTCTGCTCCAGGACTTACCTCTGCGCCCGCCGTCCCCGACCCATGTCCAGAGAGTCCACCGGTCCTGAAGTGGTTCCCTAGCAGTCCTGATCTCCAAAACATTGAGGGGTGTCACTTCCACGGTCCAGTGTCGACGCCTGCAGCCTCTTCACGATGACCCCCCCCCCCCCACGACCTTTCGGTAAGGAGAAAACCTGATGTCAGAAACCCCTGCAGCCTCCCGCCCGGTGTCCAGTCGACCAGTTCCAAAGGGGTCCTGACATCCTCCTGCATTCAGAGATACTTACCTGGCTGTTGATTTCCCCAGTCTGGCTCCCTGGCGGACGCCTGCAGCCCAAGACCGATTTTGGAGATCCTCACAGATTAGCATTGGGAGCCCGATGCTGTGCAAGCACCCTGCACCCGGCCGCTACAGTGCCGCTGGTGGTGCGATACTGGTACTGCCTTGAGTCCCCCTCTGCCTTCAACAAAACCCCAGAAGATCTTCACCCCAGCCCATTTGGCCTGCCCTGAGCAGTCTCAACAGGAGGTGCCCCCAGCCTCATTGGCTAGCATTGGCCCCAGTGCCGAATTCCAACTCTGCACCCTGCCGCCCCAGTGCCGCTGAGGGTGCAGGTTCAGTGCAGTACCTAACCTTGCTGGAACCTGGTCCAGCACCCAAAAGCTCGCTACTGTAAGCTGTTTTACTTGCCTGCAATTCCCAACTTCGTTTTTCCCATAGGAACTCATGTTATGATTTTTGTCCAGAAAATTTTCTTAATGTTCAACTGTTTCTGTATGGGATCAAAGTAACTGTCTTACTTACCTTGTATTGTCAGTTCCACGGTGTGGTATCTAGGCATACCACCCGGAGTAGTCAATGTAAACCAAAAGTAATCTAAAAGTATCCCAAAAGCAATTGCTGTTTAATTTAAACTGCTTTTTGAACCAATACAAACCTGTAACAATTGCAAATCTATTCCCAATTGCACTTTGTGAAATGTTCTATGACTGAAAATAAATTTAACCTACCTGTACTAAGACCTGCTTGGGTCTAGAAAATAAATCTTAAGCATAACTTGTAGGAAGCTGGCTCTGTATATACTATACCAAAATGAGGTATAGTGTGCACAGAGTCCAGTGGAACCTTAAAGGTAGGCAGAGGTAAAAGTAGAAAGCACCTTACTCTCTATTTGTGGTAGAGTGGGCGAGCAGTAAGGCTTTATCAGAGGGTAGTGTTAAGCATTTGTTGTACACACTCAGGCAGAAAATGATGTCACACACTCAAGAACTGAACTCTGACCAATTTGATTTGTATAAAATTATTATTTAGTTGTATTTATTTTCTAGGACCAAGCAAGCCTGGCCCCGGGAAGTTGTAAATGGTACTTTTCAAGGCAGGTTTAACAATACAAGCAAGCTGGATAAAAATGTCTTTGTTACAAGTTTGTAAATATTTTCAATACAGTGGAAATTACTGTTAGATTACTTTTGATTACTTTACAGATTACTTTCTGGATTGCTTTTTCTACTCAGTGTGATATGCCTAGATATCACACTGGGACTTTTCCTAGAGAAAAGGTAAGTAAATCAGTTTTTGTACAGTTAGTTTTTCAGGTTTTCACACAAATCAACTCCAACTTTGAACATATTTCAAGGACAAACAGTCAATGTATTCCTATGGAGAGAAATGAAGTTATCAGTTAACAGGTAAGTACTTGGGTGTGGGAGTTGGAATTCTGGGGTTAGAACCAGGGTTCCCCCAGGGTCAAGGATGCACTCTCAAAGCACCCTCAGCTGCACTAGGGCGGCGAGGTTCAGAGTGCTGAGGCCCAATGTTATCCAATTGGGGATAGGGGTCCTCAATTGGTGGCTGCTCACGAGCAGGCCACAAGGTTGTGGGAGCAAAGCTCCTGGTGTTAGGCTCAGGGCAAAGGGGGATCAGAGTTAGCACCCAAAGTACACCCGCATCAGCGCAGGGGCGGCTGGGTGCAGAGTGCTGTTTTGGCATCAGGTGCCCTGTTTTCAATGGGGATTGCCGGTTTTGGTTTTTAGCTGCAGGCTTGGTCCAGGAAGTCTTCCAGGAGGAACCAACAGATGGGCAGGTAAGTTGGAGGAGAAACCCAGATTCCTACACCAAACTCCTGCAGACTTCCACTGCAGGATACATGACAAGGAGCTCCAAAAAGTGAAAACACAACATGGCACACACACTGTGTGCCATGTCCCCTAACACGGTCACACCTACAGCAGGCCTTACAGCCCAAAGGCTGGGTGCATTATATTACATGGGAGGACATATCTGCATGAGTAGATATGCCCCTCTGCTGGCCAGCTCAATTACTGAAAGTACAAGTGAACAGGGAAGCCATCTTAAGGTATGTACTGGGCACTGGTCAAAACTAGTTTCCCAGCTACATATTGGCTTCACAGAAACCTTTGGGGTTTGGTATCAAACACCTCATATTAATAAACCCACACTGATTCCAGTGATGGATTTATCAATACATGCACCCAGAGGGTACCTTAGAGGTATCCCTGAAAACCTACTGACCTCTAGCGTATAGGCGGACTGGTCCTGTCCAGCCTGCCACCACAGACTTGTTTCTGACCCCCCTTAAAGGTGAGAGCCCACACGCTTAGAGGTCGGGAACAATGCCTGCTCTGGAAGGAGGTGCTATCACCTCCTCCAAGCAGAATAACTAGTAAATCAGTTTATCAAGGAAGGAGGCTTCAAAAACCTCCAAAGCCTTTGATATGCGACCCTGGCTTTCCCCAGCCCGGGGAAATTACACCCCCTGCCAAGGGCCCATTTGGCACCAGGACAGGTGGGAAAATTAACTAGTCAGGAGGTGTGTTCAACCTCCGGCTAGTACCACCTGTAAAATGGGCTACCTGAAGTGAAAGTGACTAGGAAAATTCCACCATCTTGGATTTTGGTGGAATTAGGTCCTCTGGGTCAGGGTTATCCCCACAGGAAGGTGTCTTATAGAGGGGGTAGTCACCCTAAAGCTAGGTAGCCAATTGACTACTACCAGACATTCCTTGTAACACCGCTAAATACAGTATTAAGAAGGCATCCCTGATGCCAGGACTTCCGATTCGATGGACACAAAGAAGAAGTGGACAAAAGATTGCTGACACGAGAACAGAGAAGCAACTGAGTTGGCGCCAACCCTGCCTGCAGCACCCGACCCTCGTGGAGAAACAGACTTGTCCTGCCGCTGTGCAAACTCCAAGAAACCCGGAGGGCTGCCAGTGCTTCGCAAATCGCCAGAGAACTCCCTTGGAGTAAAGGGGCTACTACCCTATAGCCACAGGTATCAAAGAAGCAAGGTCCAGTTCACCATCCTGTCGCTTACCAGGACTGCCGATGCAGCAGCCGCCCAGGAAGAAGTCGCTGTGCTCCCACAGGTCAGATGCGTCCTCCCTCCAAGTATGGGGACGCCAGTACCAACTGGAGCCGCACAACACCAATACCCAGGGTACCAGACCCCTTGCAGCGACCAAAGCTTGTTGTGTCCAGCCCAGACACCAACACAGAAGAAAACCAACCTGCACGCCGAGGGACTTCAAGGACAGCGAGACACATCGAGAGTGGCCCCTGCTGTCCTGTCTGACCCTTCCTGCAGAACCAAAGACAAAGAGTGAGCCTCTGACTGCAGACACCTCATAGCACCTCTGCACCCGGGCCCCACAGCCAGAGTTCAAGGGAGGTGACTGTGCCAATGGGATCCTGAGACCATGAAAGACTGAGCCCACATGTGGGTTTGCATAGAGTGGACTCCCAGTCGCTGCATGTAGCCTCTTTGTGCAGGCCCCCAGAAGCGCGTGTGTCTCCTGCAGCAGGGGCCCGGTGCCTGAAGACAACACTGCACCAAAGTCCTACAGCCCAAGGAGAAGTGGACTAACGGTGTCCCTACTTGCCAGAGCATCTCAAACACTGAGCCACCTTGTGGGTTCACCGGGACTAGCACCCAGTCTGAGTTTGCAGTCTCTTTTCGACTGGACCATTCCCCATTGAAGTGAAAGGGGAACCTGACACAGAAATACAGCTCTGCACCCGGACGCCCTAGGTGACCTGTTGGTGTTGCCTTGGACCTTGCCCCATACTCCCCTTAGGTCCAGGAGAAGGGTGCCCTAAGTCGCAGATAAGTGCCCGAATGCACTATCTTTTTCCCCCGTAGGAAAACATTACCACTCCAGAAACTGCACTAAGTGTGAACTTTTGAAACCTGTAGAAAGTCATAACTCAAAAAGCACTTAACCAATTCAGATGATCTTGATATCTAAATTCATATTAAAATATGTGCTATTTTTATAAATTTGTGTCGGATTTCTTTATTGAGCAGGTCTCACTTACTGCATTTGTGTGTAGAAGAAATGCTTAGCACTACTCTCTGATAAGCCTAACCGCTCGCCCACATTACCACAAAAGAACATTAGGGTTATCATTTGTACCTCTGGAAACCAACTGGGGTATGCCTGGACTATTTACACAGTGTACCTAGTTTTGGTCCATTATAAAAAGAGCGAGTTTCAAGGAAGTGCTGTCCACACAACTTTAAAATCACTTACATCGTAGCAGTGTGCTGGTATGTTAGCTGTGGCAATCATTTAGTCCAATGTAAAGTTTGATTCAAGGCAAGGGGGGCACTTAAGGGAAGCAGGGAGATAAGGGGTGCAAAAAGAAATCAGACAAGCTCTTTAAGCACAGTCTCTAATGCACACAGAACTACCTGTTGGCTTCTGGTGGAGTAGGATACCGATGGGAACCTTGCATTTGAGGAAATGGCATCCTGGGATAAGACTGGAACATCTGTGTGAATGAAGGTAAAACACAGAAAAAGTAAACCTTAGATAACATATTACAATGTTTTAAAGCAGTCAGCAAAGTGTCCAAAATAAACAAAATAAAAAGGGGCCTGGGGGGAGGAAGCCCAGACAACAGAAGAAAACAACTTACTTACCTGTAACTTTGGTTCTCCAGTATTGGTAACTTTCATAGATTCCCATTGCTTGCATCATTCCCCGTCGTTGAGATGGGAGTCCCCAGTAAATAAAAAATACCATAGAAATAGGTACAAAAAAAGAATAAGGCCTAGGCATCATCTCCTTTTGTAGCATATCCACCTCTTTTTGTAAATGAGACCAAATAAAATGAACAGCCAATCAGAACAGCCTCACCCCATAGAACCTTCCTGAGAGAGCCTCAGATTTTCGTAGCCGTTGTGTAACAGAATAACAGAAGATGCTGAAGGCTGAGCTTTCCCAGGGGAGGAGGGTGGGCGCATGGGAATCTATGAAAGTTACCAATACTGGAGAAGGATTAGTTACTTACCTGTAATCCTAGTTCTCATCCAGGGGTATACTCATCATAGTCATAATCTATGAATAATCCCCGCCCACGTGCGGGATCCCAGAGTATATAGAAAATACATATACATATACATATATACACACATATGTGAAACATATACATGCAGCCTAAAAATGTTTCCAACATGGCAGAACTGCCAAAATTACATAGGTTTGCATTGTAAGACAAATACCCTCCTAACCCATAAGGAAAAGAGGACATGCACAGAACAATTGACATATACCAATGCTTTATTGCCACAAGGAAAACTTGTAATTGCAGGTATTCGCCTGTAGGCTGCATTGCAGAGCAATAATGAAACCAAGACAAAAAAACTGGCACCTTGCCTTTAAGGCTTCCAAGGATTAGGATACCGTGCCTTTAAGGCCTGCAGGAGACCCTCTGCTCCCATCATGCACCACAGGTGACAGTTAGGTCAGTTCTTTTTGACGGTGTATAATGTAGAGACACCCGAGTAGAGGATGCAATAATAAAGAAGAACTCCAGAGATGCTCATCCGGGAAGGAGGGAGGGTCGCTTATGACTATGATGAGTATACCCCTGGATGATAACTAGGATTACAGGTAAGTAACTAATCCTTCTCATCCAGGGGATACTCATCAATAGTCATAATCTATGAATAGAGTAGCAAGCCCATACCCAGTACCTCGCGGACGAGCAATGGAGTATACAGAACATTACATTCAAATTGCAATCATGCAAACAAATTCCTCAAAGAGGCCTGCCCCACCTGGGCATCGGCCTGTGCATCAGAATCTAGACCGTAATGGCATGTAAAGGTATGCACCGATCGCCATGTGGCTGCCTTACAGATTTCAGACTTTGGAACATTGCGAAGGAGAGCTGTGGTAGAGGCTTTCCCTCTGGTAGAGTGCGCTTTAGGTCTGCCTTGTAAGGTCTTGTTAGCTAGCTGGTAGGATAAAGCTATACAAGAGACAATCCATCGAGAGATGGATCTTTTAAATGCAGCTAGACCGGTGTTAGTAGAACCGTAGTTAATAAAGAGCTGGTCAGATTTCCTAAGTGTGTGAGTTTTGTCAAGGTAAAACTTCAGCACTCTCCGGAGATCTAAAGAGTGTAATGATCTCTCAGGGGGGAGTTGAAGGTTTAGGAAAGAAGGTGGGCAGCGTAATAACCTGATTGATGTGAAAATCCGAGACCACCTTCGGGAGGAAGCTCGGATGTGTACGTAGCACCACCCTATTGGCATGAAAAACAGTATAAGGTGCCTTACAGCACAGGGCTTGAATCTCACTCACCCTGCGGGCTGAAGTGATGGCTACCAAAAAAGCAGCCTTCCAGGTCAAATGCTGCAAAGACGCCTTATGAATAGGCTCGAAAGGAGCACCCATAAGTTTAGTAAGCACAATGTTAAGTTCCCAGGGGGGAGAAGGAGATCTCACTGGGGGATAAACCTTTCTGAGTCCCTCCAGAAAATCCTTTACCACTGGCATTTGAAAGAATGAACCCTGGGTAGGGGACTTCCTGTAAGCTGTTATAGCAGCCAGGTGAACCCTAATGGAGGAATATTGCAGGCCTGACTTTGCCAAGTATAACAAGTAGGGAAGGATCACTTGCTCCTGACCCTTATACATCAAAGGCGTTGTCCTTGCACCACATGTAGAATCTCTTCCACTTGAAAGCATAAGATTTCCTGGTGGAGGGTCTCTTTGCTTCCTTGAGAATGGACATACACTCCGCAGGGAAGTCTAAGTGTCCGTACTGGATGACTTCAGGAGCCATGCAGTCAATCGCAGGGACGAGAGGTTGGGATGAAAAACTTTCCCCTCGTTCTTGGTCAACAAGTCCGGGCGGCAGGGAATCCTCCGGTGTGGAGCTTCGGATAGCTGCAGGAGGTCCGGATACCACCACTGGTGCGGCCACTCTGGTGCTATCAGGATCATTCTGGCATTGGTCCTGTAAAACTTCTGTATGACCGCCGGGATCAGAGGGAGTGGTGGAAAAGCGTACAGCAATGTCTGCGACCATCTTATCAAAAGTGCATTCCCCCGTGATCCTGGTTGTGGGAATCTGGACGCAAAGACAGGGCATTTCGTATTTGCCGCGTCTGCGAACAGGTCGATGTCTGGCACTCCCCATTGCCGAAAAATGTCCTGAGCGACTTCTTCGTTTAACACCCAGTCGTGTGCTTCTACGAAGTCTCTGCTGAGAACATCTGCCTGCACGTTCAAGGTTCCTGGAAGGTGAACGGCTACGATCGTGAGACTCCTCGCCAGAAGCCACTTCCATATGGTCTGACTCCAGAGACAGGACCCGTGACCTGGTGCCTCCCTGCTTGTTCAGATAGTACATTGTTGTTGTGTTGTCTGTCTGAATGGAGTTGGACTGTAGGGACGGGTACAGGGACTTGAGAGCCAGATGGACTGCCCATAGCTCCAAGAAGTTGATGTGATAACTTCTCTCTGTCTCGGACCAGAGACCTTGTACCTGAAGCTGGCCCATGTGAGCTCCCCAACCATGCAGTGAGGCATCTGTAACTACAGTCTGTGTCGGAGGGACCTGGTGAAAAGGGACCCCTTGCAGAAGGTGTGAACGTATCATCCACCATTTGATGGAGTCCCTGGCCGCCTGAGGAAGAGAGACACGATCTTCCCAACGGCCTGAGCGCTGTGTCCATTGATCTTCGAGGGACTGCTGTAGAGGCCGCGTGTAAAGTCTGATATTGGGCACAATGAAGATGCAGGAGGCCATCGATCCCAGCAGTGATGACACCTGTCTTGCTGAGAAGAGCACGGCACTTGATCAACATTGAGGACAACCTCTCCTCCGAAGGACACACGCTTGCCGTTGCGGTGTCTAGGGACGCGCCCAGATAATGTATCTTCTGCGTGGGGTTGAGAACTGACTTCTTGTAGTTGACTTGCAACCCCAGGGAGTGAAGCAGGTTGAGACAGTAAGTGAGATGGCTCCGGAGTAGTGAAGGTGTGGAACTCTTCAGGAGCCAGTCGTCTAGGTAGGGATAGACGAAGAGTTTGCGCTTGCGGAGGAAAGCAGCTACCACCGCCATGCACTTGGAGAACATCCAGGGGGCGGATTTGAGCCCGAACGAAAGTACTCAGTACTGATAGTGCTGTCGAGACACCTGGAACTTGCGATGTTTCACTGAAACAGGAATGTGAAAGTAGGCGTCCTGCAGGTCGATGGCACACATCCAGTCTCTCAGATGAAGATGTGGGAAAATCTGGTGCAGGGCTAGCATCCGAAATCTCTTTTCTTATAAACCTGTTCAGCAGGCGCAGGTCGAGGATAGGTCTGTACTCTTTGGTTACTCCTCGTTTCTGGATCAGAAAGTACCGTGAGTACACCCCTTGATTTCGCTGGTGTGGTGGGACCTCTATGGCCTTTTTGGAGAGGAGGGTACACACTTCGCCCTGTTAACAATAAATTGTGTTGTTGAGGAAGGCACGTCAATTGAGGGGCAACTTGCGGAGGAGGGGTCTTGAACCTCAGCAAGTAACCATGCTGTACAATATTCAGCACCCATCTGTCTCGTTATGGATTCCCACTCTTCCAGGTGAAAAACGATACTCCCTCCTACAGGAGTGGCGAACGGGTGCGGAGGAAGCAATGCCTCACTGTTTTGGAGGCTGCTTGGAGGACTGCTGTTGCTTATTGTTCCCTCTTCCCCTGCCAGGACGCTTGTGCTGGAATTGGAACCTTTGTTGGTTTTGGGAGGACCATTGAGGGGTTTGAACCCTCTGTTGGAAGGGTCGCTTGTCGTTCTGACGGAAGCGTTTACGAAACTCCTTCCGCTTTGTCATTTCCTCATCAGCATGAGAACCGAATAAGGAGGAGCCGTTAAAAGGAAGGTTGAGGATCTTCTTCTGGGCGTCCGGTTTTAGACCTGTGAGGCGCAACCACGCTGAGCGCCGCGAACAGATGCCCTGTGAATAGCCGTGCGCGGCGAGATCTGAGGCGTCAGCCGCCGTGCTGATGATTTGATTGGCTACTAAACCACCCTCTTGCAAGATTTTGTGGAAGTCTTGTCGATCTTCATTGGGAAGCTTGTCAGTAAACCGAGCCAGGGAGTCCCAAAGAGACCTGTCGTAGCGCCCAAGGGCTGAAGCACTTGCAATCTTCATAGATGATGCCGAAGTATTGCACATCTTCCTGCCATAAGAGTCCATTTGTTTACTGTCCTTTTCTGGAGGAACAGAAGCTGAGGCGGCTGCAGAGAGCGTTTTCCTGGCGGCTGCCACAATGATTGAATCCGCCGGAGGATCAGACCTAAGGAACAAGGGATCCTGGTCTGGAGCTTTGTATTTCTTTGCGATCCTCGACCGAACTGATCCCACTGTGGCAGGAGTGAGGAACGTGGCCATAGCTGGTTCTAAACAACCTGGCACCAGAGGTAGCAAAGGTCTGGGAGTTGTACAATGGTGCAATGTCTCAAATATAATCTATGTCGGGACCACAGGAGTGCATAAACTAATATTTAGTTTCTTAGCTCCTCTGCCAAGTACATCAGAGAAAGTCCCAATGTCATCAATTGGAGACACCCTTGAAGGTGGCGAGATGAAAAAGTTGGCGAGTAGTCCCGAATAGAAGACGAAGAACAGGTGGATGATGTTCTGCGCCTACTCTTATGTGGAGGATCGTGGTGCGAGCTGCGACGACCCCCAGACCGAGATCGGCGTGTAGAAGGCGACCTTGGTCTTCTGAAAGGCGACTTGGAAGGCCTTGCTGGAGGCGACTTAGAAGGTCTTGCTGTGTATGACTGCGAGTAGTCCGAGCCCGGACCTCTGCGGGCACCTGTTCCAACGCCCTGCAGCCAGCGAGGCGACAGGGCGCAAACCTTCAATTCGCCAGCTGTAGGAGATCTCTGGAGAAATCTGCACAATATTCAGCCCTGGAGATAACTGGGCCCTTGACGTCGAACGGGATCTCGACGTTGCATTCCTGTCCCTCAACGTCGATAAGGTCTGCACCCTCACCGTCAATCTGTGCAGCGATCTTTATCTCGACGTCGACCGCCCACGTCGATGGGGGGACCTTGACGTCGACTGTCGGCGTCGATGGGGGGACCTCGACGTCGCCCTTGCCGCTGACGCCGATCTTCTCGAAGGCGAATGATGGAACCTTGACGTTGCTCTCGACGTCGATATGTCCCCTCGCGGCATAGTCTTCGCCGGCGAGTCTCGCCGCTGACCCCCTCGAGGGTGGCGGAGAATGCCTCGACGGCGACGGAAGCCTCGACGTCGACGGAGCTTTGGAAGGTCTCTCTGGACCCACAGCCTTCGAGCCCGAAGAGCTGTGCCTCGACGCCGACTTACTGGCATGCGGCGGAGAGTCTCGACGTCTAGACACTGGCTTGTCCCTCGACGTTGAAGAATGCCTCTGCCTCTTCGACGGCGATCTTGACGTCGACGGCGAACATTCAGGCACCTGCTTCTTCCTGGACTCAGGAGAGGTGAAACGATGCCGTTTTCGGTGTTTGCTTGAAGAGGGAGCTCTGAATCCATGGCCACCTCCATGATGGCCTCCATCCCTCTCCAGCAGGGCATGAAGCTTGATGCGTTCTCTGTCACGCAGAGTCCTTTTAGTAAACTTCTGGCAATGATAACACTGGTCAGGATTGTGTGAAGTTGGAAGGCACACAATACACACCGAGTGTGGGTCTGACAGTGCCATCTTCTTGCCACAGGAAGGACATTTCCGAAATAAAGCAGGCATTCTGACTGGAAATTTACCAAAAACCAGTAGGATATACCTCTAGGAATCAGAAACTGTTGAAATTTCAAAGGAAATATCAAATATATATCTTTCATTCAAAAAACTGAAGAGCTCAAACTCCAGGATCCTCACAGAAGGAGCCGGAAAAAAGAACTGACCTAACTGTCACCTGTGGTGCATGATGGGAGCAGAGGGTCTCCTGCAGGCCTTAAAGGCACGGTATCCTAATCCTTGGAAGCCTTAAAGGCAAGGTGCCAGTTTTTTTGTCTTGGTTTCATTATTGCTCTGCAATGCAGCCTACAGGCGAATGCCTGCAATTACAAGTTTTCCTTGTGGCAATAAAGCATTGGTATATGTCAATTGTTCTGTGCATGTCCTCTTTTCCTTTTGGGTTAGGAGGGTATTTGTCTTACAATGCAAACCTATGTAATTTTGGCAGTTCTGCCATGTTGGAAAATTTTTTAGGCTGCATGTATATGTTTCACATATGTGTGTGTATATATATATATATATATATATATATATATATATATATATATATATGTATTTTCTATATACTCCGGGATCCCGCACGTGGGCGGGGATTATTCATAGATTATGACTATTGACGAGTATCCCCTGGATAAGAACCAAAGTTACAGGTAACTTGTTTTCTTACTCCAGTATTGGAACTTTAATAGATTCCCATTGCTTGTATCAGAATAGCTAGCAGTCAGAACGCACATTTTGTGTCATAATACATTGTTATAAAGACTTTTGAGATGCATCACATTCATTAGAGATACAAATTATCCATAGAGTTGGCAATAGAATAGCAAGTGAACATCAAGAGATACAAAATGTGCAAATAACCAATAAAAGGAAGGAGGGTTAGAAGGGAAAGCTCACCACTTATTGAAAGAGGTTCCTCAGGACTGCCTGACCCACTGCAGCGTCATCACGCGTGGAGGAGTCCAAGCAGTAATGCCTTGTGAAGGTATGGGTACTGCTCCATGTCGCTGCTCTGCAAATATGCTTGATCGGCACTCCGGCGAAGAGAGCAACAGAAGAAGACAAGGCTCTCCTAGAGTGCGCCCGGACCCACCCCTCCAGGGGCTTACCAGCCGCTTGGTGACAGTATTGGATCGCGCTGGCAATCCATCGAGCAATACCCTGCTTTGAAAGAGGGAAACCCTTGCGAGGGGCACTGAAAGCGACAAAGTTGTGTTGACCTTGTGAAATCTTTGGTACGTCGAAGATAAATTTCAGACACCTTTGAACGTCCAGAGAGTGCAAAGCCCTCTCCGCTGGAGTCGTGGGTCGAGGAAAAAAAGGATTTGAGAATCACTGGTTCATTCAAATGAAAGTCTGAAGGCACCTTCGGGATAAATTTGGGATTCGTCCTTAGAATCAAAGTCTCTCTTTTAAACTGTAAGAACGGTTCTTGAATAGTGAGCGTGCAGTTCACCCACCCTTCTGGCAGATGTTAAGGCGAGAAGGAGGGCCACTTTCCATGAGAGGAATTTAAGGAAAAGGCGGCCTCATGAGTTGAGTAAGGACCAAGTTAAGCTGCCACAGAGGCGGTGGAGACCTAACTGGTGGGAAAACTCTGAAAAGACCTTTAAGAAATTGCTTTACAATCCTTGCTGACCAGAGGGAAGGACCAGAAGAAGTTAGTCTGAATCTAGAAATGGCTGCAAGGTGTACCTTGATAGAGGAATGAGCAAGACCTGATTTAGCCAAACCCAGAATGTATGGCAAAATCTGATGAGGAGCAGAAGAGTAAGGATGAATTTTCTCTTGCCGGCACCACAGGCAGAAACGCTTCCATTTTAAGCAATATATCTTATTTGTACTAGGTGCTCGAGCTTGAGCAAGCACCTCTCTACACTCTGCCGAGATATTTAGATTCTGAAATTCTCGGTGCTCAGGAGCCAAGCTGATAACTGAAGAGAGCTCGGATCCGGATGTACCACTTGGCCCTGGGACATCGTCAGCAGGGAAGGAATTGGGTGCAGATTAACTGGATGATCCAGGGAGAGCAGGAGAAGCTCCATAAACCAAAACTGGCGGGACCAAGCCGGGGCCACCAGAATCATTCTGCAGGGTTCTGCCTTGAGCTTCCGGAGAAGTTTGGGAATTAGTGGGATCGGAGGAAAGGCGTAAACAAAGGCGCCTGACCAGACCATCGAAAGCGCATTCCACAATGATCCCGGATGGTGATCCCTGCTTGCATAGAGTCGGCATTTCTTGTTCTCTGGCGTGGCAAAGAGATCTATGGGAGGAGTGCCCCAGAGACTGAAAATTTCCTCCAATGTGTCTTGGTCTAATTCCCACTCGTGGCTCACTGACTTCAGGCGACTGAGCGTGTCTGCTGTTTTGTTGAGGGCACCTGGAAGATGTTCCGCCGAGAGCGATATCCCCTGTTGGATTGCCCATTCCCAAATTTCCTGAGCTTCTTTCGATAGACGAGACCTTGTACCTCCCTGCTTGTTTACGTAATGCATGGCCGTCGTGTTGTCAGTACGGACCAGGACAGTGGACCGTTGAATCCGTGGACGGAAGGGCTGCAAGGCTAGACGAATCGCTCTGAGTTCCAACAGATTGATGTGGAGCAGGCGATGTTGGGGCAGCCAATGGCCGCTTACCTGAAGGTCTTGTAAGACTGCTCCCCAGACTTCTAGTGAGGCGTCTTATTATTAGAGGAGATGGGGTGACCCTGAAGGTGAGACCCTGAGAAATATGGTCTCTGACCGTCCACCACGTTGCCGCCTCTTTCATAGGCTGAGTTATTGTGATCTTGTCCTCGAAAGCCTTCTGCCTGGCGCCACTGCAAATCCAGTTGTCCTTGGAGGGGGCGCATTCTTAACCTGCAATGCGGAACCAAGGGAATGCAGGACGAGATTGACCCCAGAAGGGATTTGTAGAGGCGAACTGAAAGTGACCCTCTTCTTTGCAACCGACGAGCAGAGGTCATCAGCTTTGTTTGCCTTTCTTTTGACGGGAACGCCTTGCAGCAAGATGTGTCCGGAATGGCCCCAAAGAACCTGGCCGACTTGGAAGGGCACAGGACTGATTTTTTTCGTGTTGAGCTGGAGCCCCAGATGACGGAAGAGCTGTGTGCAAGTTCCGACAGCCTTTTCCGCCGCGTGATGAGACTGAGCTTTCACCAACCAGTCGTCCAGGTAAGGGAAGACTTGGAGCTTCTGTTTCCTGAGAAAAGCTGCGACCGGGGATAGGACCTTCGTGAAAATCCGCGGAGCGGATCTGAGTCCGAAAGGCAGGACCTTGAATTGAAAGTGGCTCTTGGCTACTGTAAAGCGTAAAAACTTCCTGTGGGCAGGGTGGATGGGGACATGAAAGTATGCGTCCTCGAGGTCCAGGGTGGCCATGTAATCTCCTGGATTGAGGAGCCGTAAAATGTCCTGTAAGGAGACCATCCGAAAAGAGAGCTTTATGAGATAGGCGTTTAGCTCCTTCAGGTCTAAAATTGGGCGCCATTTTTCTACGGACTTTTGAACAGGAAAGAACCGGGAATAGAATCCTTTTCCCCGTTGGGATAGAGGGACCGGTTCTATCGCTCCCTTGAGAAGTAGTTGGTGTGCTTCTAGACGTAGAAGGTGTAGATGCTTGGATTCGGTGGCGCGAAGGGCTTTGGATGGTGGTTGATGTTGAAATTCCAGAGTATGGCCTGACAAGACAATATTGAGAACCCATCGATCTGATGTTATAAGTTGCCAGTTGTGGAAGTGTTGGGAAATCCTGCCCCCCCACTGGTGTTACAGGGGACAAAGGAACAGTAGGAAGAGCCAGGAAGCCGCTATTGGCGCGTAGAGGAATCGCTCCCCTGGCGCCCTTGCAGTCCTCTAGAAGACTAACAAGAGAAAGACGACGACTGGCCCCGTCGTTGAGAATATTGCGGCCTGTATGATTGAGAAGGCTGAGAGTAAGAGGAATAGCGCTGTTGCTGATATCCGCCTCTGTATGAGGAAAATACTCTCCCTCTCGCTCCACGGAAAGGGACCTTGCGATATTGTAGAGTCCCAAGGGACTTTGCAGTTTCCGTGTCTTTCTTTATATCTTGCAGCGCAACATCAATGTGCTTCCCAAAGAGCGCCTCGCCGTCAAAGGGAAGGTCCAGGATCTTGTTCTGGACTTCCAGCCGGAACCAAGTGGCACGAAGCCAGCCTTGGCGTCGAAGAACTGCTGCTCCTGCTAGGGAAGGGAAGGCTGTGGTGGCAATTTCCATTGCGCAATCAATTATTTCTGAAGATGTTCTCTCTCCCTCCTGGAGGATCTTTTTAGCTTCAGCTTTAGCTTAGTCCGGCAGCTGGTCTAGATAAGGAGACAGATCGCACCACATCTGGCGATCATACCTTCCAAGAATTGCCAAGGTATTGGCTGCTCTAACCAGGAGGCTCGACATGGAAGAGAACCTCTTCCCAGCATTATCCAACCGCCTTCCCTCTTCATCAGGTGGTGTGGTAAGAGGGGCCACCGGATTTTTAGACTTTCTCTGGGCCGCTTGAGAAATCACAGAATCTGGTTTCGGCTGACTGACCAGACAAGCGGGGCTATCTTCAGGAGCCTTGTACTTTTTTTCCAGACGAGGAAGCACAGGAAGGACTGTGGCCGGCGACTTCATAACCTTTAGTCCCTCATCCCAGACGTGACCCACGATAGGGATAGAGCGTACTGACATCCTATATGGTTCTTTAAAGTCATATAGAAAACATTCCGACTGCACGGATGGAATGGGCAGATCGAAACGCTTAGAAGCTCTCTCCATTAGGTGATGAAAGCCCCCAATATCAGCAGGAGGGGAATCCGCCGGTTCTGGAACAGGAGAGGCAGGATCCGGAATGATGTAATCGTCCCATTCCCTGTCAGGGTCCGGGATCGTCTGTGTCCCTTGTTCATCATCTGATGTATCGTCCTGGACAGTAACCACATCCTGCTGCGGTTCCGGTAACTACGGCAATGAAATTTGAGGCGGAGGATGAGGTGTAACCGGAAGAGCAAGTGGAGTTGGAGGCACTTGCACTGTTTCTTGGACAGAGGACTGTGTAGGAAATCTCTTTCTGTAATCAAAGCATGAACTGCAAGTCCGTAATGAGGGCAGATGGCAAACAGACCATCTCCTGTTGATATTGCTCCTGAGACCTCAATTGTGGCTCATAATGTTGCTGCTCCATGTAATACTCATCAGTCATGATATTTAACATGCAGTTGAGATGGGCTATCAGCATCACCATAAGGACCGTCCTCCGAAAACTCCTCTTCTAACAGTAGAGCAGGAGGCAGGGGTGTCATTTTCCTGGGAGAAGTCATTTCTGGAGTAATGCGACGTCTCCGTATAGAAATTGCCACATTTTGTATCGTCGACGGAGCCGCCGCCGACATTTGAACTGTCGACGGGGAGAGGGCCACCGTCGACGGGACCGTCGTCGAGACCGTCGTCATGATCAAGCTGGAAGCTGACGTAGTCGTCGTCGACGTGGTTGCCGTCGACACCATCATAGTCGTCATCCTCGTCGACGTGGATGTCGTCAGAGCAGACGAAGCCGGTAGAGACTAGGAAACTCTCGTCGACGAGCCCGTTGACGGAGCCAAAGTAGACGCCGGTACAGTTTTTGAAGTTGTCGTCGACGGAGTCGATGATGTCGTCGGCGAACAAACTTTTCTGTCAGCTTTTCCCTCAGGTGGGACAGAAGCTGGTTTTTTGAAAGTTTTAGCCTTCTCAGAAGGAGAAGAAGCTGAAGGTACATGGCTTGTCTTCTTTGCAGTTGCTACTTCAGAAACAAGTTTTTCCCTCTCCTTTACACCACGGTGAGGAGATTTGTTGGGACTACGCCTGTCAGACCTATCAGAGGTCCTTTGTAAGGCTTTTGAAGGGGGTTCTGAAGAAGTAGAAGGTGAAGAACTACCCCTTTTCTGTGATCTCCTCGATGAAGTAGCAGATGCGGCGTCATCACTGTCACTGGAAACAGGATCTTTCCGTGACTTAAGTTTTTGAAGCCAAGTGAGAAGACGTCCCTCACGGTCCCGTAAGGTCTTGGTGGAGAAGGTCCGACAGATCTTGCAGTCAGTAGCTTTATGGTCAGGATCCAAACAATAAATACAGTCTATGTTTGTCCTCCACATAAAGTCTCTTTTTGGAGCAGGTGGCACAAGCTTTAAACAGAGCCTTCTTCTCCTTGTCTGACATGAATTTGAAGTGAAGCAAAAATAGTTGAATTTGAAGAAAAGTTGAAGAAAAACTGAGCGGTAGAAAATCTGAGGCTCTCAGGAAGGTTCTATGGGGTGAGGCTGTTCTAAATGGCTGTTCATTTTATTTGGTCTCTTTTACAAAAAGAGGTGGATATGCTACAAAAGGAGATGAGGCCTAGGCCTTACTCTTTTTTTGTACCTATTTCTATGGTATTTTTTATTTACCGGGGACTCCCATCTCGACGATGGGGAATGATACAAGCAATGGGAATCTATGAAAGTTCCAATACTGGAGTAACAGGTATGATCAAGTAAAACAGATTCCTATAACCTTTCAAGACTCACACCTCTAGGAGTCTGGAACTTAACGGCAAAAGCAGTGAAAACTGCATAAAACAATGCTTGCAAACCAGGTTACATTTTACAATGTCCCATTCCCAAGTAGCTGCACTAGATCTCCCATGAGAAATCCTAATCTTCCCCCTCTCTTACAACCAGTGAGAGCAGGAATCAATGTTGAGGTTTTACTTTAGGAATGTCTGCATCAGACATTTTCTGTACTGCTTTTATTTTTGTAGATGCACCAATATTTGGGTCTGCCTTGGAGTGAACATTTAAGTTTTAGTGCAACACCACTCGAGGGAAACTATTGTAATATTACATAGCTGTTGCATGGTGCAAGCATGGACAGTATTAACAGTTTTGCACATTCAGTAAGAATATATTTTAAACTCTGCCTAATAGTGCAAGCATGGCTGAATGGTGCAACTCAATGACTGAACTAAATGAATGCGATTGATGATGATTCGGGAGAAGGCCTAAAGGGTTTGAGGAAGTTCCTCATCTTCAACTCTGAAACAAAACAATAAAAGGAAAATGCTACTTACCAGTATGCATCTGTTCTTGGCATGTAGAGCTGCAGATCCTCACACTGAGCATTAGATCGCCATCTGGTGTTGAGCTCGGATGCTTGCACTTTGTTGTTGTCTTAGAAGAAGTCTTTTGTAGTCAGGTGATAGGTGACTCCTCCTTTGGACGATAGTGCGCATGGGCATCGACTCCATTGTCAGATTGTTTTTCGCCATAATGGGGAGTGATGGAGTTAGTAGAAAAGAGAAAAAGATGTCCATGTGTGTATATCTAAGTAAGATAGGACTGGAACACATAAAGGTCCCGGGGAGGTGGGTGGGTGTGTGAGGATCTGCAGCTCTACATGCCAAGAACAGATGCATACTGGTAAGTAGTATTTTCCGTTCGAGGCATGTGAGCTGCAGAGCTCACACTGAGCATAGACTGTACAGCAGTATCTCCCCTAGCGGTGGTCGCCTGTATGTGTTGCAGTAGTTTGAAAAAGTGTTTTAAGAACAGCTTGGCCCACAGAAGCTTGTTGCTTGGCTTGCACATCAACACAATAGTGTTTAGTGAAGGTGTGTGTTGTAGACCATGTGGCTGCCTTACAGATGTCTTCTAGGGGAATGTTCCCTAAGAATGTCATGGAAGCCCCTAGTTTACGTGTTGAGTGCGCTCTAGGGGGAATTGATAATGTGCGCTTGGCTTTTTGGTAGCATATTTGGATACATTTAACGATCCACCTTGCAATCCCAGCTTTTGAGATGGGGTTACCCTTATGTGGTGGAGAGAAATCTACAAACAATTGTTTTGTCTTGCAAAATGACTTGGTTCTGTCAATGTAATACATTAGGGCTCTTTTGACGTCTAGGGTGTGGAGAGCTCTTTCCGCTACAGAATCCGGGTTTTGAAAAAATAAGGGTAGTTCCACAGATTGGTTAAGGTGGAAAGGAGAAATTACTTTAGGAAGGAATTTTGGGTTTGTCCTGAGAACTAGTTTGTTATGATGTATTTGTAAGAAGGGCTCTTGTATGGTTAAAGCCTGGATCTCACTCACCCTCCTGAGAGGTGATTGCAATAAGGAACGCTACTTTCCACGTGAGGAATTGAAGTTCACATTTATGCAGGGGTTCAAATGGGGGTCCCATGAGCCTAGTAAGTACAATGTTAAGATTCCACACTGGAGAAGGTGGTAATCTGGGAGGTATGATCCGTTTAAGGCCTTCCATAAAGGCTTTAATTGCTGGGACCCGAAAGAGTGACAAGTGTTGCCTGTTTTGTAAGAAAGCAGCAAGTGCTGCTAGGTGCAGACGTATGGATGAGTATGCTAAATTACATCTTTGCAAATGTATTAAGTAGCAAATTATGTTTTGCGTGGAGGCTTGTAGTGGCTGGATAGGATTGTTATCGCAGTAAATAGCGAATCTTTTCCACTTTGCTGCGTAGCAAGCTCTGGTGGTAGGGCGTCTGGCCTCTTTAATGATGTTCATACAGTCCGGTGGTAGGTTAAGGTAACCGAACTCTAGGACCTCAGGAGCCAGATCGCAAGGTTCAGTTGAGATGGATCGGGGTGCCTTATCTGTCCATGGCTCTGCGTTAGTAGTGATGGGGAGAGGTGTAGTTTTTGGTGTGGGACTATTGATAGTTCCAGCAGTGTGGTGAACCACGGTTGGCGTGCCCATGTGGGAGCTACTAGGATCATTTTTAGAGACTGTTGCCGGAGCTTGCGTACTATGAGTGGGAGTGGCGGAAAAGCGTACGCAAATCTGCCTGACCAATTCATCCATATCGCATTGCCCTTGGACTGTGGGTGTGGAAACCTGGCGGCGAAGGTTGGGCATTTTGCGTTTTGGTGTGTGGCAAACAGATCTATGTCTGGCTGGCCCCACCTCTGGAAAAAAGGTAGAACTTGTGGATGTAGCTCCCATTCGTGAATCTGTTGTGTCTGTCGACTTAACAGATCGGCAATCTGATTGTGAACTCCTGGTAGGTGTTCGGCGAGAAGGTATATGTTTTGTGGAATGGCCCGCCTCCAAATGTTCTGTGCCAGTTGGGACAGTTGTAGAGAGTGTCCCCCGTCCCCCCCCCCCTGTTTTTGTATATAATACATGGCCGTGATGTTGTCTGTTCGGATCAGGACGGCTTTGTTTTGTACCTGGAGTTGAAAGGATTTGAGGGCTAGGAATATGGCTAGTAGTTCTAGATGATTGATGTGGAGCAGTGTTTGTTGAGTGGTCCACTTGCCCTGTGTTGTATGATATAACAGGTGTGCTCCCCATCCTGTGAGTGATGCGTCTGTTAGTACTATTTGTGGAACAGGCTCGAGGAACGGCCGCCCTTTGGACAAGTTTTTTGTGTTCCACCACTGCAGAGAGCGATGTGTGCGGCTGTCCACCAACACCAGATCTGTAAGTTGTCCGTGAGCCTGATTCCATTGGTGTGCTAGACACTCTTGTAGGGGACGCAGTTGAAGCTTTGCATGAGGTACGATGAAAATGCAAGATGCCATCATGCCGATTAGTTGCATGAACACTCTGGCTGGGAGAGAGTGTTGGATTTGAAACTTGGTGATGAGGGCTTGTATACTGGCTATCCTGGCTGGGCTGGGATAAGCTAGAGCAGTGGAAGTGTTTATTGTGGCTCCCAGATATTGATGTACATGGGAGGGCTGGAGGTGCGACTTGGTGTAATTGATTGTGAACCCCAAGTTGTGTAGTGTTTGAATGGTCTGATGAGTGTGTTGGACACACTGGTTGAATGATCTGGCTTTTATGAGCCAGTCGTCCAGGTATGGGAAGACATGTATTTGCTGTCTTCGTAGGTGTGCTGCCACTACTGCAAGGCATTTGGTAAACACCCTTGGAGCAGTGGTGACTCCGAATGGAAGGACTTTGAACTGGTAGTTTTGTCCATCGAGTACGAACCTTAGATACTTTCTGTGAGCAGGATGTATGGGAATGTGGAAGTAGGCGTCCTTGAGGTCTAGTGTGGCAAGGAAGTCTTCTTGTTGTAGTAAGGGAAGCACTTGTTGGAGATTGATAATGTGAAAATGATCCGAATGTATATACTGATTGAGGGGTCTGAGGTCTAGAATTGGCCTTAGGGTCCCATCCTTCTTGGGGATTAGGAAATACAGGGAGTAAACCCCTGTTCCCTGGTGTAGTAGAGGGACTGGTTCTATGGCGTGCTTTTGAAGCAGTGAAAGAACTTCTTGCTTTAAAAGTGTAAGATGGTCTGCGGACATTGGACGCTGCTTGGGTGGTATGTTTGGGGGGGCAGCTGTAAGTTCCAGGCAGTAACCATAATGGATAATTTGTCTCACCCACCTGTCTGTTGTAATTGAGTTCCAGACAGGGAGGAACTGTGCTAGTCGTCCCCCGACAGGAGTGGAATGGTCGGGGGGAAGTGGAGGGAAGTCACCGTTTAGCGGCAGGGGAGGTACGGGTGTTGGTGCTACCTCAGCCTCTCCCTTTACTGTTACCTCTGTAACCTCCTGTAAAATATCCTCTATTGGGGGATGTTTGGGTGGTGTTCTTAAAAGAAGATGAACTATCTGTGCTGATGTTCCTGGAGGCTCCTCTGTAGAAGGAGCGACGAAAGGAGCCACGCGGTTGCGGAGACTGCAACGCTCCCATTGACTTGGCAGTTTCTGTATCCTTTTTCATCTTCTCAAGGGCAGTGTCTACAGGCGGTCCAAAAAGTTGGTTATGATTGAACGGCTGATTTAGAATGGTAGTTTGGACCTCCTGCTTGAAGCCTGAAATGCGCAGCCATGCATGTCTTCTGAGCAGTACGCTAGTGTTGACAGACCTAGCGGCAGTGTAGGCTGCATCAAGGGCACACTTAATTGACGCATTGGTGATTAGTTTGCCCTCTTGAATTAGGTCACTTGCCTGAGTTCTGTACTGGTCAGGCAAGTGTTGTAAAAGGGTTTCTAATTGGTCATAGTGGGCGCTATCATATCTGGTCAGCAGTGCCTGAGTGTTGGCTATGCGCCAGTGATTGGCGGCCTGCGCAGCTACTCTTTTGCCTGATGCATCTAGCAATTTTGACTCTTTATCAGAGGTCGGTGCGTCTCCTGAGGTTTGTGAATTAGCTCGTTTTCGAGCATTGGAGACTACTAAGGAGTCTAGAGGGAGCTGGCCTTTAACGTAGGCAGGATCGTCGGGGCAGGTCTATATTTCTTATCGATCCTGCGGTTAAGAATCCTGGCGCGTACAGGATCTTTAAATATGTCAGGAGCATGCTTGATGACTCCTTTAATCATAGGTAAAATTTGTACAGTTTTTTGGGACTGTTGAAAAGTGTCTAATAGGAAATCTTTCTCTGGTGCATTTGTGTGCATGTGTACCCCATGAAAAACAGCAGCCCTGTTGCTGAGTTGCCCAAACCCAATATTATGATCCGGAGGAGAGGGTTTTGTTGGGTATGGTAGAGGGCTTGGGAGGTCTGGGGGATCTATTGGATCATTGTAGTCCCAATCATCTTGTGGTGGGTCATCTGGGTCAGTGAATGGGTCATCAGGGTCACCACCGTCCCCTATGTCATCTTGATAATCATGTGGTGGAGATGTTACAGGCTGAGGCGGTGTAACAGGTATGTGGAGAGGAGGGGTGTTAGATGGAAGGACAGGAGAAGGAGGCATGGGTGAAGTGGCACAGTCCTTTTCCACAGGTACGGGCTTGTGGCGTGGTACAGCTGTGAGATGTCCTGTTTTGGGGTTGATGTGGATCTTGGTTTGCTTAGGATCGACAGGATCCAGGTGAAAAAGCTCCTCTTCCTGGATAACTGTTTTCGGCGCCGACTTTTTCGGTTCCGAGCAGGGTGGTGGCTGATTTTTATGCTCTTTGGCCTTAGGAGGCGTGGAAGAATCCTTAGGCTTAAGTGTCGGCTCCGAAGACTTTGGCTTAGGGGCTGTGGCGTGATGTTTGAGTTTCGACGCCGGCTTATCCCCCTGCTTCGATGTGTTCGAGGCGGGTTTGAGTTTAGAGGTGGACGGAATCGGTGTGGATTTCGGAGCCGAGTGTTCTTTTGGCTTCGGCGTCGAAGGTGCCGGTGGGACTAGGTACCGGAAGGCTTGAATTTTTTCTTCGGCGCCGGGCTCGAAGGCGGGGAGTCTGAAGTGTGTTTTCGGTCGCGACTGGGGCCAACGGGCAAAGTCTTGACCGGTGCCTTCTGCTTTGGTGGGGGGGTTGGGGTAGGGGCAGTAGTACTCACTCGTTGCCCAGGAGTGATGGGATCGTCTGAGTCTTCTGCCTCTGACACGATTTGGAGATCTTCTGAATCTTCTTCAGGGACATCGGGGCCTTCGTCGAAGATGTCCACCGGGTCTGGAGCGGATCTCTGCACCATGACGTGCCTTCGAGCTCGACGATCTCGAATCATTTTCTTCGAACGGAAGGAGGCGCAAGCTGGACAGCTGGACTCGTTGTGGTCGGGCGAAAGGCACAGGTTACAGACCTCGTGATGTCACTGTGGGGGAACTTTGCTCCACACTGGGGGCATTTTCGGAAGGGCGTCCTTTCCATTAGCCGCAGGCCTCACGGCGTCGATGGGCCCAGCGGCCCGCGTCGACAGCTGGAAAAGGAATCGATGAGGCGCGCCGAGATTTCGATGTCGATAGGTTTGTTGGCAGTTTTGCGCGATGAAAAGTTTGAAAAACTACAGTTTCGAACCGGTGCGCGAAAATTGCATCCGAACCCAATGGCGGAAAAAAACAATCTGAGGATGGAGTCGATGCCCATGCGCACTATCGTCCAAAGGATGAGTCACCTATCACCTGACTACAAAAGACTTCTTCTAAGACAACAACAAAGTGCAAGCATCCGAGCCTAACACCAGATGGCGATCTAATGCTCAGTGTGAGCTCTGCAGCTCACATGCCTCGAACATACAGTTTAGTGAACAGTTTTTCCTATTTTTAAAAACCGAATATACATTTCTATTTACATTCTACACAGCCCAACAGCAGCATCGCATCCACAGCATCCTTTGAGCATCTTTAGCACGCTTCACCCCTTGGATCATGACCAGTTCCGTAGATATCACTGCAACGGAAAAAAGTGCTTGGAACGGACTGAAGATTGCTTCTCCTGCGAAGGTAACTATTGATGAAGACCTGACTGGTTCTCCGACTGGCTCCCCACCAGAGTTGTCCACTTTTTTTTTTTTTTTTTTTTAAACCAATTTTTATTTTCACCAACAGCAACACAGTCAGTTACATCACAAGGCTCGAAAAATCATAAAAATATTACTACACCAGCAAGTCCAGTATCTTGAACACAATACTCGACCTAACTAATGTACTTGGTGAACTGGTCTCATCCAGATTGTCACACAGTTCACTTTACAATATCCTCTAACTTCAGTCATAGAAAGAAAAGTAAGTAAATGTAGGAAGACAAACTGACTTTTGACACCTGTCTCTGAAAGAAGAGAAATGGGACTAGATAAGATTTAAACATATCCTTACTGCTCATTCACTTTGTGAGCAAGCAGAACACCTGTTGCCAGCTCGCCAGAACGGGTGAGTAGGCCCTAAAAAAAGATCGTCCTGATTAAATCTGGCTTGCTATTGAGTGGATTTTTCGAGCCCTGCATCATTTCATTCATATATCAGCTGTATGCATACAGTGTTTCCATTACATCAGTGATGTCAACCATGACATTGGGACAATACCGGTAGGAGTTCTCGGTTCAGCCTGTGCAATTGGGATAAGAACAAAAACCCAAACAAAACCAACAGTGTCATGCGGTGACAATGCTTAGTCACCAATACTCTATTGTCATACATCCTTATCATTACAGATCAAAGAGTCCACAAGGAGTCCGATCAGGTAGCCTAAGCAGGACTCCATAAGGCTATATAATACCTGGACATCGGCAACTGAGAGAATGTAGTGTGGGCACAGTGAATAGTTAAGCACCAGTGACAGACCAGCAGGGCATCCGATGCAGAGGAGCTGGGGCCTGAAGCGGGCGGGAGTATCAAAAAAGGGATAAGAACACCACCCCCCCAGTGCCACAACATCTGGATGGACAGGCCCAGAACATGCGCAGCAAGTCCACTCTCATTTGTGTGCATCTGGGGCACTTTGAGGAAGAACCAAATATGCGGTGTAGGCTAGTGGGGACGAGATCGAATTATGCTGAATGTATTGGAACTTTGGTTTCCACAATACTTCCCTAGGGTAGCATAATACCCTCTCCAACTCCTGTGTGAGCTCCCTGCCCATGTCCGCCTCCCAACAATCCCGGGTCGGCGCTAGCCGATCTCGTGTGGTGTGTGCAATTGCATCAACAAGCCACATAATTCGTTTGCAACCACCTCCCATAATGTGTTTATACGGGGGTGTTGGGAAGGTTCAGTGTCTATGATACCCTAGTACCTCTCCAGCAGTGCTAGAAGACCACCATACGCAGAAAGTGTCCAGCCGGGAGGTCAAACCTTTCTCTCAGCTGTTCATAGGGCAAGCGGGCAACATCACGGAACAAGACACCTAAAGTGCTCACTCTCGCTGCCTACCAGGCCTCCACCCCTGCTCAGCATGTGTGCAAAAGGCTCAATAGAGCTCAATGGACTCTCAGGGGAGTAACAGGGCATGCGTGGAAAAAAGTGGCAAGCTGAGGTGGAAGCAGGTAAGGAAAAAGCTACTTACCAGTATGCATCTGTTCTTGGCATGTAGAGCTGCAGATCCACACGCTGTGCATAGATCGCCATCTGGTGTTGGGCCCGGATGTTTACACTTGTTTTTGTCTTGGAAAAGTCTTTGGAAGTCACGAGATAGGTGACTCCTCCTTTGGATGATCGTGCGCATGGGCATCGGCTCCATCTTCAGATTGTTTTTCGCCAGCAGGGAAATTGAGTTTTGTGAGAAACAGAACAGATGCCCATGAATGCTGTATCTAAATAAGATAATACTGGAACAGATAAAGGTAGCCGGGGAGGTGGGTGGGCGTGTGTGGATCTGCAGCGCTACATGCCAAGAACAGATGCATACTGGTAAGTAGCATTTTCCGTTCGAGGCATATGAGCTGCAGATCACACACTGTGCATAGATTGTATAGCAGTATTCCTCCTTAGCGGCGACCACCAGTATCTGTTGCAGTAGTTTGAAATAGTGTTTTGAGTACAGCCTGGCCCACACTAGCTTGTTGTTTTGTTTGCACATCTACACAATAGTGCTTTGTGAATGTGTGCGGTGTAGACCATGTAGCTGCTCTGCAGATGTCATCTAAGGGAATGTTCCCTAAAAATGCCATTGAAGCCCCTATCTTTCGGGTAGAGTGGGCTTTAGGGGGGATAGATAATATACGTTTTGCTTTGTGATAGCAAATTTGTATGCATTTTACAATCCACCTTGCAATACCAGATTTTGATATGGGGTTGCCTTTATGTGGTGGTGAGAAGGACACAAAAAGTTGTTTTGTTTTGCGAAAAGGGTTTGTTCTTTCAATGTAATAAAGGAGTGCTCTTTTAACATCGAGAGTATTAAGAGCTCTTTCTGCGACTGTTTGTGGTTGCGAGAAGAATACTGGCAACTCTACAGACAGATGAAAGGGAGATAACTTTAGGGAGGAATTTTGGATTGGTAATGAGAACTACTTTGTTGTGATCGAGTTGTAAAAAAGGTTCTTGAATAGTTAGTGCTTGTAGTTCACCGACTCTTCTAAGGGAAGTAATGGCCACCAGGAAAGCGACTTTCCATTTTAGAAATTGTAGCTCGCATTTGCGCAGAGGTTCAAATGGAGGACCCATTAGTCTTGTGAGAACAATGTTTAAATTCCATACATGTGAGGGTGGTACCCTGGGAGGAATTATTCTTTTGAGGCCTTCCATGAATGCTTTGATGGCAGGTACCCTGAATAGCGACAAGTGTTGTCTATTTTGTAAGTAGGCTGCTATGGCAGCGAGGTGTAACCTAATAGATGTGTATGCTAAGTTGCACCTTTGGAGATGTAGTAGATAACATATGATGTGTTGAATAGACATCTAAAGGATTGATGTTGTTATTACAGTATATTACAAATCTTTTCCACTTGGCTGCATAGCAGGCTCTAGCGGTGGGGCGTCTTGCCTCTTTGATAACGTTCATACAGTCAGGGGGAAGGTTAAGGTAACCAAACTAAGACCTCAGGAGCCAGATTGCTAGGTTGAGCAGTGCTGGGTCCGGGTGTCTGATCTCTCCATGGTTCTGGGTTAAGAGGCATGGGGAGAGGTGTAGTTTTTGGTGGGGGACTACAGATAGTTCCAGTAACGTGGTGTACCACGGTTGTCTGGCCCATGTTGGAGCAACTAGGATGAGAGTGAGTGAGTGTTGCTGCAGTTTGCACACCACCAGTGGAATGAGTGGGAGAGGCGGAAAAGCGTACGCAAATCTGCCTGACCAATTCATCCATATCGCATTGCCTTTGGACAATGGGTGTGGATATCTGGCAGCGAAGCTTGGGCATTTGGCGTTTTGGTGTGTGGCGAAGAGATCTATCTGTGGCTGCCCACACATGTAGAAGAACGGTTGAAGGACCTGTGGATGAGGTTCCCACTCGTGAATCTGTTGCGTTTGACGACTTAACAGATCCGCTATGTTGTTCTGGACTCCGGGAACATGTTGTGCTAGGAGAAAAATGTTCTGAGGAATAGCCCATCTCCATATGCTTTGTGCTAGCTGCGAAAGCTGTAGGGAGTGTGTCCCGCCTTGTTTCTGTATGTAGTACATTGCTGTCATGTTATCGGTCCGGACTAGGACAGCTTTGCCTGATATTTGATGCTGGAAAGACTTCAAGGCGAGGAATATGGCTAGTAACTCCAGGTGATTGATGTGGAGTAACTTTTGTTGAGGTGTCCACCTGCCCTGTATGGTGTGATGTAATAGATGAGCTCCCCAGCCGGAGAGCGATGCGTCCGCTGTTAGCACAATCTGTGGAACTGGCTCTATGAACGGTCACCCCTTGGAAAGGTTTTGGGTGTTCCACCACTGCAGAGAGCGATGCGTGCAGCCGTCCACCAACACCAGATCTATCAGCTGACCTTGAGCTTGGTTCCACTGACTTGCTAAGCACTCTTGCAGAGGACGCATCTGGAGTCTTGCGTGAGGTACTATGAATATGCAAGATGCCATCATCCCTATGAGCTGCATGAACACTCGAGCTGGAAGAGAGTGTTGCGGCTGAAATTTGGTTACGAGGCTTTGTATGCTTGCTATCCTGGCTGGGCTGGGATATGCAAGTGCTTTTGAGGTGTTTATTGTGGCACCGAGGTATTGTTGTATGTGGGACGGTTGTAGGTGAGATTTTGCGTGGTTTACTGTAAACCCCAAGTCATGGAGTAGCTGGATTGTGGCTTGAGTGATGTACACACTGATTGTATGAGTTGGCTTTTATGAGCCAGTCGTCCAAGTATGGGAAGGGAGTACCTTGAATTGGTAGTGCGGACCGTCCATGAAAGTAGGCGTGCTTGAGATCTAGAGTGGCAAGGAAGTCGCCTTGTGAGAGAAGAGGAAGGACTTGTTGAAGTGTGACCATGTGAAAATGGTCTGAGTATGTACAGGTTTAGGGGTCTGAGGTCTAGGATAGGTCTCAGAGAGCCGTCCTTCTTTGGAATAAGAAAGTACAGGGAGTAAACTCCTGTGTTTTGATGATGCAGGGGGACTGGTTCTATTGCATGTTTTTGTAGGAGGGAGAGTACCTCCTGCTTTAGCAGCGATAAATTGGACGCTGTCGGTTACATTGGACGCTGTCTGGGTGGTATGTTTGGGTGGGGTAGAGGTGAGTTCTAGACAGTAACCTGATTGAACGATTTGTCTCACCCACCTGTCTGTGGTGATGTTGTTCCAGACAGGAAGGAACGAATAGTTTCTTACCTGTCGGTGTAGTTTTGCAGCTTGAAGACTTTCTGGATTCACTATGCTGTGCATTATTCCGCCATCTCGTGGTTGGGTCCGGATTCGTAGTCTTTCCTTTTTTTTTTATTTTGTTGTTGGCCCAGGCCATTTGGTGTCCTCGGTGACGTAGTCGCGCTTCCTGCGGAAGCTCCCACCTTTGGTCGCCATCTTCGGATTTTTTTTTTTTTTTTGTAGTCCATGTCTTTTCCTTTTATCCTTCTATTTTTCTTTTGATCCCTCTAAACCTTTTATGTAGTCTAGTTTTACCCTTAACCTCCTATGTTATCTTCCTGGCGGAGGCGGGTGGGATCGCTAGTGAATCCAGAAAGTCTTCAAGCTGCAAAACTACACCGACAGGTAAGAAACTATTCGTTTTGCAGCGTGAATCTTTCTGGATTCACTATGCTGTGCATAGACTTTGTAGCGGTATTGTCATTGCGGTGGTTGGGTGGAAGATGAGCATTGGTTGCTGAAAATGTGCTGTAAGACCTTCTGTCCTACTTGTGCCTCTTTGTTCATCTGGATATCCACACAGTAGCGTTTGGTGAACGTGTGCACGGAAGACCATGTTGCCGCTTGGCAAATGTCTTGGATAGGTGTGTTCGCTAGGAACGCAACCGTTGCTCCTTTCTTCCTTGTTGAGTGAGCCTGGGCGGCTCCCTCTAATTGTTGTCCTGCCTGCTTGTGGCAGAGTTGTATTGCCTGTGCAATCCATTGTGCTATGGTATTTTTCGTTACTGGTCGTCCCAGGAAACTGCTTGCGAAGGAAACGAAGAGTTGTTTTGTTTTCCTGCATTCCTTTGTCCTTTCTATGTAGTGCATCACTGCCCTTCTGGCGTCCAGCGTGTGTAGCGCCTTTTCTGTGGGCGTTGATGGTTTCTGGAAGAAACTTGGTATCTGTATTGTCTGGTTAATATGGAACCGTGACACCACCTTTGGCAGGAAGTGTGGGTCCGTTCTCATGACAATTCTGTCCTTGTGTATTTGTAAGTAGGGCTCTTGTAGTGTAAGAGCCTGCAGTTCACTGACCCTTCGCAGTGACGTGATAGCCACCAAGAATGCCGTTTTTAGTGTGAGCATGTGCAGTGTGGTCTTGTGTATGGGCTCAAATGGTGATTTCATCAACTGTGTTAGCACAGTGTTGAGGTTCCAGCTTGGGGCTGGCATCCTTTTTGGGGGGGCTATTCTTTTAGCCCCCTCCAGGAATCTTTTGACCACCTGGGAGGTGAAGAAACTTTTCCCCGCTTCTCCCCTGGTGTAGGCCACTATGGCTGCTAAGTGAACCCTTAGTGACGAGTAGCTCAGCCCGCTGTGTAGTAGGTGCGTTAAGTATTGTAGTACCGTTGATTCTTTTGTGACCTTTCGTTGCAGTCCCTCTGTAAGGCACCATAGTGAGAACCTTTTCCACTTGCAATGTAGCACTTCCTTGTAGTGGGTCTCCTTGCTTCTCTGAGTACTGCCATAGTGCTTGGTGGTAGCTTGAGGTGTGCGAATTCTAGGTCCTCAGGAGCCATGCTGCTAGGCTGAGGCTCTCTGGTTCTGGGTGGAGCACTTTTCCGTCTTGCATTGTCAGGAGGTCTTTCCTTCTGCTGAACCTGTGCGCTGGTTCCTGTGCCATTTCCATTATTTGTGAGAACCATGACTGTCTGGCCCACTGAAGTGCCACCAGTATGAGTGTCATGCTGCTGCTCCTGCATTTGCTGAGTACCTTGTGTAACAGTGGTATCGGGGGGAAAAGCGTATGCAAATTCGTTCGACCAACTTATCCATAGCGCATTCCCTAGGGACCTTTGGTCCGGTTGTCTGGATGCGTAATGTTGGCATTTTGCATTCTGGGGTGTTGCAAACAGGTCTATCCGTGGTGTACCCCATTTTTGGAACAGCCGCTGCACTTCCTGTTGGTTCAGTTCCCATTCGTGGGATGCAGACGTCTGCCTGCTGAGTCGGTCTGCTTCTACATGGTCTATTCCTGGAAGGTGTATCGCCAGTAGGTCTATCCTTAGAGGGATGGCCCATCTCCAAATCTCTTGTGCCAGGCTTGATAGCGGTGCTGACTGTGTTCCACCTTGTTTGTTGCTGTAGAACATGGTGGTTGTGTTGTCTGTTTGTATCAGCACTCTGTGGCCGTAAAGCTGCTTCTGAAAGGCTCTTAAGGCTAGGAACACAGTTTTTAGTTCTAGGTAGTTGATGTGTTTCACTGCATCTTGTTGTGACCACAGCCCCCTGACGCGGAGTCTGTCCATGTGCGCGCCCCAGCCCTGCTGTGAGGCGTCTGTTGTGATGGTCACTGTTGGAGTTGGCTGTGTGAATGGCTTCCCCTGTAATATGTTCTCTTCCTTCCACCACGCTATTTCTTGCTGCACTGCGTGTGCGACAACCACTAGATCTTCCCAACTCCCTGTTGCTTGTGACCACTGTTGCTGTATCCATTCCTGGAACGGTCTCATGTGCAGCTTGATATTTGGGACTAGGTGGATGAATGTTGCCATCATCCCCATTAGTCTGCTCACCGTCCTCGCTGTCAGAACTTGCCCCTTGCGGTAATGACGTGTTTCCCTCAGGAGCGCTATAGTTCTCTTGTCGCTGGGGAACACTTTGGACTGTGTGCTGTCGATTTTTGCCCCTAAGAATATTTTGATCTGCTGCGGTTCTGTTGACGATTTCTCCCAATGTATTGAGAAACCTAGTCTGGACAGTGTTTGTAGGACTTGTTTGATGTGATCTTTGCAGTGTCTGTATGATCCTGCTTTTACAAGCCAGTCGTCGAGGTAGGCGTATACATCTATGCCCTTTCTCCGTAGGTGCGCTGCCACTGCTGCTAGGCATTTTGTGAACACCCTTGGTGCGGAATTGAGCCCGAAGGCTAGCACTGTGAACTGGTAGTGATTCTGGCCTATCACGAATCTTAATAGACGTTTGTGTTTGTGGTTGACGGGTATGTGCAGATATGCGTCTTTCATGTCTATGGTCGCCATGTAGTCCCCTTTTTGGATTTGGGGTATTACTTCTTGAAGTGACGTCATTTTGAATTTTTGAGTTCTTACGAACTTGTTCAGGAATCTGAGGTCCAGTATTGGCCTTAGTGTTTCGTCTACCTTTGGCACTAGGAAGTACGTTGAGTATACTCCCCTGTTCCTTTCGTTGATTGGAACTGGTTCTATTGCTCTTTTTTTAGCAGCTCCTCTGCTTCTAGACGTAGGAGTGCGAGCTCCCTTGCGGGCAGTGGCCGGTGTCTTGGTTTTCTGCCCGGGGGTGTTTTGGAGTTCTATGCAGTATCCGTGCTGTATGATGTTCAGTATCCACTTGTCCGTGGTAATCTCTCTCCATTGTGTGAGGAAGTTTCCTATTCGGCCCCCCACCGGGGTTGTATGCTCGGTGGTTATTTGCTTGCTGTGTGTGTTTCTTATTTTTTCCTTTTATTGACTTCTCCTCTCCCTTGGTGTTGATAGGGGAGGGTTTGGTTTCTTTGCGGAGTCACTTTGAGGTGGGCTGCTGACCCCCTCTTCGGGACTGTCCCCGTCCGTACCCGCGTCCTCGAAAGGACCGTCCTCTGGGTTGATACTGCCAATTTTGCTGTTGTTGTCCCTGTTGGCTTTGGCCCTGGTTGTTCCCCTGGTATCCTTGTTGGGGAGATTGGTGGGAAGTGGCGGGCGCATTGCCTCCTCTACCATTGGGCCGCCTTGAGGGGTTCCTCTTCTCATCCCCCTGAACTGCAGTGCTCCCATGGACCTCGCAGTTTCGTTGTCTTTAAGCTGCGTCAGCTTTTCGTCGACTGGAGCTCCAGTTTCTGGCCGTCGAATGGCGTGTTCAGGATATTGCTTTGTACCTCAGGTTTGAAACCCGAGATCCTGAGCCATGCGTGTCTCCTTTCAGTCACCCCTATCATCATCTGCCTGCTGGAGTTTTCTGCTGCGTCCAAGGCTGATTTTAGGCAATTGTTTGCGATAGCCTTGCCCTCTTCCACTAGGTGATTAGCCCTTTGTTGGTGTGGTTGTGGCAGGTGTGTTTCGAGCTGGCTCATTTCATCCCAATGCTGGTATGCATGCCTGATGAGGGCGTTGGAGTTGGCGATGCGCCAGTGTATGGCTGCGTTCCTCTCCACCTTTCGTCCTGTGAGGTCTATTCGTTTGCTCTCCTTGTCTGGAGGTGGACCTGTGTTAGTGGGTACATTGGCCCTTTTCCTGGCCGTTGCCGTGATAATGGAGTCTGCTGGCACTGACCCCTGGATGTACGCAGGGTCTTTTGAGGAGTGTTTGTACTTTTTTCGCTCCTTGGTGTAACAGCCTTGCAGACTGCCGGTTCTTTGAAGGCCTCCTTCCCTGGTCCAGGACGCTTGGAAGCATGGGTAGGAACTGGGACCTGGTTTGTTGAGGAAGTAGGGTTTCCAAAAGGAAACATGCCTTCGCCTTCTCCTCTTGCATTTCGACGACATACGTTGCTGCAGCCTTTTGGACGACCACATTGTAGGCTCCAATGTCGTCTGGCGGCGAAGGCCTCGAGGGGTAAGAGTCTACCCCTTCTTCTGGTGAATCTGCGTCGAGGTCTTGCCAGTCTAAGTCTTGTGCTTCCGAGGGCGTCGAGTCCCGGTAAGACTGGAACTCTTCTTCGCCTTCGAAGTAGTCGTCCTCTTCGTCGAGCGGTTCGGGTGTTTTCGGGGGTTTGATGTCTTCGGTGTTGCCCTCCCCGAGTGCTTCGCTTGATGGCTTTTTTCCGTTGCAGGATGCTAGCCATCTCGGCTTCGAGCCTTCTCCTTTTCTTCTCCATCTCGTGGGCCTTTTCGGCGTCGATGGCTGAAGCGCTCCTCTTCGTGGTCTCGGACGTCGAGGATGACGCCGGGCCTTCTTTTCTGGGCGTCGAGGCTTCCTTTTCGGAGGTTACCTTCGACGCCCTTGGTTTTTCGGAGGCTTTCGCCGATTGGGAGTCCTTCCCGAAGGATCCGCTCGGCTGTTTGTCCTTGGTTGCTGTTGCTTTCGTCGAGTGTTTCGGCGGCAACGCTCCCTTCGAGGACTTGGCTTCACTTCTGAGAGTGTCGCTCTGGGCCTTAGCTTCACTCTTTCGAGCGTTGCTTGGGTGCTTCGGGGGTCGACGTCTCCCTTACCTCCTTCGAAGTTTTCTTGTGGACCTCGACGACTGAGCAGTCCTCCGGTCCCTCTGCGATGTTGTCTTCCTCTCCACTCGAGAGGTCCAGGTCTCGGAGCGATGGAGGTGCTCCCTGGCCCTGCATGTTGTAGTTAGCCCTTCTTTGCCTCTCTCTCTCACCCGGAGGGTTTTCGGGGTGAAGGCCGAATACGCGTTGCAGTTTGCTGATGTGGTCGAGCGGCAAGCAGAGGTTGCAGACTGGGTGCTGGTCCTTCTGGGCGTACTTGTGGTGACAGTTTTGGCAAAACTTAAACGGTGTCTTGTCCATACCCGCGCTCAGGGGGCCCCCTGTGAGCGCATTCTCTGTAGACGTCGAGATTTTGGTCTTGGACCTTCTAACTCGTCGTCCTTCTCGTCGCCTCCTGTACTCGTCTCCTCGTCCGGTGTCTTCAGGAAACGATCCTTTGGTGATTGTCAAATTTTCGAGATTCTTCGTCCAACTTTCTGGAACTTCTCGCCGACGATCCAGACCCCACGGCGGAAAAAGATGGCGACCAAAGGTGGGAGCTTCCGCGGGAAGCGCGACGACGTCACCGAGGACACCAAATGGTGGGGGCGTCGCCGCCCACCTCGGCCAACAAAAAAAAAAAAAAAGACTACGAATCCGGACCCAACCACGAGATGGCGGAATAATGCACAGCATAGTGAATCCAGAAAGATTCACGCTGCAAAACTGTAGCAATCTTCCCCCGACCGGAGTGGAATGGTCCGGGGGGAGGGAAGTCATTGGGTAGGGGTGGAGGCAGAGCGGGTATTGTTGGTCCTGCCTCTACCTTTATTATTGCCTCTGTAGCCTCCTCTTTGATAACCTCTGGTGAATGTGGTCTGGGTGGGGGCCTTATAAGAGGTGGATGGGTTGTCAGAGGAGTAGCCTCTGGAGGTGCCCTTGTAAGAGGAGCGACGAAAGGAACGCCTGGGAGCTTGCGATTGCCTGGCTCCCATTGATTTAGCCGGGTCAGTGTCTTTCTTCATCTTTTCTAGAGATGAATCCACGGTAGGCCCGAATAGGTGTTCCTGATCAAATGGCTGGTTAAGGATACAAGTTTGTACTTCAGGTTTAAAACCTGAAATGCGTAGCCAAGCATGTCTATGCAGAAGAACACTTGTGATGGCTTGGGAGGCGGTGTCTGCCGCGTCTAGAGCGCAACGAATGGAGGTGTTCGTAATGAGCTTACCCTCCTGTATGAGGTCATTGGCCTTGGTTTTGTATTGGTCTGGAAGGTGCTGCAATAGGGTCTCTAGTTCGTCGTAGTGTGCCATATCATACCTAGCTAACAAAGCTTGAGTGTTGGCGATACGCCATATGTTAGCTGCTTGTGACGCTGTGCCTTTACCAGAGGCGTCCAAGAGTTTGGACTCTTTGTCGGAGGTGGCGCGTCCAGACGTCTGAGAGTTAGCCCTCTTCCTAGCGTTGGAGACTACTAAGGAATCCAACGGTATGTGTCCTTTAATGTATACTGGGTCTGCTGGGGCAGCTTTGTATTTTTTCTCTATCCTGGGGTTATTAACCCTAGCCCTAACGGGATCTTTAAACACCTCAGGTGCATGTTTGATGACCCCTTTTAGCATAGGTAGGATAGAGGTGGACTTTTGTGAAGTATCAAAAGTGTCCATTAAAAAATAGTCTTCCACAGGGTCTGTGTGTAAGTCAACCCCGTGGTGTTGTGCAGCTCTGTGAACGGGCTGGTTGAAACCCATGGTGTCCTCTGGAGGGGAAGGTCTAGAGGGTTAGATGTCATCTTGTGGAATGTTAGGGACATCTGGTGTGTTGTAATCGTCCCAGGTGTCTGGGGGCCCGTGTCATCATCGTCCACTGGTGGAAGAGATGGTGTAGGAGAGTGGTGTGGTGGGGAGGTGGAGGAGGTGGAGAAGGGATCCTGAGAGGAGATGTTGCAATGTCTCTCTTTTTAGGTGGTGGAGCCGATGGAGACGTGTTCTGTGGTCTCTTTTTAGAACTGAGAGTCAGTTGACCAGTGTTTTGTCTTTTAGAAGAGTTTTTTGGGTATGATCCGGTTTAAAAAGCTCTTCTGGTGGAAGCTGGTCTTTCGGCACCGATTTTGTCGGTTCCGAAGGCTTGCGCGGCACAGACTCCAGAACCGTTTTGTGCTCTTTAGGCTTCGAACCGTGAGGTGTTATAGTCTCTGCAGGAGCCTGCAGAACCGGTTGTTTTTTCGGTTCCGAAGGTTTTTTCAGCTCCGAAGGTTGAGAGTCTGTACTCTTTGGGAGCGGCTTCTTGCCCGGTTCCGATGGTTTTTTCGGAGTCGAGGGGTGTTTCGGTGCCGAGTGCTTGGATGCGGAGGCGGAGGCAGTGGTCGGCAAGGCGGTTTCTTTTTCGGTGCCGTGGACTGGGTTTCGGTACCGACTGGAGGATGATTCGAGCCAGAGTTGCCTGAAGGCTTAGTTGTTGACTTCTTTGCCGGGCCCGGAGGCGGGGCATGAGAAGTACTGTCTCGGTGTGCACCTGGTCCGAAGGTGAAGTTGTGACTGAAGCCTTTTTGGGTGGTGGGGGGAGGGGGTCACTACTTACGACCCGCTGCCCAGGAGTGATTTCTTCGACGGAGTCATCGGCTTCGGAGGCGCTGACGAGGCCTTCTTCGACCCGCTCCTGTTCTGGTACATCGACGCCCTTCTGGAAGATGTCATCGGGAATAGATGCCGTCGAGCGAGCCATTGTTCTTCGAGCTTGACGATCCCGAATGGTTTTCTTGGAGCGGAAAGAGGCACAAGCTGGATAGTCTCTGGCCTCGTGCTCCGGTGAGAGGCAGAGGTTACACACCTCATGAAGATCTGTGTGGGGAAACTTCGACCCACATTGAGGACATTTCTTAAAGGGAGTCCTTTCCATGAGCCAGATGTAAAGGCCCAGGTAGGCCCGAAGGCCTTCGTCGACGACCGGAATCGAGGACTTCGAAGTTGGAGAGATGCGCGACGACTAGGGATCGCGATCGAAACAATACCGGAGAAAAGGGTGAAGGATTGCGCGTCGAAAGTGGGATCGGTAACAGTACCGAACTGGAGCGCGAGAAACGCATCCGAGCCCGATGGCGGGAAAAAATCTGAAGATGGAGCCGATGCCCATGCGCACTATCATCCAAAGGAGGAGTCACCTATCTCGTGACTTCCAAAGACTTTTCCAAGACAAAAACAAGTGCAAACATCCGATCTATGCACAGTGTTTGATCTGCAGCTCATATGCCTCGAACATGTAATTTGAAACAGACTATTTGCCTGATGTGGGAGCCTGGCATTTGGTAAAAAGGCATGATGCACAACTTGTCACGTCTGGGAGCCGTCAGGAAGGCCCAGTTCCTCCACAAGGCAACCCGCAAGCAGCACGTGGGCCACTGCAGCTGCGCCGCAAGATAATAGAGCTCAAAGTTAGGGGCCTTCAACCCTACCTGCGCTGCAGGCAAATACAGTTTGCGGAGTGCAACGCGCCTACTCCTCCCTTTAACCAGATAATGCTCCCCAATGCCGTATGCAGTGAATGAAAGGTGGACTTGGGGATATGGACTGGAAGGTTATGGAAAAAGTGAAGGAGTCTAGGCAGCACCATCTTTGCCATTGAGACTCAGCCCTGCACGTTCAGTGGTAACATAACCCAGAAAGCTATCCAAGGCCGCAGCGAGGCAATAGTTCTGTGTAGGAAGCTGGTTCTGTATACGATATTGCCAGTAGGTGGCAACACTTTGCACAAAGTCCAGAGGTTCCCCAAAAGTGTACAGGGCACAATGTAAAACCCAAAGTCCTCTATTAATGGTAGTGTGGGAGAGCAGCATTAGGCCTAACACAGTAGTGCAAGACATTTTTTGCACAACAGTGATCAATAATAGACACACGACTCAAAAGGAAAATGCTACTTACCAGTATGCATCTGTTCTTGGCATGTAGAGCTGCAGAATGACATACTTGTGCATAGATCGCCATCTGGTGTTGGGCTCGGATGATTGCAGTTTGTAGTCTTGGAAGAAGTCTTTGTAGTCACGAGATAGGCGACTCCTCCCTTGGACGATAGAGTGCATGGGCATCGACTCCAACTTTAGATTGTTTTTCGCCATGATGGGAAATGATGGAGTTTTTAAGAAACAGAAAGATGTCCATGTGTAATGTATGGAACAGAAAGAGGTTCCGAGGAGGCGGGTGGGCGTATGTCATTCTGCAGCTCTACATGCCAAGAACAGATGCATACTAAAACAGCCAATAGCTGATCAATAGCCTCTACCACGGATCACCTTTAACAACCATGAAAAGACTACAACGGATTCAGAACTCGGCTGCCATACTACTCTTGCATATCAAACCGCGAGACCACATCTCCTCTGCCTTGAAAGCCCTGCATTGGTTACCAGTTACCAGAAGATCCACGTTCAAGCTGCTTTGTATCACCCACAAAGCAATACATGGAATGGGACCGCTCTTCACCAGGAATAAAATCACCAAACACATTCAACAGAGGAACCTCCGCTCTAAAGGAGCATCTCGCCTCAAAATCCCAAGATACAAGAAAAAAACCATGGGTGGCACATCCTTCTCTGTTCAAGCAGCCAAACTATGGAACTCTTTCCCCCCCCCCCCCCCCCAACATAAGATCCACCCACAACCACCTTATCTTCAGAAAAACTACTCAAGAATTGGCTCTTCCCCACATAAGCACCATACGCAAACAGAAATTTACAGCATATCCCTCTGTATATAAGCAGTTGTTTTCACTATAGACATGTACCTATCTTTGTGTATTGCTTTGTATAAACATGTAGAATAATTATGTTGAGAGAAAAAAATAATAATAATAAATAAATATCATCTTTGGTCTACATGTACTTACTTCCATTGTGCATCTATGTACCTTCCATGTACTTGGATCTGTGTCTTACTTTTCTCCTGAAAAAGCATATCCAATGCACTACCCTATTTCTCATCCTGTGCCTCTATCAATATCTTTAATCTACATATACTTACCTCCTTTATGTATCTATATACTTTCAATGTACTTATGGATCTATATATTTATCACTTTCTTCTAATTTAGCATTTCCAAGGCACTACCCTAGTTCTCAGCCTATACTTATCTCAATATATCTTCTAGCCCAAACTTCTGACTCATCTCAAACTTCTTTCTACTACTCTTTCCAATGCACTACCCTATCTCTCATCCTATACATTTATCAATATATCCTCTACATCCACACTCATTTATCCCAAACCCCATACCACTACTATGATGCCCAAAATAACCCTTTCTAGACTCTCTCCTACTCTACCCCTCCTTGCATCATCTGACACCTCTTTTACTATACTGATCCCCTAAAACAAACCTTTCTAAACTCTTCCCTGACTCCTCCCCTCCAAAACTCCCTTTTACTCATCCAAAAGCCTCCTCCTACTGCTAAGACCTAAAAAAAACAAATAAATAAAAAAATCCTTCACTCTTATCCCTCCACTATCCTTTACAATCAAAATTAACAGACTAACATGTTCAATTCTCAAATTCCAATTTCAAGAATACTAATTCACCACTAATCCTTTATGGGTTCCAGAGTAGCGTGTTACTCGCCAATAAAGCGTCTCAACACCCCATCAGGGTTACAAGCGCTATATAAATGCAAACCTTTTCCCTTTCTACCCTCCCCAACCCTTCTCAATCCAAATAACTGACTAACATATCCACCACTAAAATTACTTTCATGTTTCACAATACTAATTCAACACTAATACTTACGGGTTCCAGAGTAGCGTGCTACTTGCGCTTCAAAACCCCATCAGGGGTAGCAAGCGCTATATAAATACAAACTTCTTTCCCTCTTCTATCCCGCCACCTACCCTGCTCTACCCAAATAACTGAACAACATATCCACTACTCAAATTACTTCATATTTTACTATACTAATTTCCAACACTAATCCTTAATGGGTTCCGGAGTGGCGTGCTACTCGCCAGAAAAGCGCTTCAACACCCATCAGGGGTAACAAGTGCTATATGAATGCAAACCCTTCTTCCCTTTTTATCCCTCCGCTAGCCTTCTCACTCCAAATAACTGACTAATATCCAACACTGAAACTACTTTCATATTTCACCATATTAATTCACCACTAATCCTTTATGGGCTTCCGGAGTAGCGTGCTTCAACACCCCATCAGGGGTAACAAGCGCTATATAAATACAAACCTTTTTTTCCTCTATTTTTCTGCTATCATTCCAAATCCAAATAACTGACTAACCTATCCACCACTTAAAATGTACTTGCATGTTTCACTATACTAATTCAACACTAATCCTCTATGGGTCCCGGAGTAGCGTGCTACTCGCCGAAAAAGCGCTTTGACGCCTCGTCAGTGGTAGTAAGCGCTATATAAATGCAATTACAATACAATACAATACTGGTAAGTAGCATTTTCCGTTCGAGGCATATGAGCTGCAGAATACATGCCTGTGCATAGACTATATAGCAGTGCTCTCCCCTAGCGGTGGTCACCTGTATCTGTTGCAGTGGTCTGAAAAAGTGTTTTAAGAACAGCCTGGCCCACAGAAGCTTGTTGTTTGGCCTGCACATCTACACAAGTGTTTGGTGAAGGTGTGTGGCGTAGACCATGTTGCTGCCTTACAAATGTCATTTAAGGGAATATTCCCTAAGAATGCCATGGAAGCCCCTAATTTGCGTGTTGAATGCGCTCTAGGGGGAACTGTTAATGTACGTTTTGCTTTGTGGTAGCATATCTGAATACATTTGACTATCCATCTAGCAATCCCAGCTTTGGAGATGGGGTATCCTTTATGAGGTGGTGAGAAAGCTACAAACAGTTGGTTTAGTTCTGTCAATGTAATAAAGTATAGCTCTTTTGACATCCAGTGTGTGAAGAGCTCTGTGCTACAGAATCTGGTTTTGGGGAAAAAAACTGGTAATTCCACCGATTAAGATGGAAAGGCGAGATTACTTTGGGAAGAAATTTTGGATTCGTTCTCAGAACCACCTTGTTATGATGTATTTGTAAGAATGGTTCTTCTATGGTTAAAGCCTGGATCTCACTTACTCTTCTGAGAGGTGATTGCGACTAGGAAAGCAACTTTCCATGTGAGGAACTGAAGTTCACATTTATGTAAAGGTTCAAATGGAGGACCCATGAGCCTAGTAAGGACAATGTTTAAATTCCACACTGGAGAGGGTGGGATTCTGGGAGGGATTATCCTTTTAAGGCCTTCCATGAACGCTTTAATAGCAGGTACTCTAAACAATGACAAATGTTGTCTGTTTTGTAAGTAAGCGGCAAGGGCCGCAAGATGTAATCTTATGGACGTGTATGCTAGATTACAGTTTTGTAGATGCAGCAAGTAGCAAATGATATTTTGAATTGAAGCATCTAGTGGGTCAATTTTGTTATTATTGCAGTAAATGACAAATCTTTTCCATTTGGCTGAGTAGCAAGCTCTAGTAGTAGGGCGTCTAGCTTCTTTAATAATGTTCATACAATCCGGTGGGAGGTTGAGGTAACCAAACTCTAAGACTTCAGGAGCCAGATTGCCAGGTTCAGTTGAGCTGGATCTGGATGCCTTATCTCTCCATAGTTCTGTGTAAGAAGCTTTGGGGAGAGGTGTCTGACAGAGCAGATCCGCAATCTGATTGTGTACCCCTGGAAGATGTTCTGCTAGAAGGTATATCTTTTGTGGGATGGCCCATCTCCATATGTTTTGCGCTAGTTGAGAAAGCTGCAAAGAATGTGTTCCTCCTTGTTTTTGTATGTAATACATTGCTGTCATATTGTCCGTGCGGACAAGGACAGTTTTGTTGGTGAGATGTGGCTGGAATGATTTTAATGCGAGAAAGATTGCTAGTAACTCCAGGTGATTGATGTGGAGCACTTTTTGTTGAGGGGTCCACCTGCCCTGAATGGTGTGGTTTAGGAGATGGGCTCAACAGCCGGTGAGTGATGAGTCCGCTGTTAGCACTATTTGTGGAACTGGGTCTAGGAACGGCCGCCCTTTGGAAAGGTTGTGTGTTCCACCACTGCAGAGAGCGATGTGTGCGGCTGTCCACCAACACCAGATCTGAAAGTTGACCCTGAACCTGGTTCCACGGACGTGCTAAGCATTCCTGTAAAGGGCGCATCTGAAGTCTTGCATGGGGTACTATGAAAATGCAAGAGGCCATCATTCCTATGAGCTGCATAAACACTCGAGCTGGTAGTGAGTGTTGGGGTTGAAATTTTGTGATGAGGGTTTGCATACTGGCTATCCTGGCTGGATTGGGGTATGCAAGAGCTTTGGAAGTGTCTATTGTGGCCCCTAGATACTGATGTATGTGGGAGGGCCGGAGATGTGATTTGGTTAGATTTATGGTGAACCCCAAGTTGTGGAGTAGATGAATTGTTTGATGAGTGTGATGAACACACTGGTTGTAGGACTTGGCTTTTATCAGCCAGTCGTCCAGGTATGGAAACACATGAATTTGTTGTCTCCGCAAGTGGGCGGCTACCACCGCTAGACACTTTGTGAAGACTCTGGGTGCTGTGGTTACTCCGAATGGGAGAACCTTGAACTGATAGTGTTGACCGTCCACTGTAAACCTTAGATATTTCCTGTGAGCAGGGTGTATAGGAATATGGAAGTAGGCGTCCTTGAGATCTAGAGTGGCAAGGAAGTCGCCTTGTTGAAGCAGTGGAAGGACCTGTTGAAGAGTGACCATGTGAAAGTGTTCTGACTGTATGCAGATATTGAGAGGTCTGAGGTCCAGTATTGGTCTGAGAGTACCGTCTTTTTTGGGGATGAGAAAGTAAAGGGGGTAAACCCCTGTACCTTGATGCTGGAGGGGAACTGGTTCTATTGCATGCTTTTGAAGCAGAGAGATAACTTCCTGTTTGAGGAGCATTAGATGTTCCGTGGACATTGGACGTAGTTTGGGCGGTATGTTTGGGGGATTTTCGGTAAGTTCCAGGCAGTAACCATAGTGGATAATTTGTCTTACCCACATGTCTGTAGTGATGGAGTTCCAGACCGGTAGGAACTGTGAGAGTCTTCCTCCGACCGGAGTGGAATGGTCTGGAGGGAGCGGAGGGAAGTCATTGTTTGGTAGTGGGGGGAGGCTCGATTGTTAACTCGGCCTCTCCCTTTGTTATTATTTCCCCTGTACCCACCTCTAAAATATCCCTTGTTGGGGGATGTTTGTGTGGGGCTTTTGTAGGAGGAGGAAGTATTGCCTGTACTAATGTTTTTGGATCCGCCCCTATAAAAGGAGCAACGAAAGGAGCCTCGTGTTGTTTGAGACTAACGCTCCCATAGATTTTGCAGTGTCTGGATCTTTTTTCATTTTTTCTAAAGCTGTATCTACAGCTGGGCCAAACAGGTGTTCTTGATCGAACGGCTGATTTAATATTGTTGTTTGCACTTCCTGCTTAAAACCAGAAATGCGCAACCATGCATGTCTGCGTAGTAAGACACTGGTGTTGATAGATCTAGAAGCGGTGTCTGCTGCATCAAGGGCACATTTGATGGATGCATTTGTAATCAACTTGCCCTCCTGGACCAGATCATTGGCTTTGGCCTTGTATTGGTCAGGCAAATGTTGAATTAGGTCTTCAAGCTCATCGTAGTGAGCCCCGTCATACCTGGCGAGTAGTGCCTGTGCATTAGCTATCCTCCAGTGATTGGCTGCTTGGGAGGTAACTTGTTTGCCTGATGCGTCTATCAGTTTAGACTCTGTCTGGAGGTGGAGCATCACCAGAGGTTTGTGAATTAGCCCGTTTCCTTGCATTGGACACTACCAGAGAATCTAAAGGGAGTTGTCCTTTAATGTAGGCGGGATCGTTGGGGGCAGGTTTATATTTTTTTATCAATTCTAAGAGTGAGAATCCTGGTCCTGACAGGGTCTTTAAATATGTCAGGTGCATGTTTAATTACACCTTTGAGCATAGGCAATGTATGTATTGTCTTTTGTGACTGGGCAAAAGTATCTAGTAGGAAGTCCTCTTCCATGGGGTCTGAATGTAGTTGAACACCATGGTATTGCGCAGCCCTATTAATAAGCGGACTAAACCCTATATTGTCATGTGGTGGAGATGGTCTTGTTGGGTATGCCTCTGGATCAGGGAGGTCTGGAGGATCTGAAGGATCGTTATAATCTTCCCATGTATCCTGTGGTATAGGAGTGTCATCATCAGGGTCATCTAAAGGGTCATTATGGTGTGCACCTCCGCCCTCTAAATCATCCTCATCCTGTGGTGGTAAGGGTGAGCATGGAGAAAGTCTAGGAGTGTGTATGGGAGAGTTTTTGTAGGAGACAAAGGTTTAGTAGGAAGAACAGGAGAAGAGGGTCTTAAGGGGGAAGTTGCAAAGTCTCTTTTCTTGACAGGTACCTCAGGAGAGTGAGGTATCTAATTTCCTCTTCTTTGTTGGGAGGCTGACAATATGGCCTGTTTTAGGGTCCACATGCAATGTCTTTTGTTTCGGATCGATAGGATCTGGTTGAAATAGTTCTTCCTCCGTGTGGTCTCCTTTCGGTGCCGATTTTTTCGGTTCCGAACGCGCTTTCGATTTGTGCTGTGGAGCCGTAGGAGAGGTTTTGTGCTCCTTTGGCTTCGATGTCGAGTCGGAAATCTTTTTCGGATCCGAAGGTTGTCGATGTTAGTTCGGATCCGAGGCCTTTTGGTCTTTCGGTGCCGAAGAGCTCGATGCCGAGGCCTTTTTGGGCGTAACGGGAGTAGGGTGCATTCCCGATTTCGGTACCGACGGTGTTTTTTGGGTACTGATATGCGGCTTGCTTGGTCCCGAGCTGCCGGAAGGCTTTTCCTTTGTCTTCGGAGCCGGGCCTGGATGCGGGGCTTCTGAAGTTTTCCCTCGGTCTCGAGTAAGGCCTTCAGGTGAAGTTTTGACCAGAGCCGCCTTCTTTTCTAAGGGGGCCGGGGTAGGGGCATTTGTACTCACTCGTTGACCTGCAGTGATGTGTTCATCGGAGTCGGAGTCATCGGCTTCGGAGACGATGTCGAGATCATCCGAGTCTTCTGCCTCTGGAACATCAGGACCGAAGAGGTCGTGTGGCACCTGTGAAGCCTGTTGAGCCATAACGTGTCGTCGAGCCCAGCGATCACGGATAGTCTTTTTAGATCGAAAAGAGGCGCAGGCTTGGCAATCCTTTTCTTCGTGCTCTGGCGAGAGGCAAAGGTTGCAGACCTTGTGGTGGTCACTGTGTGGAAATTTAGCTCCACACTGGGGGGCATTTTTTTTTTAATGGAGTCCTTTCCGTTAGCCGTAGGCCCGAATGGCACCGATAGGCCCAGTGGCCCGCGTTGACGACCGGAATCGAGGAGTTTGTGGGTTAGCGCGTCGAAGTCACGCGATCGAAACAATACCGTCGAGTAGTGATGGTTTGCGCGTCGAAAAGGTTTGGAAACACGGTACGGTACCGGAATGCCGAAAGTTACATCCAAACCCGATGGTGGAAAAAAATAATCTAAAGATGGAGTCGATGCCCATGCGCACTATCATCCAAGGGAGGAGTCACCTATCTCGTGACTACAAAGACTTCTTCCAAGACAACAACAAACTGCAATCATCCGATCCCAACACCAGATGGCGATCTATGCACAAGTATGTATTCTGCAGCTCATATGCCTCGAACAGGAGATTCAGACAATTTTAGAAAATTATACTTTGTGTTTTATTTTAAGACCAAGATCTTCATAATAAGGTAAGTACATTTTTAATTAACAATACTTTTCACATTCTAAAATGACACTTCAGAAACTTTTCAACAAAGTCCAATGTTATCCTATGAGGAAAACAACATTGCGGTTAAACAGGTAAGTATTGCACTAACAATCCCGGTCTTCGGAGCCAAAAGTCAGTAAGGGGCAGGTGAGTACAAAAACTGCACCACCAGTGGCAAAGGTGCGGCCAGGTGCAGAGGGTAAAATAGGAGTTTGGCCCAATGCTTTCCAATGGAGACAGGGGGTGCCTAAAGCCACAGTGCTTGCAGGTAAGTAGATTGGTTGCAGGGGCCAAGCTTTGGAGGTTAGGTTAAGCAGAGGGGGTCACAAAGCAGCACCAAACATACACCAGCACTGGGGCGGTCATGTGCAATTTCGACGTCTGGTGCTTAATGCTTTTCAAAGGGGATTCTTATTTCGGCAAAGAGGATGCAGGCATGGCACCTGAAGTTGCGGGAACAAGACCAATGACAGCAGAGGTAAGTAGAGATGTAGGGGGGTCGTAAAGGCACCGTCGGTTCAGCTCACCAAGGCCCAGGGGGCCTTTGGACGTTGGAGTCTTCTTACAGGAGCCAGTCGAGGGGAGCCTCGTGATTCACACTGCAGGCGCAGTCCTGTAAGGGCAGGAGAGGTCAGCCAATGCTGGACACGAGGTCCGGATCGCCAGAGAGACTTCACTGCACAGGTGAGCCACTCAGACTCGGGCTATGGCCGTCGGGTGCAGAGTGGGTAGGAGACACTGATCCGCCTGTATTCAGAGTCCTTGAAGTAGGTTTAGTCTTCAATCTTCTCTGCAGGGTCGTCTTCTTTTTTTCTTCGTCGTAACAGATCCAGTTTCTAGGTCTGGGGGAGACACTTAAATACTAAATTTAGGGGGCGTTTTAGGGGCGTAGCGGGTAGGGCCAATGGGCACCTTAACTAGGTTGACTACACCCTCCATTATGCCACCCTACTGTTGGAGGGGGGGCATAGACCTAGCCCTGATTGGAGGGTTCTACCCATCTTCAAGATGGCGGGGACTGAGTTGTGCTTAAACTTGCCTCCCCCACCTTAGGGGTGGGGTTGGCACAGGTGGGCACACCACCTATTCTTTTGAATTTTTACCACCGGTTTTCTCTCCCAAAGTGGGGGGTGTAAACCAGGGGCTGCCATCTGCTGCTAGCAGCAGAGGCTGGGGGTCGCATTACAAAGGCAGAAGGCTTTAAAGCTTCCCTCTTCAAGCACTGGCCCATCCTGGAGTAGAAGGTGCGACACCTCTGCCTAGGATGTGCATTGTTTCTGGACCCAGAGAGCAGAGGCGGCTCTCTACCAAGTGTTCCAGAAACATGGCTGGTGGCGGCTGGCTGCCTACAGCCAGTCAGACACCACACCACGGTTTGATAGGTTTCCAGGGGGCCCCTCTGAGGTGCCCTCTGAGTACATGGTACAATAAATACCACACTGGCATCAGTGTGGATTTATTGCAAGGAGTAGTTTCTGTGTTCAGTGAAGCCATCACGGTGCAGTGGAACTTGAATTGTCGAGTTACCCAGCCCACGTACTCTCTATGGCTTCACTGGCAGTTACAATATTAAGAATTGACTAATATTGTAGGGGCATATCCGCTCATACGGATATGCCCTCATCTGTGGTATACTGCACCCTGCCTTAGGGCTGCGAGGCCTGCTAGAGGCACCCCTTCAGCCAGTGCTGGCTGGCATGGCACCCAAGTAGGGTGCCATGTTGAATGAGTCATTTTCTACATCACAGTGAAATGCAGCTGCAAGGGCAGTGGCAAGGTCCGAGAGAAGGGGGAAGAGACCCTCTTCAGCTACCCAGGGTACCATGTACAAGGGGGCAGAAGTACCAATTGTGGATATGTTTTGGGGAAGAAGCGCTGGCACAGAGCACCTGGTTGGCCAGGACCCTGTGCACTACAATTGAAACCACATCAAAACCAGTCAAAATGTGGGGGGCTAACCATGCAAAAAGACTCACAATATCCTTTTTGAGTCATGTGTTCCTTATTGGTTAACGTTGTGCAATAAATGTCATACTCCTCTCTGTTAGGCCTAAGGCTGCTCGCCCACAATACAACTAATAGAGCACTTTGGGTTTAAATTGAGCCCTGTACACTTTTGGGGAATCTCTGGACTCTGTGCACGGTATAACCACCTGGTGGCATACCATATACAGAGCCAGCTTCCTACAAGGAAAATGTAGGTTGATCAAGTGGTATGTGTGCAATACAAATACACAGAACAACCATATTGGGTTTCTCGACAAATGTTTGAATTATTCCCAGTCAGACTGGGAAATCTATTACTAGCTGGACAATGAGGAATAATTGAAGCACGTCAACCAATGCTGGAGAACTGTATTCATTCATTGGAATTATGCAATGCTGGAATATGGGATTATGTTCATAGTCATTCTCTCATATGGACAAGATTTTGAAATGGCTATTCTATAATGATCAGTACTTACACTCCCAGCAAATGGAGGCATGAGCCCTCTGTACTGTGGGGTTGGACCAGGCTGCTGCCCATTCAGCTTGAGCTGCGCTGCAGCACCTGGGAGCTTTTCAGCAGAATCATTTGGATCTTGGACTTCCGTAGGCCCATCCTCATTTGCTTTGTTTTCCTGTTCAGATGGGCTTGAATTCTTTCCTCCACCATCCCTCCAGTTGGCAACATCTATTTCAGAAAGGGAAGAAAAGTAAAATTAAGTTGAACATATGATCAGCAGATTTCATGACTTGGTTCTATCAGCACTTCGCAATAGAGAAGGAAATCAGAGAAACAAACTATATTGTAAAATGGACTCAAACGTTTTAATGATGGCGTGAGTCAAGAATTCCTGCACAACAACTTTCAATGCAAACAAAAAAAGTACATAACTGCAAGCAGCTCACTGCGTGTGGCATCTTCAGGAGGTACGACGTTCTTCAAATATCCTGTATCATCCAGGTAGGTTCTATGGACCGTTTATTTCAAAAGCCTCTCTACCCCTAGCCATGTTATCTTCCTGATTTGTGCTGGTGTTTTCGTCACAGATTAGAAACAGCTCGTCAGAAGAAAAGTCTCTCAACTTGTACTTTTTGTAAATTTGCACGAATCAAGGGACCACTCATAATAGAGTGTGGTTCACGACTACAACCTCTTGAAACGTCTACCATCTTGAAGTACAAGTACTAGGAAAAGAAATGGGATGAACCAATGCACCGCAGTTTGCTCACTGTGCAACTACAGACATGGATATGTCAGTTGCAACCCCAAAAGAGAAAACCAAGCCATTTTTAAATGTTTCAATTTGCCACCATTAACATAACATTTCGATCAGCGTCTGAGACCCCACACAAGTCAAGGAAATTTAGATATTTTACATAATTGGTCAACTTAACTAATGATAAATTACACCAATATCTGAGCATTATTCAGAAATATAATAGTTGGTGCAAGAAGGAATTAGTTACTTACCTGTAACTCAGTTCTCCAGCGTTCATATCTTATATTCACATGCTTGAATCACCCACCTTGGACCTGCTGGGCATGCCTGGTAATCTTAAATTGCAGTAAACAGTCAATCAATTCAATCAAATTCACTTTATTCAATTTATCACAGAAAACAATCTTAAAATGGTCATGTGCCTTTTCAACAGTGTTTAATAGCACAACTACCTCAAAGCGCTTCAACACCCCATCAGGGGTAACAGGCGCTATATGAATGCAAACCTTTCTTTCCCTTCTATCCCTCCGCTATCCTTCTCAATCCAAATAACTGACTAACATATCCACCACTCAAATTACTTCATATTTCAGTATACTAATTTCCAACACTAATCCTTTATGGGTTTCCAGAGTAGCGTGCTACTCACCAAAAAAAAAAAAAAGCGCTTCAAACCCCATCAGGGGTAAGAAGCGCTATATAAATACAAACCTTTTTTCCTCTTCTAATCTTCTGCTATCCTTCCGAATCCAAATAACTGACTAACATATACACCACTTAGAATTTACTTGCATGTTTCACTATACTAATTCAACACTAATCCTCTATGGGTCCCGGAGTAGCGTGCTACTCGCCGAAAAGCGCTTCGACGCCTCATCAGGGGTAGTAAGCGCTATACAAATGCAATTACAATACAATACAATTGAAGCAATCCAAACTTCAGCTAATGAGGAGGAAGTGCCAGCTCTCCTAAATGCAGTAGAGGTCACCATAGCTCAGATTTCATATCACAAGTGTGAAAAGAGTATGCAATAAATGAGCCTCTGACCGGGGAGGACGGAGGGTTGCATGTGAATATATGAAAGACACCAACCGTGGAAAAATGAGTTACAGGTAAATAATTCACTTCTTCTCCAGCAGTGACTCTTTCAAATATTCAAGTCCAGTCAAATAGCTTTATTTCGATAACAAGTATCATAAAAGCATCAGACAATCCTTTATAAAAATACAAACATTTTTCATAATAAAACATGACAAATACATGTGATCAAATTGGTCAAGACATGGTAGCAGTTATTTCATCATAGTTAAAATATTTCGTGTTTTGGATAAAAGCAGCGGTTTAAAATTATGATTAAAAAAGAATAGTACTCAATATACCTTGTATAAGTGGCAGTGCATAAAAGTTAATTCAAGAGATATTTGATCGTTCATCTTAGGTTTTATTGTATTCAACATGGGGCTTGTGATGTAAAATTAAGTCGCCCTTCATAAGGCTCTATGCCTGATTATCCAGGCACAGCTTAAAAACTTGGCAACTCCGCAAACAA
>CAWUFW010002832.1:1800000-2031934 GCA_963921515.1 Calotriton arnoldi | reverse complement strand
ATCGTAATGGGCCCCTTAGTTTGTATTTTGGTTTTTGTAGTTGTTTAATTCATTTATTAATGTCTATTTTGATGTTTGATATGTGATTTTAACCCCTTCGCTGCTAGGCCTTTTCCCCCCCTGTACTAAGCCTTTTTTTGGCTATTTGAGGTAGTGCGCGCTTAGGCCCCTGTAACTTTTTGACCACATAAGGTATCCACGCCAAATTTGCGTCCTTTTTTTCTAACATCATGGGGATTGTAAAGGTACCCAGGGTTTGTGGATTCCCCTGGAGGGGACCCAGAAATTAGCCAAAATACAGCAAAATTTTTTTTGGGGGAAAAATGCGAAAAAGGGCTACAGATGAAAGCGTCTTGTTTTTTCCCTGCAAATGGCATCAAAAAGGGGTTGTGGTGCTGAAATCACCATCTTCCCAGCTTTCAGGGACAATCAGACTTTTGTCAGAAAACCAACTTTTTACACAGTTTTGGCATTTTTCTGGGACATAGCCTATTTTTGCTATTTTTTGTGCTTTCAACCTCCTTCCAGTTAATGGTAGAAATGGGTATGAAACCATTAATGGATCCTGGAAAGCCATACATTTCTGAAAAGTAGACAAAATTCTGAATTCAGCAAGGGGTCATTTGTGTAGATTCTTAAAGTTTTCCTTATAGAAACTAACAGTTAAATGAAGGAAAAATTGAAAATTAGTTGAAAAAAACAGCCATTTGTGTCAACGTTTTCACCTGTAACTTCTTCTAATTATGACAGCTATTTGAAAGCAATATACCGTTATATCCGCTGGACCTTTCTGGTTGTGGGGATATATAGGACTTGTAGGTTCACCAAGAACCCGACGAACCCAGAGCCAATAACTGAGCAGCATCTTGCAATGGTTTTTATTATGTACCGGGTATATAGCAATTATTTTGGGAAAATGTATACATGGAAAAATTGTTATGAAAGACACCTATGTATTTCTGAAATGGGAACAAAATGTAGATTTTAGAAACAGTAGATATTTGCACATTTCCGAAATTGGGAGTACCCATACTAGCATGAGAATTATAGGTCATTTTTCAAAATGACTTATTTTTACACATTGTCTTTCATTTGGAAGGCAGAAATGCATCGAAAGTCAATAGGTAATAACAGTTGCTCTACAATTCTGTGTTACCGTAAGTCTCCCGATAAAAATGGTACCTCACTTGTGTGGGTAGGCCTTGTGCCCACAACAGGAAATGGCTCAAAATGCAACGTGGACGTACCACATTTTCACAATGAAAAATTACCCTTTTTTTGCAAAGTGCCAAGCTGTAGTTTTTTAACCCTAGCTCTGCGGGCACTTAGGGAAACCTAGCAAACCTATACATTTTTGAAAACTAGACACCCAGGGGAATTCAGGATGGGGTGACTTGACTGGCTCTCACCAGGTTCTGTTACCCAGAATCCCTTGCAAACCTAAACAATTGGTAAAAAACACATTTTCCTCACTTTTCTGTGGTGGAAAGTTCTGGAATCTGCGTGGATCCACAAAATTCTACCCACCCGCGTTCCCCAAGGTCTTCACGAAAAAATGGTACCTCACTTGTGTGGGTAGGCCTAGTGTACGCGACAGTAAGCAGCGCAAAACGCAACGTGGAAGCACCACATTTTCACAGTGAAAAATGACCCTTTTTTGCAAAGTGCATAGCTGTAGTTTTTGAACCCTAGCTCTGCCGGCACCTAGGGAAACCTAGCAAACCTATACATTTTTGGAAACTAGACACCCGGGGGAATCCAGGATGGGGTGACTTGACTGCCTCCCACCAGGTTCTGTTACCCAGAATCCCTCGCAAACCTAAAAAATTGTCAAAAAAAAAAAATTTTCCCCACATTTCTGTGGTGGAAAGTTCTGGAATCTGCTTGGATCCACAAATTTCCACCCACCCCGCGTTCCCCAAAGTCTCACGAGAAAAATGGTACCTCACTTGTGTGGGTCAGCCTAGTGCCTGCGTCAGGAAACGGCACAAAACGCAACGTGGTCACACCTCAATTTCGCAGTGAAAATGACCCTTTTTTGGCAAAGTGCCTAGCTGTAGTTTTTGAACCCTAGCTCTGCCGGCACCTAGGGAAACCTAGCAAACCTATACATTTTTGAAAACTAGACATCCAGGGGAATCCAGGATGGGGTGACTTGACTGCCTCCCATCAGGTTCTGTTACCCAGAATCCCTTGCAAACCTAAAAAATTGCCAAAAAAAACACATTTTTCCCACATTTCTGTGGTGGAAAGTTCTGGAATCTGCGTGGATCCACAAATTTCCACCCACCCCGTGTTCCCCAAAGTCTTATGAGAAAAATGGTACCTCACTTGTGTGGGTCGGCCTAGTGCCCGCAACAGGAAACGACGCAAAACGCAATGTGGTCACACTTCAATTTCGCAGTGAAAAATGACCCTTTTATGGCAAAGTGCCTAGGTGTAGTTTTTGAACCCTAGCTCTGCCGGCACCTAGGGAAACCTAGCAAACTTATACATTTTTGAAAACCAGACACCCAGGGGAATCCAGGACGGGGTGACTTGACTGCCTCCCACCAGGTTCTGTTACCCAGAATCCCTCGCAAACCTAAAAAATTGTCAAACAAAACACATTTTCCCCACATTTCTGTGGTGGAAAGTTCTGGAATCTGCTTGGATCCACAAATTTCCACCCACCCCGCGTTCCCCAAAGTCTCACGAGAAAAATGGTACCTCACTTGTGTGGGTCAGCCTAGTGCCTGCGACAGGAAACGGCACAAAACGCAACGTGGTCACACCTCAATTTTGCTGTGAAAATGACCCTTTTTTAGCAAAGTGCCTAGCTGTAGTTTTTGAACCCTAGCTCTGCCTGTACCTAGGGAAACCTAGCAAACCTATACATTTTTGAAAACTAGACATCCAGGGGAATCCAGGATGGGGTGACTTGACTGCCTCCCACCAGGTTCTGTTACCCAGAATCCCTTGCAAACCTAAAAAATTGCCAAATAAAACATATTTTCCCCACATTTCTGTGGTGGAAAGTTCTGGAATCTGCGTGGATCCACAAATTTCCACCCACCCCGTGTTCCCCAAAGTCTTATGAGAAAAATGGTACCTCACCTGTGTGGGTCGGCCTAGTGCCCGCAACAGGAAACGACGCAAAACGCAATGTGGTCACACTTCAATTTCGCAGTGAAAAATGACCCTTTTATGGCAAAGTGCCTAGGTGTAGTTTTTGAACCCTAGCTCTGCCGGCACCTAGGGAAACCTAGCAAACTTATACATTTTTGAAAACTAGACACCCAGGGGAATCCAGGATGGGGTGACTTGACTGCCTCCCACCAGGTTCTGTTACCCAGAATCCCTTGCAAACCTAAAAAATTGTCCAAAAAAACACATTTTCCCCTAGCATCTGGGCATCTGGGCTACAATGGGAGCTGGTGGGAGTTGTGGTGCTGGCTGACTGTACACATGCCCCCATGGTTTCTGTTTGTTGGTACCTTTGGGCTGAGTGTGTGGGAATGTCTGTTGCATGTGTGAGAGTTGTCTTGTGGATTGTGTACTGGACATGGGGGTGTTTGTCCCTCGGAGCTATGGCATTCTGGTGGTGCATGACAGTACATAGCAGTGTGCTGGTATACATTTGTTTGTACTTACCAGCCTCCACTCCCCCTGGTATTCCGGTGAGACTCTCCGGATGTAGAATGCCTCGCACCTTCTCCTCCCACGCCTTGAAGGTCTTGAATGGCGCAGGATTTCCGCCGCCAGTCCTGTCAGCCAGCTCACGGTTCTTGGCCTCCTTCTTCCTGACCACGCCTTTCAGGTCCTGCCACCTCTTGGTGATTTCCCCCGGTTGCGTGGCACGTTCCCAACTGCATTCACCTGGTCTACGATCCTGCTCCACATCCTGTTTCTGGTGGCTACTGGTGTCTGTTGGACCTGGTTCCCATAGATTTGTGGGTGCACCTTGATGACCTCGTCGACCATGACCGTCAACTCTGTGGCAGTGAACTTAGGCATTCGTTGTGTTGCCATGGTGCGTGGTTTGGTTTTTGTGTTGCTGGTGTGGTGGTGGGTGGTGTGTGATATGCAAGGGGTTAGTGGTGCCGGTGTTTAGGTGGTGATGGTGGTGGTGTTGTTGGTGATGAGTGTGATGTGTGCGTGCGTGTGGTATGCTGCTTTTCTTTGTGGCTCTCTGGGTTCTCTGCTGTGGTCTTGGCTTTGTAGTGGTGCAAGGGATTGTGGTCTGAAAAGGGGCTGCTTTTGTACTCACCTATGTGGGTGTGTCATGATGGGCTGTCGTTTTCAGGTGTGTTGTGCGTGGTGTCCTGGGATTTTTGGTTTTTTGGTTTGGCCAGGGGGATGTGTCTTTGGGATGGGTTCTGTGTCTGGGTATTTTGGAGTCGTTTGCTGTGTGGACTTGTTGGCCGTGTTGTGTGTATTTCTTTGGGCCGCCAATGTTTCTGTGCATGGACGTGGCCGCCAGGCCTTCCGCATTGTCAGTTATTCATCTCTGTTGTTCACCGTGGCGGGCGGGAAATATGTTGTTTTACCGCGGTCATGTCGAGGGGATCATAATTTGACGGCCGGTGTCTAGTTCGTCAGCGCGGTCGTATTTGGGTTTTCGGGCGGTATTGCGTGCGTGGCAGACGGATTATCTTCTACTCTGACATGGACGGGCGGTATTCTGTCTGTTCTTTCCGCAGCGGGCGGTGGTTGCTTCGCGTCATCATAATTGCTCGGTCGGTATTCCCATGGTGCAGGCGGGCGGTTTTTTCAGGCTATGGTAGATGGCGTTTTTTTTACCGCCGGTTATCGTAATGGGCCCCTTAGTTTGTATTTTGGTTTTTGTAGTTGTTTAATTCATTTATTAATGTCTATTTTGATGTTTGATATGTGATTTTAACCCCTTTGTTGCTAGGCCTTTTCCCCCCCTGTGCTAAGCCTTTTTTTGGCTATTTGGGGTAGTGCGCGCTTAGGCCCCTGTAACTTTTTGACCACATAAGGTATCCACGCCAAATTTGCGTCCTTTTTTTCTAACATTATGGGGATTGTAAAGGTACCCAGGGTTTGTGGATTCCCCTGGAGGGGACCCAGAAATTAGCAAAATTCAGCAACATTTTGTTTTTTGGGGAAAAATGCGAAAAAAGGGCTACAGATGAAAGCGTCTTGTTTTTCCCTGCAAATGGCATCAAAAAGGGGTTGTGGTGCTGAAATCACCATCTTCCCAGCTTTCAGGGACAATCAGACTTTTGTCAGAAAACCAACTTTTTTACACAGTTTTGGCATTTTTCTGGGACATAGCCTATTTTTGCTATTTTTGTGCTTTCAACCTCCTTCCAGTTAATGGTAGAAATGGGTATGAAACCATTAATGGATCCTGGAAAGCCATACATTTCTGAAAATTAGACAAAATTCTGAATTCAGCAAGGCGTCATTTGTGTAGATCCTTAAAGCTTTCCTTATAGAAACTAACAGTTAAATGAAGGAAAAATTGAAAATTAGTTGAAAAAAACAGCCATTTGTGTCAACGTTTTCACCTGTAACTTCTTCTAATTATGACAGCTATTTGAAAGCAATATACCGTTATATCCGCTGGACCTTTCTGGTTGTGGGGATATATAGGACTTGTAGGTTCACCAAGAACCCGACGAACCCAGAGCCAATAACTGAGCAGCATCTTGCAATGGTTTTTTATTATGTACCGGGTATATAGCAATTATTTTGGGAAAATGTATACATGGAAAAATTGTTATGAAAGACACCTATGTATTTCTGAAATGGGAACAAAATGTAGATTTTAGAAACAGTAGATATTTGCACATTTCCGAAATTGGGAGTACCCATACTAGCATGAGAATTATAGGTCATTTTTCAAAATGACTTATTTTTTACACATTGTCTTTCATTTGGAAGGCAGAAATGCATCGAAAGTCAATAGGTAATAACAGTTGCTCTACAATTCTGTGTTACCCTAAGTCTCCCGATAAAAATGGTACCTCACTTGTGTGGGTAGGCCTTGTGCCCACAACAGGAAATGGCTCAAAATGCAACGTGGACGTACCACATTTTCACAATGAAAAATTACCCTTTTTTTGCAAAGTGCCTAGCTGTAGTTTTTGAACCCTAGCTCTGCGGGCACTTAGGAAACCTAGCAAACCTATACATTTTTGAAAACTAGACACCCAGGGGAATTCAGGATGGGGTGACTTGACTGGCTCTCACCAGGTTCTGTTACCCAGAATCCCTTGCAAACCTAAACAATTGGTAAAAAAACACATTTTCCTCACTTTTCTGTGGTGGAAAGTTCTGGAATCTGCGTGGATCCACAAAATTCTACCCACCCCGCGTTCCCCAAGGTCTTCACGAAAAAAATGGTACCTCACTTGTGTGGGTAGGCCTAGTGCACGCGACAGTAAGCAGCGCAAAACGCAACGTGGAAGCACCACATTTTCACAGTGAAAAATGACCCTTTTTTTGCAAAGTGCATAGCTGTAGTTTTTGAACCCTAGCTCTGCCGGCACCTAGGGAAACCTAGCAAACCTATACATTTTTGGAAACTAGACACCCAGGGGAATCCAGGATGGGGTGACTTGACTGCCTCCCACCAGGTTCTGTTACCCAGAATCCCTCGCAAACCTAAAAGATTGTAAAAAAAAACACATTTTCCCCACATTTCTGTGGTGGAAAGTTCTGGAATCTGCTTGGATCCACAAATTTCCACCCACCCTGCGTTCCCCAAAGTCTCACGAGAAAAATGGTACCTCACTTGTGTGAGTCAGCCTAGTGCCTGCGTCAGGAAACGGCACAAAACGCAACGTGGTCACACCTCAATTTCGCAGTGAAAATGACCCTTTTTTGGCAAAGTGCCTAGCTGTAGTTTTTGAACCCTAGCTCTGCCGGCACCTAGGGAAACCTAGCAAACCTATACATTTTTGAAAACTAGACATCCAGGGGAATCCAGGATGGGGTGACTTGACTGCCTCCCATCAGGTTCTGTTACCCAGAATCCCTTGCAAACCTAAAAAAATTCCCAAAAAACACATTTTCCCCACATTTCTGTGGTGGAAAGTTCTGGAATCTGCGTGGATCCACAAATTTCCACCCACCCCGTGTTCCCCAAAGTCTTATGAGAAAAATGGTACCTCACTTGTGTGGGTCGGCCTAGTGCCCGCAACAGGAAACGACGCAAAACGCAATGTGGTCACACTTCAATTTTGCAGTGAAAAATGACCCTTTTATGGCAAAGTGCCTAGGTGTAGTTTTTGAACCCTAGCTCTGCCGGCACCTAGGGAAACCTAGCAAACGTATACATTTTTGAAAACCAGACACCCAGGGGAATCCAGGACGGGGTGACTTGACTGCCTCCCACCAGGTTCTGTTACCCAGAATCCCTTGCAAACCTAAATAATTTTCTAAAAAACCACATTTTCCCCACATTTCTGTGGTGGAAAGTCCTGGAATCTGTGTGGATCCACAAATTTCCAGCCACCCCGCGTTCCCCAAAGTCTTCCGAGAAAAATTGTACCTCACTTGTGTGGGTCGGCCTAGTGCCTGCGACAGGAAATGGCGCAAAACGCAACGTGGTCACACCTCAATTTTGCAGTGAAAAATGACCCTTTTTTTGCAAAGTGCCTAGCTGTAGTTTTTGAACCCTACCTCTGCCAGCACCTAGGGAAACCTAGCAAACCTATACATTTTTGAAAACTAGACACCCAGGGGAATCCAGGATGGGGTGACTTGACTGCCTCCCACCAGGTTCTGTTACCCAGAATCCCTTGCAAACCTAAATAATTGTCCAAAAAAACACATTTTCCCCACATTTCTGTGGTGGAAAGTTCTGGAATCTGCGTGGATCCACAAATTTCCACCCACCCCGCATTCCCCAAAGTCTTACGAGAAAAATGGTACCTCACTTGTGTGGGTCGGCCTAGTGCCTGCAACAGGAAACGGCGCAAAATGCAACGTGGTCACACCTCAATTTCGCAGTGAAAAATGACCCTTTTTGGCAAAGTGCCTAGCTGTAGTTTTTAACCCTACCTCTGCCGGCACCTAGGAAACCTAGCAAACCTATACATTTTTGAAAACTAGACACCCATGGAAATCCAGGATGGGGTGACTTGACTGCCTCCCACCAGGTTCTGTTACCCAGAATCCCTTGCAAACCTAAAACATTGTAAAAAAAACACATTTTCCCCACATTTCTGTGGTGGAAAGTTCTGGAATCTGCGTGGATCCACAAATTTCTGCCCACCCCGCGTTCCCCAAAGTCTTACGAGAAAAATGGTACCTCACTTGTGTGGGTCGGCCTAGTGCCCGAGACAGAAAACGGCACAAAACACAACGTGGTCACACCTCAATTTCGCAGTGAAAAATGACCCTTTTTTGGCAAAGTGCCTAGCTGAAGTTTGTGAACCCTAGCTCTGCCGGCACCTAGGGAAACCTACCAAACACACACATTTCTGAAAAGTAGACACCCGGGGGCTTCCAGTGAGGTATGGCTTGCGTGGATCCCCCAACGTTTCCTTACCCAGAATCCCCTGCAAACCTCAATTTTACCTGAAAAAATCACTTTTTTCACACATTTTTGTGTGGGAAAGTGTGGCATCACTGGCCTCACACAAATTTCCTACCACCCAGCGTTCCCCCAGGTCTCGCGATAAAAATGGTGCCTCACTTGTGTGGGAGGCCCAAGTACCCGCGACAGGCAAGGGCCCAAAACGTAGTGAGGCGACATCAAAATTGCCTATCTCAAAACCACCTGGTTTTGCAAGGGGGGTCACCTGGGTTTTTGGCTCCGTGCTCGGAGGCCATCTAGGGAAACCTACCAAACCCACACATTTCTGAAAAGTAGACACACGGGGGCTTTCAGGGAGGTATGGCTTGCATGGATCCCCCAACGTTTCCTTACCCAGAATCCCCTGCAAACCTCAATTTTAGCTGACAAAATCACCATCACCTTTTTCACACATTTTTGTGTGGGAAAGTGTGGCATCACTGGCCTCACACAAATTTCCTACCACCCAGTGTTCCCCCAGGTCTCCCGACAAAAATGATGCCTCACTTGTGTGGGAGGCCCAAGTACCCGCGACAGGCAAGGGCCCAAAACTTAGTGAGGCGACATCAAAATTGCCTATCTCAAAACCACCTGGTTTTGCAAGGAGTCACCTGGGTTTTGGCCCGTGCTCGGCGGACATCAGGGAAACCTACCAAACCCACACATTTCTGAAAAGTAGACACCCGGGGCTTCCAGGAGGTATGGCTTGCGTGGATCCCCAACGTTTCCTTACCCAGAATCCCCTGCAAACCTCAATTTTAGCTGAAAAAATCACTTTTTTCAGACATTTTTGTGTGGGAAGGTGTGGCATCACCGGGCTCACAGAAATTTCCTACCACCCAGTGATCCCCGGGTCTCCGATAAAATGATGCCTCACTCGTGTGGGAGGCCCAAGTAACCGCAACAGGCAAGGGCCCAAAACATTTTTTGATAGGCAATGTTGATGTTGCCTCAAAACGTTTTGTGTCCTTGCATGTCGCTGGTACTTGGGCCTCCCACACAAGTGAGGCACCATTTTATCGGGAGACCTGGGGGAACGCTGGGTGGTAGGAAATTTGTGTGAGCCTGGTGATTCCACACTTTCCCACACAAAAATGTGTGAAAAAAGTGATTTTTTCAGCTAAAAGTGAGGTTTGCAAGGGATTCTGGGATGAAACGTTGGGGGATCCATGCAAGCCATACCTCCTTGGAAGCCCCGGGTGTCTAGTTTTCAGAAATGTGTGGGTTTGGTAGGTCTCCCTAGATGGCCGCCGAGCACGGCCAAAACCCAGGTGACTTCCTTGCAAAACCAGGTGGTTTTGAGATAGGCAATTTTGATGTCGCCTCACTACATTTTGGGCCCTTGCCTGTCGCGGGTACTTGGGCCTCCCACACAAGTGAGGCACCATTTTTATCAGGAGACCTGAGGGAATGCTGGGTGGTAGGAAATTTGTGTGAGCCCGGTGATGCCACACTTTCTCACACAAAAATGTGTGAAAAAAGTGATTTTTTCAGCAAAATGTCAGGTTTGCAGAGGATTCTGGGTAAGAAAACGTTGGGGGATCCACGCAAGCCATACCTCCCTAGAATCCCCCGGGTGTCTACTTTTCAGAAATGTGTGGGTTTGGTAGGTTTCCTAGGTGGCCACCGAGCCCCAGGCCAAAACGTCATGGGACCCCCTTGCAAAACCAGGTCGTTTTGTGAAGGCCATTTTGAGGTCGCCTCAATACGTTGTGGGCCCTAGCCTGTCGCGGGTACTTGGGCCTCCCACCCGAGTGAGGCACCATTTTTATCGGGAGACCTGGGGGATGCTGGGTGGTAGGAAATTTGTGTCAGCCCGGTGATGCCACAACTTTACCACACAAAAATGTGTGAAAAAGTGATTCTTTCAGCAAAATGTCAGGTTTGCAGGGGATTCTGGGTAAGAAAATGTTGGGGGATCCACGCAAGCCATACCTCCCTGGAATCCCCGGGTGTCTACTTTTCAGAAATGTGTGGGTTTGGTAGGTTTCCCTAGGTGGCCGCCGAGCCCCAGGCCAAAACGTCATGGGACCCCCTTGCAAAACCAGGTCGTTTTGTGAAAGGCCATTTTGAGGTCGCCTCAATACGTTGTGGGCCCTTGCCTGTCGCGGGTACTTGGGCCTCCCACCCGAGTGAGGCACCATTTTTATCGGGAGACCTGGGGGACGCTGGGTGGTAGGAAATTTGTGTCAGCCCAGTGATGCCACAACTTTACCACACAAAAATATGTGAAAAAGTGATTTTTTCAGCAAAATGTCAGGTTTGCAGGGGATTCTGGGTAAGAAAACGTTGGGGGATCCACGCAAGCCATACCTCCCTGGAATCCCCGGGTGTCTACTTTTCAGAAATGTGTAGGTTTGGTAGGTTTCCCTAGGTGGCCGCCGAGCCCCAGGCCAAAACGTCATGGGACCCCCCTTACAAAACCAGGTCATTTTATGAAAGGCCATTTTGAGGTCGCCTCAATACGTTGTGGGCCCTTGCCTGTCGCGTGTACTTGGGCCTCCCACCCGAGTGAGGCACCATTTTTATCGGGAGACCTGGGGGGACGCTGGGTGGTAGGAAATTTGTGTCAGCCCGGTGATGCCACAACTTTACCACACAAAAATATGTGAAAAAAGTGATTTTTTCAGCAAAATGTTAGGTTTGCAGGGGATTCTGGGTAAGAAAACGTTGGGGGATCCACGCAAGCCATACCTCCCTGGAATCCCCCGGGTGTCTACTTTTCAGAAATGTGTGGGTTTGGTAGGTTTCCCTAGGTGGCCGCCGAGCCCCAGGCCAAAACGTCATGGGACCCCCCTTGCAAAACCAGGTCGTTTTGTGAAAGGCCATTTTGAGGTTGCCTCAATACGTTGTGGGCCCTTGCCTGTCGCGGGTACTTGGGCCTCCCACCCGAGTGAGGCACCATTTTTATCGGGAGACCTGGGGGGACACTGGGTGGTAGGAAATTTGTGTCAGCCCGGTGATGCCACAACTTTACCACACAAAAATGTGTGAAAAAAGTGATTTTTTCAGCAAAATGTCAGGTTTGCAGTGGATTCTGGGTAAGAAAACGTTGGGGGATTCACGCAAGCCATACCTCCCTGGAATCCCCTGGGTGTCTACTTTACAGAAATGTGTGGGTTTGGTAGGTTTCCCTAGGTGGCCGCCGAGCCCCGGGCCAAAACCCAGGTGACCCCCTTGCAAAACCAGGTCGTTTTGAGATAATGTGTTGTTTATTTCTGCAGCGTGAAAATTTTGGCACAATATTGCAAGGAAAATGTGACAGACATTTTGAGGTTTGCAGGACATTGTGGGTAACATAACTTGTTGTGATCCACAAGAGAGATATCACCATGTACTCCCATGGGTGTTTCGTTTACGACAATATCTACAGTTGGTAGGTTATTCTTAGACGGAATGTACACCTTGGCAGACAGTCTAAAAAGACAAAGATTACTGCACAGCCATCTATTCCTCAAGCACACACACATACTGGTTGGATTTGGCACGAGGGCAAGTGATGGTTCAGTATATACAATTTTATTAACAAGAGATTTCACAAAAATGAAATGCACTGTCAATAATTGAAAGGACAAAAAACTGAACCAGTGACTCGCAGCTCGTGAGCTGTAAAGCCACGTCAAGGCCCCAACCGCTTTACAGGCCATTCACACACCTTTCATACGTGATACACACAAGACCATTCACACCACCAGCCACAAAACAAACACATTACAACATTCACAAAAAGGGACAAGGTACACCCTGCTTGAGAAAGACAAAAAGAAATATTACTGCACAGCCATCTAATCCTCAAGCACACACACATACTGGTTGGATTTGGCACGAGGGTGAGTGATGGTTCAGTATATACAATTGTATTAACAAGTGATTTCACAAAAATGAAATGCACTGTTAATAATTGAAAGGACGAGAAACTGAACCATTGACTCACAGCTCGTGAGCTGTAAAGCCACGACAAGGCACCAACCTCTTTACAGGCCATTCATACACCTTTCATACGTGTGACACATACAAAACCATTCACACCACCAGCCGCGGGCCCATCACATTACAACACTCACACCAGCAGACAGCACCATTCAAGGGCCCATCACTTTCACACGCCCACATTCCTAACACAGCAACCACACAAGCTGATGGATTGCGTGGAGTGTCGCTCGGCTAGCAGTGTGTGTAGTGACCAGCAGCAAGTCACTACTCACACACCGCCAGCCGAGCGCCAGTCCACGCACACCGCCAGCCAAGCACCACTACACGCACACCACCAGCCAAGCGCCACTCCACGCATACCACCAGCCAAGCACCACTCCACACACACTGCCAGCCAAGCGCCACTCCACGCACACCGCCAGCCAAGCGCCACTCCACGCACACCGCCAGCCAAGCACCACTGCACGCACACCGCCAACCAAGCGCCACTACACGCACACCGCCAGCCAAGCGCCACTCCACGCACACCGCCAGCCAAGCGCCACTCCACGCACACCGCCAGCCAAGCGTCACTCCACGCACACCGCCAGCCAAGCACCACTCCACACACACCGCCAGCCAAGCGCCACTCCACGCACACCGCCAGCCAAGCGCCACTCCACGCACACCGCCAGCCAAGCGCCACTCCACGCACACCGCCAGCCAAGCGCCACTCCACGCACACCGCCAGCCAAGAGCCACTCCATGCACACCGCCAGCCAAGCACCACTCCACGCACACCGCCAGCCAAGCACCAGCCTACACACACCACCATCACATTTATGATTTTTTTATACAAAAAAGAAAACACAAACAAATTGCAAATAGATACAAATCTACTAACACAAAATCAGAAACTAAATACATTGCACTAATGCCAACCTTGAAACAGAACAACAATTCTTAAACATTACAGACCAGGCAGTTCACTTTACCACTCATGGTTGCTCCCAATAATTCTTTTGCTTGTGGTACGCTCTATAACAAGCAGGCACACACAGCCCAGGGTTAGAAGGACACTCAGGGCAGTACATACGAGTCTCCTTCTGCGTACCTCTTCGCCAACAGACTCTACATCTCCTAGTGGGAAAGTCTTTTGAGGGTGTAAGAGGAATGTGATCAGGAAAGTGGCGATCTTTCAATCGAGCCACATCCTCCACCACTCCAACTCTAGGAACACTTGCCTGTTCCACAACAACAAGGCTGCCTATGACAGACTGCTGAAACTGAACAAAAGTCAACTTTGACGCAGGAGAACACTCCTTGAACACAACAAAAGCATTGAAAGTTGCTAAATTGAAGAGATGGATGGCCAACTTCTTATACCAAATGTAAGCCTTACGAATAGCAGTGTAAGGTTCCAACCTCTGATCTACTCTATCAACACCACCCATGTGCTTATTGTAGTCTAAAATGCACACAGGTTTGCGCACTTCAGCAATCTGACCCCAAACAGCCACAGGTGAAGTACTCTCATCATGGATGGTAGTCAGCATGTACACATCCCTCCTGTCCACAAATTTCACAGCTAGTAGTTCATCACTACGCAAGGAACTGCACTGTCCCCTCTGAAGTTTTTTGCAAACAAGCTCTTTTGGATAACCTTTACGGTTAGAGTGGATTGTGCCACAAGCAAAAGTGTCCACTTTGAACAATTCCTTAAACAATTGCACAGCAGTGTAGAAGTTATCAAGGTACAAATGGTGGCCTCTGTTAAACAGTCCTCTAGCAAGATCCCACACAATTTTCTCTGAAACTCCAAAAGTGGACGGACAACCAGGGGGTCAATAGTGGAATCCCTACCAGTGTACACACGCAAATTAAAAACATATCCTGTCCTACTCTCAGGCAACATATACAGCTTAATTCCATAGCGTGCCATCTTGCTAGGAATGTACTGCCTAAAAACCAAACGGCCCTTGATCAGGACCAAAGACTCATCAATAGATATTTCTTTCCCTGGAGTATAGATCTCTGAAAATCGATCTACAAAGTGATCAAGAACAGGCCGAATCTTAAAAAGACGGTCACATTCAGGGTGATCTCGTGGCAACGCCAAACCATTATCAACAAAATGCAGCATCCGAAGCAAAAGTAAATACCGATCACGAGTCATAACTGCAGGAAATATGGCCGTTGCCATCAAGGGACTGGTAGACCAATATGAACCCATGGACGGCTTCCTTATCAAACCCATCAAAAAAGTCAAACCCAAAAACTTCTTCATCTCTTCCAGATTTGTGGGACTCCACCGGGTAGCTCTAGAATGGGGCCTAAGTCTGGCACTGTTGTCCCTCAAAAACTGTTCAGCATACAAATTAGTCTGCTCAACAATCTCACCCAAAAATACATCATCCATAAACAACTGAAAATACTGTATAGGCAAATAATGTTCACAATCCACTCTACACCCTGCATAACCACTAAAGGCAGGCAACACCGGCTGCACCATGTTTGGATCAACCCAGAGTCCAGCACTTCCAGTAGGAAGCCTAGCAGCCGCAGGCTGCAATCCAGATGCCTCTTGCACCATCGGCACAGTAGTATCCTCCTCTAAAACAGGCACTTCATCTGCACTGAGAGTACCTTCATCATCCGATGATTCCATGTGGAGAGAAAACTCACTGCCTGAATCTTCCCCTCCCTCCTCTCCCTCAGACGCACTGTCAGTCTCATAATCCTGCTCAGAGGAAGATTCAAGAAGCAAACCAACCACCTGCTGAGCAGTCATTCTACGGCTAGCCATAATGCTTACTAATAAAGGTTACTTGTCAAACAATTCAACAACAACAAACCCTTTGTAAAAAAAGAAATAAACAAAATGTAGCTTTATCACAAAGACCTATATACTCCAACACTATACAACTCACGTGACAGAAGCAGCTAGACTCACCACCACCTACTCTGCACAGACACAGTAAGGATCAACAATATCCCACTAAAAAGAAGGAAAAAAATTACACATAAGACAATGCAAAACATTGCAAAGAATGTCATGCTCTGAACACTAACAAATATGCTGCCATTATGACACCACTTACAAAAAAATTCATTCATGCATGACAATAATACTCATTTGGAGTACACACAACAAAAATATTTTTCTTACCAAATAAATGCAATTACGCAAAACTGCAGAACAACCACTGCCGAAACCGCAAACAGGAATCAAAAGCTTTACACTAGAATAAAAAGGAGAAAAAAAACATTACAATCACATATGCAAATAATGCACCAGTCCACACACAATCCACCAGCCAAGCTAAGGGGTAGGTGGGCCAAAGATTATAAATAAAATATTCACCCCCGTAAAAGGGGAGCAACCCTTGCCCTTTTGGCCACTCCCCAACACAATAATTAAAAAAACCCTGGTGTCTAGTGGCTTCTGCCCTCCTTGGGGGCAGATGGGCCTAAAAACATACTGCTATTCTGCCACCCAAAGAGGGCAGAAATGGCCACAATCATCCTCCCATAAAGGGGAGCGACCCTTGCCCAAGGGGCCGCTCACCAACATAAAAAAAACCCTGGTGGCCTAGTGGACCTACAAAAAAACAAATCAGCCGATCTGCCCCTCAGGATGGCGGAAATGGCCAAATTAATGCTCCTCAAAGGGGAGCAACCCTTGCCCAAGGGGCCACTCCCCAAAAACAAATCCCTGGTGGTCTAGTGGGCCAAATATAAAAAAAATGGCGACATCTGCCCCCCCCATGGGGGCAGACAGCCACAAACAATGCCCCCAAGGGGAGCGAACCTTGCCCAAGGGGCCACTCCCCACAAAAAATCCCTGGTGGCCTAGTGGCCATACAAAAAAATCAGCCGATCTGCCCACCCAGGGGGCAGAAACAGCCAAATTAATGCTCCCCATAGGGGAGCGACCCTTGCCCAAGGGGCCACTCCCCTCAAACAAATCCCTGGTGGTTTAGTGGGCCCAATTTAAAAAAAAAACATGGCGATCTGCCCTCCTGGGGGGCAGACACAGCCACAAATATTGCCCCCAAAGGAGAGTGACCCTTGCCCAAGGGGTCACTCTCCACAAATAAATGCCTGGTGGACTAGTGGGAAGATACCTTTATCTTCCGCACACAATCTCTCACTACTAAACTCTACTCTCAACTCTATTCACAACTGGATGTTAGCTCACCAACTCATTCTGAATCCCGCCAAAACTGAATTCCTCCTCCTCTCTACCTCTCTCTCACCTCCTCCTGTTCAATCTTGGATGGATCAGCTGAACCTACTCAACAACAAACCCATCATTGTCGACAGCGCTAAATCCCTAGGTGTCATTCTTGACAAAAGACTCAACCTAATCTCCCACATCAACTCTATTGCTAAGAACGCACGTTACCAGTTGCGCCTTCTATGGGGGATCCGTCGGTTCTTCCCAGAGAAAGACTTAAAAACCTTCGTACAATCTCTGGTTCTCTCAAGACTGGATTATTGCAATTCTCTTCTGACGGGCCTACCCAAATCCCACCTCTCCCCTCTCAAATCCATCCTCCATTCAGCAGCTCGCTTCATTTCAGGGTCTAAACGAAGCGACCACGTCACTCCTATCCTGTCCTCTCTTCGATGGCTTCCGATCGAGGCAAGATCTATTTACAAAACTGCCTGCATCACACACAAAGCCTTACACACGTCCTCCCCTCGTTACCTGGCGAATAAATTGAAATTGTCCGGTGGCTCTCGCCCTTCTCGCAATGCGGAAAAGCTTCTGCTTGAGGCCCCCCCCCCCGTCTTCAAAAGGGAAAGATCGATGGCGCAATCCTTCTCAGGCAATGCGGTGAGAATCTGGAACTCGCTTCCCCCATTGCTCCGTGCCACCTCCTCTACCCGGATCTTCAAAGCTGACCTCAAATCTCTTCTCTTCCAAAGACACTTTCAGAACTAATACTTTCACTCTCAGCCCCCTCTAGGAAGTTCGCTCTTCATTGTAAATTTGTACTTTTTCCTGTACATTCCTCACCCTTGCGTGCTGTGTTGGATTTGTGTACCCTTCATTTTAAGTCTCCTGTTTAATTCACGCCCTCTCTACTCCCTCAAGGAAGTTCTTCCACTATAGGAAATTCTGTACTCCATGCCCATAGAAGTGCCTTCCCAGTGTGTTCTGAGTGACTGCCACTTATTGCAGTATTATACCTCTATTTGTATTTTGTATCTCATGTATCATGCACACCTGTCACTTTTTCCTCTTGTAACGCATACCTTTTTGTATCTTGTTTGTTTTGTTATTCGCACAATTGTCACTTTTTGCTCATGTAATGTAACGCTTGCTTTTGTATTATGCTTACACTATTGTGAAGCGCTCAGACACCTTCAAGTAAAGCCCGCGCTATATAAAAAAAACTCCCCCCCCCCCCAGGGGGGCAGAGCACCAAAAACATATGGCCCCCAAAAGGGGAGCGACCCTTGCCCAAGGGGCCGCTCCCCAAAACAGTATTTTCATTTGATTTAAAAAAAAAAAAATTCCCTGGTGTCTAGGGGCATTCCTGCTGCACGATCGCATGATCGTGCAGCAGGAATGCACAAAAGAGGCATCGGGGGAAAGGAAAACCCTTTCCTTTCCCTCGATGCCTCTTTTGTTTCAAACCCCCCCTCCCCGGAGCCAAAACTCACCTTATTCCCGACGCGCTGGAAGCAAACGGCTTCCAGCGCGTCGGGGAACAAAGGAAACCCGCAATGACGTCAGCGTGCCTCGCGCGCTGACGTCATTGAGGGGGGGAGGGGGCGGGGGGAGGCAGGTGAAGCCCTTCCCCCCAAAAAAAACAGCGATCGGATTCCCACGGGGGGAGCGCCAGCGCTTCCCCCGTGGGTGGGTCTTATGACTAGCTGGACTCGTCATGAGCACACGACCACTGTGTGCCATGACGAGTCCAGCTCGTCATAAGCATCGAAGGGGTTAAATTTGTTTTTAAAGTGTTGGAAATATTTTTTATAATGTTTAAATGTTGAGTTAAGATGTATTTTAGTGATGTTTGTGTTGTTGATATTATGTATGTCGATATTTTTGTTGGAATATGTTATTTGAATTTTCCAATATTTTTGTGTACGATATTTTTGTAGTTGATACATTTTTGGATGATATTTTTTTCTCAATATTTGTGTCATTTCAATTGTGTGTATTGGAAGTCGATATTTTTGTCTGCGATATTAGTGATTAGATAATTGTGTAGGTCGATATTATAGAGGTCGATGTTGTGTCAGCGATCCCTTCAGATAACAGGACAAGTTTGCAACTGAAGCATTGCATGCGCCATGAAGTGAAATGTCCTTGCAAACTAAGGACCCGCTTAAAGCGTCCTCACAGTCTGAACCACTAAGGAAAACCTCTGGGTCCCCATTCCTGCATCTAAATATGAATGGTAATTCCAAGTATTCAAGCACATAACCTTCCACTAGTGCCTCATATCTGCCTAACTTGTTGGTATTGTAGACAAAATTAGAATTGGAATGTCGTGACTGGGAGGGTAATGTAAACATGGATTATCCAGTCTGTGGATGGTGTTTCAGCCACGGTGAAAGGTAATTGGTCTAACTTCTCAATGTGCAATATGGTAAATTTTGCATCTCCTCATGCCATTAATATCTGTCTTTCCATTAGATCATATGTAGAAAACAGATTTGTGCTGTTGATATATTGCCACGGCACGTGGCCAGAACGTAATGTTTGAAGCTTCCACCTCAATAATACATTGGACCATAGTTGAGATTGTCCATGTTGTGAACTAGACATATCTTGTTGTACTATGTCAATTGCAGAAGATACTATGTTGCCCAGTGAATATATTCTGGATGTTAATGTGGTCATACCATTGTCCACCACAGCCAAAGCCTTTTCTAAATTAACCCTATCAATTTTGTGCAGTCTCTCAGCAGCTTACTGTTGAGAAACGTTTCACAGCTCGTTGTATATCGCATACAAGAAGCGCTTTTGACATGGGTTCCGTGGACCTAACAAGAAAGCCTTGAAATCCATGTCATCAGAAAGAAGGGACAAGTGTAGCTTCATCTGAGAAAGTGTTGAGGTTTTTAGCCAATCAACACTATATCAAGTCACCACGCCAAGTGTTCTGATTGTACATATCGCTGATCAGGCATATTGATCCTAAACCCTTCGGTGTTGCCCAGGAATCTAGATTGACACTCATTTGTGTCCACAGGCCAGCCTGCCCCATGGGATGGGGTCCTCGTGGCCATAAAGGCTCAGGGAGGGAGGTCCATGCAGCCCCCGCCCTTTTTAAAAAAAAGTCACAGCACTGGGGGATGGGGACACCAGGGCCTTTTAAAGGCTTGAGGAGGGGGACAGCTTGGCATCTCTTCCTGTTAATCAATACTTTGAGCCATGGGGAATGCAGTCCCTGGGGCTGAATACAGCTAGGAGGGGGACTGCGTCCTCCTCCCCACATTATTTAAATTGGGCCCTGGGGGAATGCGGCCCCTGGGGCCGAAAACGACTCGGGAGAGGGGCCGTGACCCCTCCTTAATTAAACAATGCTGCCCGAACCACCATTTTTGTTTTTTGCAATCCTGTAGAATCGCAGAAAAAACACAGATTTTTAAATTTGTGGCTCAGAGGAGGGTCTCTCTGGGTCCCACCCATGTAACCCAGGGGAGCAGGGTAACCCTACCCTGCCCCCTAATATCAATTTGGTTTTTTAAACTTTAGGACAGCCTCTGAGTACTGTAAGGGTTACCAGCAACTAGTTTCTCATGTTGCTGACAGCCAATCAGAGCGCACGCTTCTGCGGAAATTGGACCCCCGCGAGATGGCCCAAGGAAAAAAAAGCTCCCTCAAAACGCTCTATTTTTAAATTTTCATGCCTGAGAGATTCTCAAGAGGCTTTTGTGGACCCACTCGTCCCCATGTACAATTATTTTTATATCTTAATTTTTCAAAAACTAATGAACGGATGTACACTAAATTTTTAAAAAAAACAATCTGCTGCTCCCTCTTCTTTTTGGAACATTTCATCCCTGGGGTGGGCTCCCCGGGGCCTGTAATGGCCCGGGGAGCCCACCCTCCCTTTATTAATGAAATCTGCCCCAAGGGCTGGGGTCCCATGGGCATCTGGAGGCTCGGGGAAAGGGCCGTGTGGCCCCTTCCCTTTTATGCAAAGTTCGGCCCCAGGGATGGGATCAATGGGCATTTAATGGCTTGGGGAGGGGGTCATGTGCTCCCTCCCCTTATTTAATGTGGCCCGGCAGTGGGCTCCCCAGGGCCTATTATGGCTTGGGGTGGGGAGCCGCACGCCGCAATCCCCCTAAATAAACAAAGCGACCCGTGGGGTGGTCTCTCTGGACCTTTAATTGAAGATTGCGACCCTGGCCACCAATTCTTTTTTTATCCTGCGTGAGTCCCATGGGATCAGGGCAAAAATTGCAATTGTTTTTGTATTTTGGCCCGGGAAAGTCCATGTCCTTACCCTGCCCCCTTATATTATATTTTTCAATTTACTTCAGGGAAGGAGACTAAGTCCCCATCTCCTGGAATGGCTGCCAGCAACATTTGTCTCATGTTGCTGGCAGCCGATCAGAGTGTTCACTCCTGTGGGAGTCTTGCTCCCGTGGGAGTGAGATGGCCAAAGGGAAATAATACAAAAAAGGAACTCAGGGAGGTGACTTGCGGCTATTTTTGCATCAACTGGCTATCTACTGTAGCCAGAGGGACTGAGTGGAACACATTGAAGGTCATGACACGTGAGGAATGCCTGTCTAAAGTGGGTGGTATGAGTAAATGGTTAGAGAGGGACCTCTTGGAGGTGGAAAACACATTGGCCACTGTACAAGATGTAAGCCCTGTTGCAGAGGCGCGCAGTGAGGCTTTACTGTATGCCCAGTTCAGAGTGGGGGATATATGGGACAGATTAGACTGCCTGGTCTGCCGCCAGCTACTACATCAAGAAGAAGATAAATCGAGAAAGCTATTGGTATGGCTCTTCAGATGAGAATGCCCCTCGCAGCTAGACTCGCAGTGGTGGAGTGGTCTCCGCACTCATTTCTTTAGAGCGGGGCATGAGACAGGGATGCCCGTTGTCCCCACTCCTTTTCACACTGGCAATGGAGCCGCTGGCGATCCGGCTGCATGGGGACATGCCTGTAGGGGCATGAATGTGGATGGTCTTACCCATATCAAATCTTTGTATGCGGATGATGCTCTGCTTTATATCCACCATCCAGAGGTAGCTGTGCCCGCCCTCCTGGACATATTGTCTGAGTTTGGGCAGTGTCAGGGTTGGTTATTAATAGCCAGAAATTGGTTATGTTCTCACTGGCAGCTCTGGTTCGGAAGGAGATCATGGATCTACCTGCCTCGGCTTTTGCATGGGAACGTGATCATTTTCGCTACTTATGTATCCAGATTGCCCATACAGCCGAGGCCCAATATGCCTTAAATACGGGAGCGGTCCTTTCAGGTCTGCAAGCATCGATACGTTTCTGGAATCGCCTCCCTCTGTCGGTTATGGGACGAGTGGACCTGGCTAAAATGGTCCTTCTGCCGTGGTGCCTCTTTGTGCTGCAGAACTCCCTCTGCTGAATCCCCAAGGCCACCTTTGCCCCCCTAAATAGCCTCCTTGTCTCCCTAGTTTCGGCCAGGAAATGCAGCAGGGTAAAGCTGGAGATATTAAAGCTGGATATGGACCAGGGGGGACTAGGCCTTCCAGACCTTTATTACTTTGCTGGGCTCCTTCAATATGCAGCACAGTGGTGTGCTGAGGGGCCAAAGACAGAGAAGAAACTATTAGACAAATGGGGCGCAGAGGCAGACCTTCCAAGATATTTTATGATGGGCTCACGGACCCCCCTGGATTGTCCATTTGTGGTACGTCAGGTTGCCTGGGCCTGGGAACGTGCGGTCCCTCTTGTACTGCGAAAGGCCCCATACGCCCAATCACTCGCCCCCTAAAATGGCTTCACAGCTTCCGTCACATACAGACGGTGATGGACTTGACTGGAAGGTTTGATGGTGGATTTGTGTTGGCAGATGACCTATATCTCAATGGGACTTTCCTCTCCTTTGCTGACGTGCGAGAATGTTATCAAGTCCCTGAGGGCCATTTTCTACAATACACAAAAATATCACGCACTGCACATGAGCTGTTGATTCACTTTTCCTGAGAAGCCCGTGGAACCTCACACCCTAATGATGATCATATACTCGGGTTCCTTCAGGAAATTGATCTCCCGTCTGTATAAAGCCTTGAGGGCGAACCCCAGGGTGGATATCTCGAAGGTCCAGAGTAGATGGTTGGAGGACCTGCCATCACCTCTTACAGAGGGGGAGTGGAAAAGGGCATTCGCACAGTTCAGGAGGTGGCCAGCAAGGATCGTTTTAAACTGACCCAATTTCACTACCTGCACCGCACCTACGTGACCCCACTCCGACTATCGCACTTTGACCCAGCGGGTGCATCGGTGTGCCCCGATGCAGAGCTGGGCTGGCTTACTTTACACACATGAGCTGGGCTTGTCCTCACCTGCAGGCTTACTGGGCTGAGATCCTGGAATTATTGCGAGATGCTACGAGAATCCCAATTCAGGCATCGATCAAGCACTGTCTTTTAGGAGATTTACCGTCCCACAAGCTGAGGACCTGTATGCAGTATAAATTTGTTCTACTAGGGCTAGTGTTGGCAAAACGATGTATTGCTATACACTGGACTCACTCTACAGCCCCTCGTTTGGCTAAATGTAAGGTAGACATGTGTGAATGGGAGATGTGGGGTAACATGCTGGAGAGGCTATAGGCAGCTGACCAGCCAGGTGGGGACGCAGTGGACCTGACCCAGATGGGGACCCCCTCCTTGCGGGTACAGACGCTGGAGACTGCTCCACTGTTTGAATTATGGCCGCTGACAGTGGATGAGAGGTTTGAATGTCAGTGCAAACGGCAGTAACCCCAGTGTAGAGCCTCCTGCTAAGACTACCTTCCCCCCGTGGGCTCTCCAGAAGAAGAAGTTGGTGTACCCTCTAATGCTACGTCCAGCTATCTGTGACATGTCAGATCTATGGAATCCGGTAACTGCTGTTCACTCTAAGCCACTATTGTCATTGCCCCTCTACTCAAGAATTTGTGGAGTCGTAATTTCATCTGGGGAGGTAGGGGAGACTGATTCTACCATATGTACAAGTCTGTCTGAATACTTGAAGAGATGATGTATTGTACCACCACCACCAACTGCTGCCAGAGGCTCATCTCTGTTCTGTTATATGTTTCTCTCCATTTTGACAATTGTTTGAGCTTTGAGACCGCGCAGTACGTTTGATATGGAGAAATGTTTACAATGATAGTGACCAAGGGCTTAGCCCTCAGTTATTTATGGGTTGGACTGAATATGACGCTATGAAATTTGTATTGTGTATTGTACTTGCCATACCAGCCTGACACGTTGTAATTGCAAAACATATGTCTTTGCCCAGAACGTGATAACATCTATTACAATTTTAATATATTTACCTCAGAAAGTGTCCAGGGCAAATGCAGAACATGTACTTGCGTAACTGTCCTTATCATTAAATGCTAATAAAAATATGTTTAAAAAGTTAGTATCTACTATGTAAAATCTTTCTCCTGTTGGAAACTTTTTCTGCAGAACCAAAACGTTGTGTAGAACATAATGAATACAACTCAACTGACACTCACACAGGGTTACTCTTGAATGCAAACATTTATAATGTGTTCAATACCTCTACACAGCTATAGTACATTAGGAGCACACTGGTTTTCAAAATACTTTCGCCACTGCTAACTATAACTGGTTAAATTCTGTGGCTTCTTTAGTTCAAAACATTAATGTTGACATTGACAAATTCACCTAACTATAACATTACTTTCCCCTTTGTTTTTTCAGTGAGTTTCTAAGGTTTAAAAAAAAAAATCAAATCCTTTTATCACACCTAACAATACCATCACTTTACTCTTTGTTTTTGCGTCTGAATTTCTAGGAATTTTTTAGTGTAAAGTAATACTTAATTACTATATGTAAATGCACCCCCCTGTTATGCACAGCCTTTAGCTGTGCGCATCGAGTGATTGACTGTAGCCAATTCCCCATCCATACAGCCAACGCCACGCTGTGCAGTGACAGATTAGCCATAGGGCCTAGCCCTGGGGATCCCATCCCCCAGGGCCTTTTGTTTTTTTATTAAAGGGGAGGGGGTCCTCAATGCCCCCCTTCCTGAGCCTCTTGGCTCTGGGGACCCCATCCCCCCTCCTTTGAGACTTCTCTCTCAGATGTCGGGTGTGCGTAATAGGGTGTGTGCATGGACTGTCCTCTCCTATAAAACCTCTCTCTCAGATGACAGATGTGCGTAGTAGGATGTCTGGAAGGACTTGCCTCTCCACTGAAATCCCTCCCCTGGATGATAGATGTGCGCAGTACAGATTGGGGAGGGACTGGTCTCTCCTTTCAGACCTCTCTTCCAGATAAAGGTTGTGCATAGTAGTCAGTGGGAAGGGACTGGCCTCTCCTTTCAAACCCTTCTCTCAAATGACGGGTGCACATAGTAGGGTGTGTGGATGGAGTAAACTCTACTATGAGACCTCTCTCTCAGATGACGGGTTTGTGTAGTAGTGTGTAGAGAATAACAGGCCTTTCCTTTCAGACCTCTCTCTCAGATGACGGATCTGCGTACTAGGGTGTGGGGAAGGAAAGGCCTCTCCTTTAAGACCTCTCTCTCAGATTACAGGTGTGCATGGTAGGGTGTGTGGAAAGAGACTGGCCTCTCTGCTGAGACCTCTCTCTCAGATGTTGGGTGGGTGTAGCAGGGTGTGCGGATAGACTGGCCTTTCCTTTCAGATCTCTGTCTTAGATGATGGGTGTGCTCAGTAGTGTGTGGAGAATGACAGGCCTATTCTTTCAGACTTTTCTCTCAGATGACAGGTGTGAGTAGTAGTGTGTGGGGGGTCTTGCCTTTCCGGTCAGACCTCATTCTCAGATGACGGGTGTGCATAGTAGAGTGTGTTCAGAGAAACTGGCCTCTCCGCTGACACCTCTCTCTTGGATGATAGATGTGTGTAGTAGTGAGTGGAGAGGGCCCCTTTCTCTGATAATAGATGTGAATAATACGGTGTGGAAAGAGACTGCAATCTACTAACAACTCTTACCACGCCAATGGGTGTAAATAGTAGACTCTGATAAACACCATCTCCAGTAATGCTCCTTCCTACAGTAGCTAGTATGCATACCTCGGTGTATTCAAAGATCACTTACTCCTTTCTACTTTTCACGGTCACGCGGAGAGTCTCACAAGATCATAACATTTTTTGAAAATAAGGATTAACTATTTACTCCTCACAGTACTTATCTTTTGCACACTTCCTCTCAAAAAGAAGGACCACAATATGCATTCCTACTAATAGAGTATATTGAGAACTCATCTACTCCTTTTTACTATTCACAATCCTATGAGAGTCCTGCAAGATCAAAAAATTAGTTAAAAACAAAATACATTTATTGTCTTCACAGTAGTTATCCCATAGACACCTCCTCTATAAATCTAGGGGGACAGCATGCCTTTCTGCTGCCCCTGGTATAGCTTTTTTATTTCATTTCCACAACACCTCCAATTTTTCATAGTAAACAGTAATGGTGGCCATTTGATTTCTAACATTCCAACAGCCAGCCAAAAACAGTGCTCACTCTCACGGGACTCACAAGAGCATGAAGGCTCACGGGAAAAACCTTGCCCAATCACAGGGCTCCATTTTTCATTTTGCGCTCTCGTGGGAGGCTTGCGGGACTCTCGTGAGCTCAACTGCCAAAATATACAATTATTTTTCACCCTTAATTTCTCAAAAACTACTGAACAGATTTACACCACCTCAAAAAAAGCACAAACTGTGGATCAAGATCTAGCTCCCTGCCGAATCTGGTGAAATTTCGTTCTGCAGTTTTTGCTGTAGCCCTGCCTAAAGTCCATGGAAAATGCATGGGGATTTTATGTTTTGGGACCTCCCTTTTTTCTTGGCCCCTGCTTGACAGATCGCCCTGAAACTTTACAAGGAGGAACGTTTTTTGGAAGGTTTCATGAAGATTCATCAAATGGGGCAAACCAAAAAAACATTCTTTCCATGGAAAAACAGACTTAACTATAACTACTTAGAGGTGACATATTGCGAAAGCGGTTGTTTACACTAGTTATACCGACATCTCCCATAGAAGGTCATCGTATGCATAATAATGACAGCATTGGATCATGGAGATATTTCAGTAGGCACCGTGTTTAGAACATGGACAGGCAGGGGAAGTGAAAGGATATGGTGTGCAAAGAAAGTTGGCACCAAAGTACTAATGTTTACAGGTACCTGGGAGTTCACTGATAACGCACAAACAACCAAACCAATATGATCATAAAGTGTGTAATTACTGACTACTCTAGGACATGTAAATATAGTCTAGGAGTAGATATGAGAATAATATTGTTTACAAAATAACACCAATTTTATATTTTGTATAATGAGACCCAAAGGCACATTGGTGTTACGATGTCACCAAGAGGACTGTGTACCTATATGTGAATCTTCATAGGAGTCAAGGCCAAGTCAGCAATGAAAGAATAGTATGCCTACTCATGCACCAATATTATCCATTTACCATAAGATCACATCAATATTGTCCAAAAGTATAACAGTCCATACAGAATTAGACTTAATTCAAAATAAGGCCTAGTGATCACACATGATTATGCTAAGTTACAATCACATGATCCATTACAAGAATTCATGTGTAAAACAGAACAAAACATTCTAATTCAAATGTGGCTTTTGATTCTAGGCAAGAGATGTAAAATTAAAACACCCAAGCAATAACACCTCAATTTTAGAAAAATAGAAAAACATAGGAAAACATTCAAAATCATTGTAGCTTCAGAAGACTCTCAATAGGTTCCATCTCACAAACCTATATAGCTATAACAAAAATCTTTTAAAAATGGGCACAGACATAACCAAAGAAAAAAGTAGATTCCAGCAAGGAGACAAGGCATGGTTATTACTGGGCATCTAGAAGTATATTAGGTTCTTTATTGGTAGTGAGACCGGTAGGTGTATTAGACTCAATAAGATAATATATTTGAATTCCAAGCATCCTAGACACAATTCTCAGTTACTGCATCTTTCCATAACAAGAATACAGTCAATACAGAAGAAACTTGCATCTTTCCATAACAAGAATACAGTTGATACAGAAGAAGCTAAACAAGTTTCTATTGCTGCTTTGTTCTTTAAAAACCCAGGCAACAGGATAATGGTGATATTGCATGCATATGCTCCAGCGCTCTTTTTTTGGTTGACTGGATTGTGCTACCAATGTAGCATTTATTGCACGGGCAAGTTAGAACATACATTGCATGGTCAGTATTGCAAGAGATGTATCAGGTTATCTTTCTATTCACTTGTAAAGGAACAGAATATTCAAAGAAATGTTTGCTATTTTTACAGTCTATGCATTTACTGCAGGTGTAAAATACTCCTTTGGCTGTGCCAGTAGAGGCCAAATTATACGTAATATAATTATGACTCAACTTATCTCTAAAAGACTCAACTCTTCAAAAGATCAAATTGGGATGGTCTGTAATACTCTTTTTATTGCAATGTCAGAGTAAAAGAAAATGTGACTAGTGTTTGTGTAGGATACGCTTGATCTCCATAGCCTTACTACTATAAATAGTAATACATCTGATGGAGTTGTCTCCTCCCATTTGATGTTGACCCTGTTTAGTAGCTCCTCCCAACTTGATTAACACAGTGAACTTCAGCATCTAGAGTAGCTTTAGAGTAATCTCTAACCTTGAATCTGTTTAACATAACTTGTTGTTCTAGAACAAAGCTTTCTTCAGTGCAGCTGTTTCTTTTAGTCCTTATAAGTCCACCATAAGGGATGCTCTGTATGAGAGTATCCTGTACAGAATTGCAATCAATTCAAACACACAAACAGTAATGCTGGTATCCTAAAATTCCATCTAGTGTCTATTGGAAGTAAGGTACAAATTCAATTCATTTTCATTTTAACTTCTCAATAAAACAGTTAGCCTGCATCTTAGTTCTCTTCCATATAGCAAAAAATGTAATCAATGTCTTTAATTCAAAGTATGGCAAGTTTGTATTCTTGCATTGTGTCCAGTTCCTGCTCCTCCCAAACAGTTTGGCATATCTAGGGTCTAAGCAGGACCTCATTGCAGTACCCATGAGCTATTTATATATTTTGGTGTTGGAAAAAAATAGGTTTATGGTTGGGGGCATGAAACCCTACTCAAACTGCACCGCAATCCTTGTCAGGGTGAAGTCAAAGGCAAGTTCCAAATTAACCTGTACTCAACCCTCTGGTAACGTGGCAGGGAACAGTCAGGCTTAATGTAGAGGACATGTGTAAAGTATTATGCAGCACTTCAAACAGTAATAAAGTGAAACACTACACAAGAAAAATCATTCACCAAAATAGAGTAAAGTGTATTAAATAAATCAAGACCTAAATGACAAAACTCAATAGAATCAGAGATATCCAATTTTAAAGATTTCAATGAAAATAGCACCAAAAAGCACAAAGCGCCAACTGTGGATATCAGGTCGTGATTGACGGGACAAAGTTACAAGTTCAGGCCATCCACGATGGAGCGCGGGCCATCTATAGGGACCCAGTTAGGCCTGCTGAACAAGAGTATCTTAAATCCTGTTTGCAGAGCCTTGCGAAGTCCCACACCAAGGATGTGTCATGCAGTGGCGATTCCTAGGAGCTGCAAAGTGGTGATGTGAGGTCCTGCGTCATCGTCTAGGTTGCCGTTGATGAGGGGCTTGTGATCTGAAGTCCTGTGTTTAGATGCTTTGTGCACCGGCTGGTTCTGAGGAAGCTGCAGGGCTTGCAATGCAAAGTCCTGTGTCATCCTAAAGGATACTGTCGATGAGGGACTTGCGATGCGAAGGCCTGCATCGAGGATGCGTTGCTCAATGACTGTTCCTGGAAGGCTACGGGCAGTGATGCAACATACTTGCACTTGGGATATTCATACAGCGGAGGCAATGCGTCAGTTCTGCTCAGGGTTGCGCCTTTGCAGCAGGGGAGACGCACCGATTCTGCTGAAATCACATATGGGCTAGCAGAGCACCTTTAGGCCCTTTAGGCCCACTTCCAAGGGTCCAGGACTGGGGTGGCCCCACTTGGCAGGGTGTGACTCATATATGGCAGAGTTCAGGTGCTGGGTTCAAGATTTTTGTAGCCTTCTGTCCCCGAGGCTCTAGTCAGGAGGCCACCCACCTGGCCCTTTGAGTCACTCCACGGGTCCTGAGTTAAACAGGTGCAGGTCCAGTCATTCTCACCCAGGTAAGAGTGCAGCAAACAGCAGGTGAGCACAGAAGGGCAGCAGTTCTTCAGAGCAGCAGTCCATCAGAGTGCAGTCCTTTCAGCAGCACAGCAGTCCTTCTTCCTGGTTGAGTCCGCAGGACCAGAAGTGTACTGAAGAGTTGGGATCTAAGGTACAATATTTATACCTGATGACCACTTCGAAGTGGAGGAAGCTTCTAGATGTTTCCACCCTCCTGAGGTGTCAGTCATCCCCTTACTCCCTGCCCTGGCCCCACCTTGTCTGGGGACACAAAAGACTACTGCCAAACCCTTTGTGAGAGTGTTCAGGCAGATCCTTTGTGATGTGCATGTGTGGTAGAGGACATGTCTGCCCCCTCGTTATGTCAGAGTGGGCTATCCTGCCAACACCTATCTTCCCTTTGTCTCACTGTTTGGGGAAATACACAAGGACCAACTGCCAGCTATACCTAGTCATGTGACCCAGGGATAGCCTGCAGGCACCAAATATCAACTTTCTAAAAGTGGCCTTTTCGGGATTGTGATTAAAGATTCGAATTTACCATCAAAGAGGGTTTTTAATTACAATTCTGTAGACACCAAACTCGACTTGTCTAGCTGGTACCTACTGTATGATGCAGCTAATGTGATAAAGTAACTCCAATGTTATCCTATTGAAGAGGTAAGCCTTGCAGCAGTAAAAAACGACTTTAGGAGTTTTTCCACTACCAGGACATGTAAAATTTAAAAGTGCATTTCCTATCTTTTACATACACTGCACCTTGCTGTCTGAGCTGTTCAGGGCCTACCCTAGCAGTGACTTATATGTATTCAAAAGGAAGGTTTAGGTCTGGCAAAAGGTTTATTTTGCCAGGTCAAAAAGCAGTTTTAAACTGCACACACAGGCTGCACAGGTAACCTGGAGACATGTTAAAAGGCTACCTAAGTGGGTGGCACAATCAGTGTTGCAGGCCACTGGTATAATAAAGGTAAATAGCCAGCAAGGAAATCATTAATAATGAAAAATATTTTGGGAAGATTTGAACATATCTGTCTGAAGTGCGACAGTTGAAACTAAATCAATGATTGAAACGTACACTCAATTGCTCTAGAAATTAATCCTAGGGAATATCTCCACCTTGCAGCTCTTCTGTTCGCAGAGTTATTTTGTAAGTTATGATTATCAGCGGCTGAGCGTCATAAACCATGCTGAATCTGCTTTCAACATTAGCACTCTGTATATTGTACAATTTTATCTTGCTTGGCAGTGCAGTACCTTTATGTATGGCTTGACCAACAGGTTCTCAACCATCAACGTGTAATTCTTTGCAATGCTTCTGTTGTCTTCACTTGCTTTACAGTGGCTGGAGTTGTGCTTTGACTTCATGTGCATGAAGTGCCTATTCCATTCTTCGACAGCGACACACATGACACGCACAAGCAGTTTGTTTGGACCATGGCAAACTCTGGGAAATCATGGTCGTTCTTCAGGTTACTCATCCTCTATCTCGTCACCATTTACACATCTTCCTAGCTGGGGTGGCAGCCAATCACTATACTACACGGAGCTTAGAAGTACACATCTTTATTCTGCTGTGTGTAACTGCAAACTCAACATTCTAAAACAAGCTTTCATTGCATTGCGTTCTGACATCTACGTCAAAGCTCTATGGAGTTCGCTCGGAGCCAAAAGGTTTCTGTCACAAAATACTGCAAGACACTACAGTATACATGTGTATATATTACACAACAGTGGTCACCACTGCATAGTTATACTTTAGGTCACAGTTTCCATAGGAAGAGTATTTTTTCTTTTACTAATTACTTTGGCACCATTTGACAAATCTTAACAACACTTTACAAAAAAAAGTTCCACCAGCTCAGCTACTTCCTTGAGAGTTTCAGGGTTATCTGTCAAGCATGGGCTAAGAAAAAAGGAGGGTTCAGAAAACATGTTTTTCCCCATGTATATTCCAATAGAAATTTTGGAAAGCAATACAGAAATGAGAGCTGAACAGAATTGCACCACATTTGGCAGAAAGCTAGAGCTTTAGTCAGAAAGCATGCTTTTTCACGATTTGGGGTAAATCCGTTCAGTAGTTTTTGAGTGAGGCAATCAGTGAAGAAATCATTGAAGTCTTTTGAGATGTCATCAGTGATGTCAACGGTGCCATTCAACATGTCATGAGTGATGTAATAGATGAGATCATAACCAAGTGAAGTAAACAGCTAAGTGGACTATGATCAAAAGAAGTACCATAAAAGGACATGCAATCCTGCTCAAAGCTGTCAGTGTATTGAACGTCATAAACTGCGTGTCTCTCTGTCACCTCTCTTCATCCATCACACTGCTAAGTGCTGCATCCCATTACACGATATCTACACCTTGATAGTCCTCACACACAACATGGAAACACTTACCACATAGGATCGAAACAAAGACAACACACTTCCAAGCACACATCCTCAACTGTGTAGCGTACCACCCATGTAGGCAAGCACTTCAGTGCCTCACATACAGGCAGTAAGCGCTATATAAGTGTTGCGCTACAATACAATGCAATAGTTATCTATGTCAAAGTTGTGGGAGTAACGTAATATATAATCTGATCTATAAAATGAGTTAGAATGTTTTTATTTGTATCTGTTTTATTAAGCATGAGGTCATGACCATTGCATTGGTTTGTGATTTATGGATTGTTTTTCTAACCATAACTTGTGAATTTAAGTGGTTTTTCAGTTTTAATTTATAACCAGGAATTCACTTTAACTGTGGTTTTTATGTGCATTTATGTTGTTAAACATATATAGGGGTGTTATAGTCAAAGCTAATCATAACTTAACATTAACTTTGTGCTTTTGTCAGTGAAAAAATAAATCTACCTGTCTTTTTAAGAGCACTTTTAATGTTTATTTAAACAATACTTTATGTGTTATAACCAAACCTGAACATAACCACTTTAAATTTGTTTTTTAAGTGAATTTTTATTTTTATTAAAGCATCCCCTTCCCTGCGCATAGCAGGGATTGACTGAATGGCCTGTCATTTGGCCAAGGTATGGCCCCAACCCCTGTGGATGACTAATCCCACCAGCATATGGATTTCTTTTCTGTGGAAAAATGCACAACTGTTAACCAATGAAAATGCTCTTAAACTAGCCAGAAAGTCTACGACCTCAACCAGAAGTCCACAAACTTTAGAGGTCAATCTGCCCTTGTTGCTCTGCATGCAGCGTCTGCAAACTCAAACCCAAGTCCATAGACTCAGGGCATTTTTAGAAATTGTACTGTATTAGAATTGAACTGTACTAAGAATTGTCCTCATAAAATCCAATCTGAACCCCATCCACTCCTTAACAAAACCAAAATGAGGAAATTATGCATTTTTTAAAAATGTTTTCAGTGTTTACATATTTTAAATTTAAGTCCACTGACGCACCCAGTGGTGAGTATAGCCCTAACTCAGCTCAAAATTATCAAACTATGAGAGGGACCCTTACATGGGTCCACAAGTCTTTGAGTCCATTTTTTGCTGCTGCCTGCTGTGGGGGACTACGGTCCCGGTTTAATTTGCGGCTTCCGCCACCACCTGCCTTGCGTGCCCAGAGGCGCTTTAAAAACGGAGGAGGGCTCCCGCAGCACGGGACGCCCGTAATTGCTGCTGCCTGCTGTGGGGGACTACAGGTCCCGGTTTGCTTTGCGGCTTCCGCCGCCACCAGCCTTGCGCGCCCGGTGGAGCTTTAAAACCAGAGGAGGGCTCCCGGTGCTCGGGACACCCATAATTGCTGCTGCCTGCTGTGGGGGACTACAGGTCCAGGTTTGCTTTGCGGCTTCCGCTCCTGCCGCCACCAGCCTTGCCACCAGCCTTGCGCGCCCGGAGGCGCTTTAAAACCAGAGGAGGGCTCCCGCAGCGCGGGACACCCATAATTGCTGCTGCCTGCTGTGGGGGACTACAGGTCCTGGTTTGCTTTGCGGCTTCCACTCCCGCCACCACCAGCCTTGCCACCAGCCTTGCGCACCCAGCGGCGCTTTAACCCCTTGGCTGCGGCGGTAATTCCGCCACAGCGCTGGGGGAGTGGGGGGAGAGCTGTGCCGCCATGCTTGTGACGGAACCACGCCGTCATGAGCCACGGGCGGCGTGTGCTCATGACGGCATGGTTCCGTCACAGCCCCGCCCGCTCATTAATTCGCCCGCACAGGCGGGGAATTAATCGTGCGTGGGCCGAGCGGCAGCCGCATGTCAGGACCACGCCGTCATGAGCACACGGCGCCCGTGGCTCATGACGGCGTGGTTCCGTCATAAGCACAGAACGGGTTAAACCGGAGGAGGGCTCCCGCAGCGACAGACAGAGGCAGGGCAGGGCCACCTCCCTTGGTTCTTTCCCAGTTTGATGACTTGTGGGTAAGATTTTGCACTATACAGACGGTTTTCATTTGTTTCATCCCACGGAGGCAGTATCTAGTAAATTACTTGATGATCTATGTCACCATCTGCCATTAATCATTTTTTGCACCAGGACAGTAAAGGGAATACAATTGAAGGATTTATTAGTCCCTCATCGACTATACTGATTAAATGAGACTTTATATTCTTTAACTGACCTGGATAATGGTTGATCTTGGTTAACATTCAAGTACTCTAAAGAACAGAAATTACCAACTTTTTGATGTAATTTATACAAGGCATATTGTTGCTTTTGCCCTGCATTAATGTGACTTGCTTCTTTTATATTGTTTTAAAATTGCGGTTCCCGTTTTATGGTAATCTCATTAGTTGTTTTAATTGGATCTTACTGTGTTTTATTATTGTGATTGTGATTATAATAGAACAGACCCTTATATTGCACTCGCGCAGCCACTTTATTACTCTTCTACTTGAATACAATTATCTCAAAGCTCTATATTGCACCTGTATTGGCACTTTACTAGTTGAATACAATTAGCTTAAAGCCCCATATTGCACTTGCATTGGCACTTTAATAATCGAATAAAATTAGATTAAAGCCCCATACTGCACTTGCATTGGCACTTTATTATTCGAATATAATCATTTTAAGGCCCCATATTTCACTAGCATTGGCACTTTACCAATCGAATATAATTAGCTTAAAGCCCCACATTGCACCTGCATTGACACTTTATTATTCGATTATAATTATCTTAAGGCCCCATATTGCACTTACATTGGCACTTTATTATTCGATTATAATTATCTCAAGGCCCCACATTGCACTTGCATCGGCACTTTACTATGTGAATATAATTAGCTCAAGGCCCTATATTACGCTTATATTTTATTAATTGAATATATTCACTTTAAGGCCTCAAGATGGTAAAGTAGAAGACGCTGGCAAAGACTCCTGTAACTAATACCCCCTGTGCAACCATTGACTCTTTCTTGGTACGTGCAGTTAGCGCAATAATTGATGAAATAGATAGAACTGAATGTCGTCTTTCTATAGGGCTAGGTAGAACGTTGGGAGGGTCTCCAGTAGATGATGCTGGGTTAGTCATGGAAGGTGGTACTATTCTGGAAAATCTAACCCCTATTCATGGACAAGGAGCCCCTGAAGCCCCGGTAACTGTGCTAGATCACGAATCTAAAGTACAAGCTGATACCTGTTGTGCCCAAACGCCAAATGGTACACCTACTCCAAAGAGAAAGAAAGGGGGTAGGAAAGTAACGATGGGCGCTAGTAAGAATGCGAAGGGCCCTACTGTGAGAGCTGGCACAAGACTAACTACCGTAGCCTGTAAAAGTACAACTGAGCAAAATTTGCTTATAAATGCACAAATGACACAGATTACAGATACCATTCTAGGCAAAATAGAGGAAATGTTAATGCCAATTAATGATAAACTTAATAAATTAACTACGTACGTTTTTAAGATTAGCGGTATGCTTAAGGACATAAGCACTAATAATAAAAAAGAGATAGATACAATAAGGGAAGATGCATTTGGTACATTACAACAAATAACTGATCCTTCAAAAAAGGGATTGAGTAATGACAAAAAAAGCGATGTACCAAGGGGTATAAACGATCCATCAACCTCAAAGGAAATAAGTGGGAGACCGACACTAGTAAATAACATTAGCGAAAGACAGCAGACTGAGGCTAATGAAGCGGAACAAGCCTATGAATATAGATCTGGTCCGGATAGATCAAATACTATAAACCCTGTGAGGGAGGAGAATAGGGCCAATAATATTAATAATAGAGCAGATGTATCTATAAATCTACCACCTGAATGCTGCCCTTATGTGGCACTGTTAGTTAATATCCCCCCATTGCAGCCAGGACAAAAGGAGTCTTATGATAGCCTAAAGAACAGAGTAGTGCACTGGCTAAACAAGAACGGTGTATTTCCAGTTGAAGGAACTGATCAAATACTGCTAACGCAGAGAGTGAGTTGGATAGGCCCCTAACGTAAGACCTATAAAGGGGACTGTATCATCATTAATTTCAAAAACACAAGATGGGCAAGAATTACTCTAGATAGAGTAGGTTCTTTTAGGCAACATGATCAGAGTATATCCTTATTACCCCTTGGGTTCTTTTATAGGCACCTAAGACCGACCCAAATGAGGCCAGAAGGAGAATACAGCAAACCTGGGGCGCCCTTTGATATGTTTATTCACCCCCAATATGCATTACCGATTTCAAATAGATTCCGGGCCCTGAGCAATCTACAAGATATTGACTGACAAAGGGGTTGCTATCTGGCCAGTAGTGATACTAACCCTACTGGAACAGGGATAGCAGATAATTGTATAATTCAACAAGTTGTAGATGCTTTTTTCGATAGGGCTCCATCTGATATCATAATTGCTGATGGTTCTAGAGTTGATTTCTGTGATATTAATAGTTGCATGGTATCACAAGTGATAACTACCCCCCCAGATAGAGCTTCATCGGTTACTATAAACGAAAAAAGTATTCCTAACAAATTAAATGACATAAATAGGGAAGCAGACAGTCATCTGGAAACTCCAACTGCTATTTTAGAGAGCAGTATGGGAAATGGCTATAAAATAGCAACTTGGAACATTGCAGGTTTCATGAGTAAACGAGTAGGCGTTGGTCCTTCTAAACCCTGAAGTGATTTTCTATCTACTATCTGGACCAGTCTATTAGAACATTCATTTACCTTGCTGGCTTTCTTTTTAATTCTGGGATGGATTTTTATGTATGTCGGATGGATGTAAAGAGCTCATGTGAATCTGTATGAGTGTGTATGCATGAATGATGACTTGTTGTGGGGTACTTTATCCATTGTGTTTCTCTATTGTATTTCATTTATATGTATCATTTTGTTGCAATATAAGATATATTTTGTGATACTTTTTGATATTTTGTTAATAAAAAGACAAAACTACTTATTGTATTTACTGTTGTTCTCTCAATGCATGCACGGGACTGCCTTGTTTATCTAGTTATTACTATAGGACTCCTTTGTGGGCCTTTATAATCCTTGAATGGGTGGGTATTTTTCTTTTTTTGTACTGTTTTCATGAGTAAACGAGACACGTTAGGATGGCAAGACTTTATTAATGGGTTAGACGCAGTGTGATTTGCCTGCAAGAAACTTGGTGCCTCGACCCAATATATATAGATGGATTTTTATCATATTGGCTAGATGCTGTACCATCAAGCGCTGGAAGAGCGAAAGTGGGGTTATTGACCCTCATTTCAAATAACTTACCAGTAATTGTTAAAAAAATTGCTACAATTGGGGCACACTCACAGATCATATGGCTGCACTGTAAAGATGGGAGGGATGAGATTGTGATCAACTACTATAATAATGTGTTTGACACTAACAGAGTAACATTGTAATTGAGTTGGATAAAGGGCTAGATACCTTTATAGATCCCATTAGTAATAATGTGGTACTCGTATGGGTTGGAGATTTTAATATCCAAACATGCTCCCTGGCAGCCACTCATGCTTGTGGCATCAAGAATGACGATGGGGACGATTGTATACATTTTATACATAATGCATATGGGGAAATGTTAAATACAGTGATTGCTAAATATGATCTCGAAATATTACAGTGTGCATGTGATACTGATGGGGACCCGATACCAACATTCATTGGGAGGAATGCTAATTCGATTATTGATCATGTCTTAATTTCATCTAATGCTACCTACATGTGCGAAATCCCACGGGTTGCCCAATTATCACTAAGTGATCATAATTGTATTGTTATGTCAATTCAAATGTGAGGCCCAAAAGATCAATGCATCAAGGTACAGTAGTAAAAATTGCCCCACATAGACCCAATGGGACCTGTATTAGATGGGATGGTGTGGAACCCCAAAAAGTTATAAATGAAATTGTCCTAAAATGTAACGAAGAGATCATCTACTATTTAAAAAAGATGTAGACCATAGGGAGTTGATTGTTAACTTCATAAAGATTAATACTATTATTGACAGGATTTTAACAGCACCCAATAGGGAGGGAAGGAAAAAAAAGAAGGGGTGGTTTGACCATACTTGCACCGAAGCATTAAAGCAACTGAAACAAGCCCTACAATGCAAGAAAAGAGACAACGTATTAATTAAAAACTTAAGATATAATTATAAACTTGTCCTTGATATGAAGAAAAGGGAGCTACAAGAGACAGCATGGGACAAACTCTCCATGGCCGCGAATACGGCAAATACTAAGCTATTTTGGGATACTGTAAATATGCCGTTTTTGAAGGATGAGTCACTCCCGGAATTATTATCCCACGTTACAAGCGAAGCTTGGGTAACACATTTTAGGGGTATTTTTAATCCAACGGGTGTTGATACATTCATGGCACTTAATCTAAAACAGAGTGAGTGGCATGTCATACCATTAAATATTACAGTGGAAGAAGTCCAGGAAGGACTGAGGGGCAGTAGGGGAGGGAAAGCTCCGGGCCCTGATGGAGTGCCTGTTGATGTATATAAAGCTGAACCTGATTTGTGTGCGCCAACTCTCACAAGGGTTTTTAATCAAGCAGTGACAGAGTGTATACCTCCATTATGGGGTCAGTCAGTTATTGTCCCCATCTATAAAAAAGGAGATAGGTCAGAAGCTAAAAACTATCGTCCCATTTCACTTCTACATTTATTCGTCAAAGTGAGGAGTAAAGTTTTATTATTGCGACTGGAGGAATGGGCAAATGATAATGATATACTTTCTCCAGCGCAATATGGTTTTAGAAGAGTATTAGGGACTATAGAACAATGTATTAATCTCGAGTTGCTAATAGGCAAATATACACGTGCTAAGGAGGGGAGAATATACCTATGCTTTGCCGACCTAAGTAGTGCCTTTGACTTAGTTGACCATACAATTTTGTGGCCTACTTTACTTAAACTGGGGGCACCCAAAGGTATAATTCATTTTCTTGCAAGGCTTTATGAAACGTTATCTTGCAGAGTGAGATATGGAAAACAGGGCGAGTGTACTCCAATTTTTGAAGTAAAACGTGGCATTTGCCAAGGCTGCGTCCTTGCCCCCTACTTTTCTCACTTTTTATTAATGAAATTGATAAAGCATTGCAGTTGGAGAAGGTAGACGCACCGTTAAGATCTGGCAATCCCATACCAATTCTATTATACGCAGACAATGCAGTACTATTGTCTAGGACACCGGTTGGTCTACAACGACTCATGGACAAATTTAGCATGTTTATAGGGGAAAGAAAACTGCTAATTAATAAAACCAAAACTTTTACCATGATATGTGGCACCAAAACTACCAAATGTAAAACCTTCTATATTGATAGCACCCCAGTTCGAACTGTTAAAACATTTTGCTATCTAGGGGTAACTTATACCAGCAATGGGAAATGGAAACAGGAATTATTTAATGTGCGTTCTAAGATGGCAAACAATGCACATGGGGTTTTTAGATTTGCATCTAAATTAGGTAATTGCCTTGTAAAGGAAATGCTGACAATATATAAGGCGAGATGTGATACTACAGCCTTATATGGTGCGGGGGTATGGGGATATCCTTGCAGTCAGGCCCTACAACAACAAGAAAATGCTTTTTTAAAACGTTTCCTAAATCTACCTCGCTCAGCATCCACTGAATTAATACATCGGGAGGTCGATTTGACATACCTAGCAGATTTGACCTCTATGCGGCCACTGCTGGTATGGAGATCGATTTGGGCTAAAGATGAGACAGTTTTTACTAGATCTATTATTAAAGATTGTTTACTCCTTGAGAAAAATCACGTATCCCGTGGTTAAAATATATTATGGATACATACAGCAAGTTATTTAACATCCAGATTCTTGATAACCCGGGTACAGTGGTCTCCTTAAATAAAAAGGAAATTAAGGATTCATTTTTGCTATATAAAAAAGAACCATGTAAGAGTACTATAGAGAAACAATCAAGTTTTACATTTTTTCAATCAATTGAATCCAAAAAAGGAATTCAAGATTATTTGATTATAGTGATCAAAACCTCGCATTGCTATGTGCTGACTAGACTGAGATTAGGCATAGTACATCACCTAGTTGCATTTCCAGTTATGAAAATATGCCCTTTGGATTCTACCCCTTGCGATGACTCTTCTAAACAAAGCACTGTGCATTTTATGCTTTGTAAATTTTATTTGCATTTTAGATGTTTTTATCTGAAACCGCTTTTTATCAAAAACAACATAAGATCGCATCATGCTGCTATAAATTTGCTCTTTGCACTGAATGACCCGGGAACTTGCTATCAGGTAGCATTATATATTTTAAAAGCAATTAATGTCAGGAAAGGTATTGGTACTACTAATTGATCAAAGATAAGATATATGTGAGACTGTAAAATGTTGATATGACCAGCTATTGTTTTTGAATGGTTATGAAGCTTGGCATCATGCTGTGGTATTAATTTTATAAGATATGTCCTCTATGGCAATGGAACCTGTGACCAAATCATATAATTGATTTTAAATGTGTATTTTAACTCATGTAACGCTTTTATGGTTGTTCTAACAAACCGAATAAAGTATATTGAATCAAATCGAATCGAGTCCATTGTTTAAGAATGGAGTTCACAAACTATAACCCCCTTTCACAAAGATTTTGCTGTGCATAGGTGTGACTTTTATAATACTCCTGACTTACTACTAAATTCCATGAGAAAGACATTAATAAGCAAGATATACACCCGGCTTACTCCTGGAATTTAGGACAGATTGAGTCAGGTTGCTCACAGCAAAATCTTTGTTAATCAGGCACTATGAGAGGGAACCCACCCAATATGTGTCCAAAATGTCTTGACTCAGCAACACGTTAATGAACTATGAGACTGGACCCAACATGGATCCAAGTTTTTGAAAGTTTTTGGGCTTGGTTCAGACTTTGCATAAATCTGTGCATATTGGAACCTTTAGTTTGTGAGTTTGCATACGTTTGTGTAGAAAGGTAGTACAATTTTAACTGTGGTGGGTTCCTTCGGGGCCACTCCCCACATAGACCAAGGGTCAGGGTGTACTACGTAGCCTTTTACTTTTTTTCAGGTCAGCTAGATCGTGCCTCGCATGCTGTAATGGCAGCAGTAACAGAAATATTTCTATGTGGTCAGCCAATTAGATGTTTCAGGTTTGCAAACCCATCTTTCTCTTCACAAACCTGAAAAGGACAATCAGAGAAAAAGCTCCCTATCAAATGGGGTGGATTTATTTTTTAATTTTACATCAAAACTGGGTCCAAGGACGTTTTGTGAAGAACAATTCATATAGCTATAGAAATATAAACCTCTGAAGACCACCAACTAATGTTTGTAATGCAAATTTTCTTAAAAACTACTGAATGGATTTACACCAAATTAAGAAAAAGGCACTCCAATTGCTAAACATTTACTTTCATGCCAAGGTTAGCGTAATTTCATTAAGTATTTTATTTCTGTATAGGTAGGTGTGTACATGCACACCCACAGACACACACACTCCTCTTGTGTGGAACATAAATCTTTAGCAAATTCATCTATGCCATCAAAGCTAAAGAATTGCCATTCTAGTTTGGTGCTTGATATAAGAGTGTGTAACATTTTCGACAAGAAGTTTGTCAGTCGTTAATTGTCAAAATATAATTGTAAAAATTACTAGAGCACAGCAACTATGTCAAAGGGAGTGACCCAGAACCAATTAGACGTTTCTAACAATTGACCATTCATCAGAAACCAGTTATCATGAGCTTTGGCCTCTGAAGTGTGTGTGCAGTTAAGAGGGAATTAGCGCAAAGAGGCTTTCATTTTTCATATAAAAATAAAATGTTCCTCACTACGTAATTAATATGCGAAAATAGCGAGGCAAATACACTTAACAAAGTCCTCGTTATTTCTGTCTGTCAATTACATACACTAAAACACGCTAATTACGTAACTTTGAGAACACCGTGTGATTAATTGAAAGCCTTTGGTGATATGGAATATAAGTTACTATATTGGAAAAAAGCAGGTCAGGCACAGGAACGCTCTTTGGCAAATTGGTGTTGACAGCCTAAACAAGAGATTGAGGAATTCCACAAAAGGGTTCTTTAATCTAAAGACAACACAGTTTTTAATTGGTCATTTCGTTTTCCTGCATCCTTCCCATCTCGCCTGAAATGCCCTACTGAAAGCGGGAAAAAAAACCTTTTACAACTTAAAACATGGGAAGTCAGCTGAATGATGCATTCCTGTGCACGAGCGTCATCCTTATTTCGGCTACAAATAAAACAATTAGAAATACAACTATTGCAGATTAAGAATGTTAACTTTTATTGTCTATCATCAGCAGAAATTGCTTAAGCAATTACTGCCAATGCTATTTTAAGAAGCAATCAAAATCCAATAGGGCTTCATGTTATGAATGTGCTCGTGCATGTGAAAACTGGCATACACAGGTGTACTGGTCATTTGAGCTGTGTCACCTGCTTCAAAGCACCACAAATTAGCAAAGAAAAGAAAAGGCACAGGAAGAGAGGGGACAGGAAGTTTATTGCTAAAATTCACTTTATTTTTTCTAAATTGGTGTGGGATTTTTCTTGGCTTGTGTTTTCACTTTTTTACCTTGTGAGTACTACATAAATACTTTACACATCGCCTCTAAGTCAAGCCTGACTACTTTTGTGCCAACCTACTAGACGGTTAAGCACGGGTTAATTTAATGACTTTTTGTGGCTCACCCTGACAAGGACGGGTTATTGCTTGTGGAGGAATCACACTCCCCTCAACCAACAGCCCAAATTCCAACAGTAAGTTACTACTAAAAGTAAGTTACTCCTAAAAAAAATAAAAAAAGGGTTTTTACTAAAAAAACAAGCATTGGCAAATGCAAAAGGTTTCACCTATGTGATTAATAATAAGTTGTTTTTTGTTGTAAGTTGTAGCTTGGTGAGCAGTAGAATAATATAAGTTGCTGAAACTCCATAAAAGTGTCATGATGTGTTTATTGAGAAAGCCAACATATTGCGCAGGAACTGGTGGTAATATAATACAGGGAGTTTGATAAAGGGCGGAGGACAAAGAAAAAAAAAACACATGCAGTGGACAAGCATGCTGGAGCTTTTGGGCCCTGTGACACTGCACCGGCTGCACCATTCAAATCATGGCCCTGGTGCCTTCAAGGTGACAGCATTTGTGACTGCTTGCTTAGTAGCAACATATAGAAATAATTGGTGTTCTGCGGGTTTCCTGGAACTTTTGCCCCTGTGTCACTACACCTGCTGCACCATGCAAATCATACCAGAGGGCCTGCAAGATACCTGCACTTGTGACTGCTTGTTTAGTAGCCACATATAGCAATGATTGGTGTTCAGTAGGTTTCCTGGAGATTTTTGCCCCTGTGACACTGCACCTTCAAATCAAATTTCAATGGTTTTTAAAATTGTATTTCCTAACTGTAACCTGTAATCTTTGAGAGTGGGTATGTGAGTGGCTGTATAGGTAGGTGAGTGCATGTGTGAGTCTCTGAGTGGGTCCGTAAGTGTCTGAGTGGGTCTGAGAGTGAATGCGTGAGTCTCTGAGTGGATCTCTGAGTGGGTACGTGAGTCTGAGTGGGTGCATGAGTGTCTGAATAGGTCTTTGAGTGGGTCTGTGAGGGGGTGCAGAGTATGTGAGTGAATGTGTGAGTCAAATCGCTACTGCCATCTATTCTGCCTCTCACTGCTCATTTCTGACATTTATTCTGCCTCTTTCTGCTAGTTTCTGACCTTATTCTGCCTCTTGCTGCTCGTTTCTGACCCTTATTATGCCTCTTTCTGCTCGTTTCTCACCTTCATTTTGCCTCTTTCTGCTCATTGCTGACCTTTATTCTGCCTCTTTCGGCTCATTTCTGACCTTCATTCTGCCTCTTTTTACTCCTTTCTCACCTCTATCTTTCCTCTTTCTGCAATGTGCTGACCTTTATTCTGCCTCTTTCTGCTCATTTCTGACAATTATTTTGCATCTTTCTGCTTGTTTCTCACTTTTATCTTGCCTCTTTCTGCTCATTGCTGACATTTATTCTGCCTGGTTCTGCTTGTTTTTGACCTTTATTCTGCTTCTTTCTACCCATTTCTCACCTTTATCTTTCCTCTTTCTGCTCATTGCTGACCTTTATTCTGCCTCTTTCTGCTCATTTCTGACCTCTATTCTGCCTCTTTCTGCTTGTTGCTGACCTTTATTCTGGATCTTTCTGCTCGTTTCCGACCTGTATTCCGCCTCTTTCTGACCTTTTATTTTTGTATCTTTCTGCTCATCACGGGACCGCAGGGAGAGCCTCAAGGCTCCCAGGGTCCCAGCCGGCTCCCTGCCTCCTGCGGGAGCCAGCATTGCTGTTGCATGGTGGGAGCTGCTGGAAAGGCAGCCTCCTCTGTGCACGAGCAATAGATTAATCTGTCACAGCTCCTGCCAAGCAAAAGCAAACAGCCATGTCCTGGGGTTGGGCTCCCCAGGACATAGCAGGAGCCGTCCCTGGGGGGGTGGCAGTACCCAGGCCATTATTGGTTCCCGGATGCGGGCTGCATGGCCCCCTCCTTTGATGTTTAAAGGCCTGCCCTGGGGAGGTGGTGGTCCCCGGGGCTGAGAATGGCCCTGGAGGGGGCCAGTGCAGCCCCTCTCCCATGCTTCTGAAAGTATTTGGCCCCAGGAAAGCGGTGGTCCCCCGGGCACTGGGGTCCATGCAATACCCCCTTTAGGTGTTATTTAGCCCCAGGGAGGTGATGATACCTGGGGCTAAAGGGGGGTATACACGGCCCTCCTAACAATTTATCAATATCCCTGGGGAGGTATTGGTCCCTGGGTTTGAGCCCATGGAGGGGGGCCCTTTGTGGCCCCCTCCTTGTTTTATTAACAAAGCCCCGGGTCCTCAGGCTCCATAAGCCTCAGGAAGGGGTCCCCGCATGCACCTTTCTTCTTTTAAACAATTCCACTGGACCTCACCCACCCGGGGGCTTTTTCCCAAACAAGTGGGGGAGCCCCCACTTGTGTTTTAGTTTTTACATTTTTGCCAGAATCATGGATCCGCTGCATTTTTCAGCAAACATTTTTTTTAAATATTTTTTTGCCCTGTCTCTGGGACCCCAGCACTAGAGGTAAGGGGTCTGGGTATTCCTACCCTGCCCCCTTTTCTTTTTTTAACCTTTTTCAAGATGGCTGCCAACACTTCCTGGTTGAAGTGTTGGCAGCCAATCAAATCTCAGCACAAGATCGGGAGGATTCGTGGAGCCTTCGCATCCCTATATATCCAAATGTGTTTCTTCATTAATATCTCTCAAACTACAGAACAGATTTACACCAATTTACAAAAAGGTTGCTTTCTGGATGAACAGTTACCTTTCTGGCAACTTTGGTGTAATTCCATTCAGCGGTTCAGGCTGTAGCCTTGTCTAAAATTCTTATGGGAATTAACACGGGAAACACACTTTTTTTGACCCACCCTCCCCCTTTTTCCACCCAGCACGAGACGGATCACCCTCAAACTTTCCATGCACAACAAGAATCACCAGCACACTTTTTAAAAGTAAATTTGTGAAGATTCTTCAAATGCCACCAAAAATATAGGCAAGTCAAAAAACGCTTTTACTCTGGAAACTAGGTCCTAACTATAACTACCTACTGGTGACAGCCAGTAGGTAATTTATATATTGATACCTAGCTATTGATATATCTATATATGTACATGTATAGATATATCTATAGATTAGATAGATAGATAGATAGATAGATAGATAGATAGATAGATAGATAGATAGATAGATAGATAGATAGATAGACATAAATATATAAATCACCTACTGGCTGTCACCAGTAGGTACTTATAGTTAGTACCTAGTTTCCAGAGTAAAAGCATTTTTTGACTTGCCTATATCTTTGGTGGCATTTGACAAATCTTCACAAATTTACTGTTAAATAGTGTGCCGGTGATCGATCTATCTATCTATCTATCTATCTATCTATCTATCTATCTATCTATCGATCTATAGATAGATAGATAGATAGATAGATATATCTATGGATTAGATAGATAGATAGATAGATAGAAAGATAGATAGATAGATAGATAGATAGATAGATAGATAGATAGATAGATAGATAGATAGATAGATAGATATACGGCTTCATGACTTGTATAGAGATATGTCTAACTATAAGTTGTGATTTGGGCATGTGTCTGTACAAGTGTACATATTTAAATATTTTTTTTTTTTAAAACCTTCCCTGCCCACCACTCTCAAACTCCAAACCTCTCTGTCTACTATAGACTCCCAACATGGTTTCAAGACTCTTAACTCTTAACGCTTTCCATCCAATTCATCCCACTTATAGGCAAACATGCCCACCACTCCCAATAGCATCCCACATTGTTATTAATCAACTTCAATTAATCTACCTTTATTCAGAATACTAGCTCAAATGTGTGGGACCTCAGGAACCCAAACCAAACAAACTTATCAAATCTAATTCTTCTAGGAAAAGGAAGCACATAAAGTATTACCTATTCACCTCTAACACTGAGTTCCAGAGTAGTGTGCTATTCACAGGAAGGAGCTTTAATGCCTTGACAGGGGTAGTAAGTGCCATATAAATACAATTTACAGTTACAAATCACTGAGAATTTGAAATTGATTAGCTTCATAGTTACATCCCAGGAGCGAGTAAGAACTGAACATCATGCAACCGAGCAACCCAATAGTACTTTTTCATATCCATTGTGGATCAGGAATCATGGCTTGAGGGTATTGCTTAACACTTGGTACTTGGCAGGCACGGGGCAGTGATACTATAAACCCACACATGCTGAGTTTTTCTCAGTGAAAGAAAAGCTGGTGGCCCCTGCAAAGTACTGGCACTATCAGGAGAGAAGCTTTGCATCTGCAGCAAATGCACTATGTGACCCCAATAATGAACTATATTTCTCAGCAGGCCATGAACTCTCACATAATCTGGAGATGTCAGCCAGCTTGAATGTCTGGGTAGAACTTGCCTCGCGTCCCATGGCGACTTTTCTAGGTGATCATCATACAACGTACCTGCAGACAGGACCTTGGTACGTGGATCTACGATTTCTTCTCCTAGAAACCAGCTTCATTGGAATGTATAGAAAGACCTTGGAAATGCAGAGAAGGATTTCTAAAAGTCCTCTTGTAGGTAGAATTGAGCTTTGAATTATTTCAACATTCAATAGGAACTCTTCTAAGCTTATCATATATTATCATTTGATGGAACAGAAAGGATTCTGAAGCCAGAACTATGCTGCTTATGTTATGTATTAATGTCAAAGCATGTGTATTGGAGATCTAGGGGCAGATTTACTAAGGGCTTGTGTTGCCCTTGCATGACACAAGCCACTGCAGGGCAACTCAAATCCTTTAGTGGGGTTTACTAAGCCATGCAAAGCCACCTTGTGTTGCTCTGCGTGGTTTACTAAATCCAAAGTAACGCAAATTCAGTGCATATCGCTGCCTTGTGCTGTCTTGCAGCAGGGAGGTGTTCCATTGGTGGAGTATGGGTGTTCCCATGCATCCGCTCATGGTTTTTGACACAATCCCAGATTAACTAAGGTCAGTGTGCCTCCCAGACACAGGCGAAATGTAATATTGCCGCTCGTTACTTCCTCTTTCCATGTGTGCTGTAGAATCACACATATAAAGAGGAATATGCCTATAAAGTTTGTTTTGTGAAGGAAGGCATCCCTTCCTTTATGAAAACAATCCTGCTCGTAATGCAGGCACCCTTGCACAATGGCACAAGAGTGCCTGCATTAGTGCTAGGCAGCACACAGTGCGCCAGCGCAAGGAAAGAGCAGAAATGTGTCATATCTTTGCAGATATGGCCCATTCCTGCTATCTCCCTATCATGCAATGCAGTGCAGCAAGTTGTCTTGCTGTGTGGCATTGCATGAAACAATAGTAAATCTGCACCCTGAATTTTTGCCTTTTTCTGAATCCTGTTTTTTCTGGTATTAGGACTCTGTCAGTGCCACAATGCGTGTGCTTTGACCCTAAAATAGTACTGGTAAAACTAGTTTTACTCAACTCATCTATTTATTTGACCTTTGTAGATGGTGCAGAAAAGGCACCTATATACCCTTCCAAGAGGAAGCGATCCCAAAATACCTCCTAGCGACCATGGGAAGGTTGTATAGGGATGGGTTTCCATCCCACCATCTTGCATTGGTCAGCAAATAAGGAAAGCTCTGCCTCTGCTTCATGTAGGGCTGAGGCAGGAAGGGAAGGCAACGCAGAGGAGCACAAAGAGGATTAAAATGAGGAATACAGGTAAGCCTCCCATGAACACGAAGTCTTCTTGACTCTGGCACAGTTTAGGAACTACAGAGTGGCTCCTTCTTGAGGCAGTAACAAGGCACACCGAAACAAAGCTTACCCCGTAGAACAGGACTGCCGCGGGGCCGACCGCTGAGACCCGCCCAGGCATGAGCGGAAATTAATCAGCACAGTGGGCCGTATCCTCGTCTGACGTGGTATAACAAAACTAAACACTTGACTTGGACACCATTTTGTGTATCCGATCGCTCCATTGCGGTCGGCCTGAAAATGTATATATAATTATTATAGTAGACAATATTTAAAACTTTGATATTATTTTAAAGCAGTAAAAAGGATATACTTACCTTATATATTTTTGTCTACAATATTTTAGTTGTCACAGTGTTTTGATCACGATATTATGGTCAGCCTAAATATTTGAGTTAATATTTATTGTCATGGCAATTGCATCAGGCATAGCAGGGGGTTCAGGTGATATATAGAGAGAGAGAGACGGAGAGAGAGAATGATAAAGATAGGTAGATGAAGAGAGAGATCAAGGGGAGATCAGAGAGGAAGGAAAACAGGGCAGAATCAGAGGATGCATGGGTGAAAGAGAGAGATAGAAAGAGGGATGGAAGTGAGCAGGCTGGTATCAATATTGTTCCCAGGGGTTGCTTCTGATTCCCAGTCCCGCAATCAATTGGGTTTCTGGGATCCGGCCAACAGGACACTACCTGCTCTAAGATGAGTATGAACCAGTGCCTGGACAGCTGCTCTTGTATCAGCTTCTTGAGAGAAGGCCCACATTACATTCAAATAGGCTATTTTTCTTCCAATAGTAGGAAAAGCAAAAGAATGATGAATTATGGTAGCAGGGAGTAAAACATATTGTTTTGTATGAAACATTGCAAAGAATAAACTACTATTTACCCCAGGTCCCTCCTGTCCTCGTCCCATTCATTAAACAAGTGAGATAAACCTATCTCATCCACAGAAAAAAAGAACGAAGGAATGCTGGCTCTACCCCACCCCCTCCTACCGGGAGTACATTATCCTACCTTACCCATCATTCCCTCTGTTCTTTTTTTCTGTCTACCGACAGAATAGGACCAGTCAGGAGCTGGAGGGCTCCTGTATACTTATGTCTGTGCTGCCGGGTGGCAGGGACTTCGCTGGTGTTCTTGTCTCCCTCCCTGCCTGGCTTGAGGGGAGACATGCTTGATTCCTCCTGGTTAAATTCTAGAAATGCTGTGGGGGGGGGGGGTCAGGGCCATGCCTCCGGGGTTGCCGGGCACGTCAGGAGGCACGGCATCTCATCTCATCTCTTTAGCCTACTCCAGGCGGTTTCCTGGTTGATTTCGCTCCCGGAAGGTGGTTCCCTTCCAGGTTTGTGTTGCCTGGCTTAGGGAGTGGGGGCGGTACAGGAAGTCAGGGGCTGGTCTGCCTGTTGGCTGTGGGGCTGTGTTTGCAGGATGCCTTAAATCGTCCGGCCTGGGTAAGTACGCATATCGGTGTTGCTGTTGTTGGTTCCTTTCCTGTTTCCATCTGCCTTCTACCCTTCACAGTTTAGGAACAAACTGAAGTGGTACGTTCCAAACAGAACCTTACGGTCAGGTCTGGCCAAGAACATGGTATTCACCCCTTTTAAGAAAGCTAACTGGGGAGGTAGGAGCTTTTTCAGATCAACAGCACTGCTTTGGAATGACTTACCTAAAATCAGCCCCTTCCCTGCTGAGCTTCAGAAAAAGCCTAAAAACTTGGCTATTTAAACAAACTGCATAAAATAGGAAAAAATCCTTTTCCCGCTCTGTTTTCACTACTGGTTATCCCTTCTGTCTTCTGTTCTTTGTCTCGATAGCGCCAAGACGCCTTCGGGCAATAGTTGCGCTCTATAAATTTTATTTACATTACATTACCCTTCTTGTTGATGGATCAAGCTGTTTGGTGCATCCTTGGCCCCATGTGTTGTGGGCTGCTTGCTTTGCTCCTAGTCTAGCCTGTCCTTGACTGAGGCTGGTTCTGGCTGGATTCTTGCTGTTGGGATTGTTCTAACGGATGTTTCCCGGCACCGGCAGCAGTTCCTGGTGTGCCTCTTTTCCGGTTACCTTTCTGGTTGGGGCCATACATCCTCTGGTTACAGGACATGTCTGCTCTCATGCATTGAGATGGGTCAGGGCTGGTTAGTAGTACCTGGTTGGGTGACCGTCGTGGACTTCCTGGTACTGTTGGAGCCTGGTGGCGTCCTGGTGTTGGCAAGCATGGGGAAGCATTCCAGGAAGCGCAAGCATGTAGAGTGCTCCTCCTCTTCCTCTTCAGAGTCTTCTTCCTCTCCCACTCTGGCGCAGTCTAAACGCCGCAGGGAAGGCGATGATGCCAGGATCAAACGTTTAACTAAAGGAGACTTTACAGGAGATGGGGGGGCCCCGTTCCAAGGGCTCTACTCCTGTTCATCAGTCTTATTCTTCCGACTTTGAGGAGGATTGGATGGGGGGTGAGGAGCATAAGGGTAAATACATTGATAACGTGATGTTGCTGGACTTGCTGAAGCATGTTAAGTCCAACATGGGGTTTCCTTGTGACGATGCCCCCAGCACATCTGGTGGTTCGTTGCCGCGCCAGTTTCAGAGCTTAGCTGCAGTGGATGTGCCGGTCCATCCCTACATCCATGAGGTGCTGGAAAGACGCTAATCGTATCCTGCTTCCCAGGTTCATGGCTAAACTGTACCCTCTTCAAGACATGTCGAAGGACTTGCTGGACTCCATTCCAATTAATTCTTTTGTGGTGAGTCTGGTGGGTCGGACTTCTTTGGCTGAGGATGCTGTGATTAGGGACCCTGTGGATAAGAAGGTGGATGCTTCCCTTTGGAAGGTCTATTCTGGTTCCCATCTGGCTCTGTGGGCTGGCATTTATGGGATTTATGTTGCCCAGTCTCTAATTTCGGATATCAAGGCCCGGTGTCACTCGCTGGATGATACATCGGACTGTTCTGGGCTTTTGGAGCATTTTGAGTGGCATGTGGAATTCCTTTCTGATGTGTCCTTTGATGTGGTGTCAGCTTCGGCCCTTTCTGGGGGGGCTTTTTTGGCGGCCCGCCGCAATCTGGTTTTTAAGGACTGGAACACTGATTCCGCTCAGAAGTATTCTGCCCTGAGCTTGCCTTTTCAGGGGACTATGAAGTTTGGGGAGGAATTGGAGGGCAAGTTGCATAGGCTTTTTCAGGAGAAAAAGCACTCCTCCTCATTTAAGCAGTTCTCCGCTGAGGCTGTCTCTTCAAAGCCTAAGTCCTTCTTTCGTCCCCCCCCCTTGGAGACAGTTTTCTAGGGGTCATGGTGGTTTTTGTTCCTGTTGGGGTCGAGAAGGAAAAGCTAAGTCCCCCCCTCCGAAACCTCATTCCTGACTATCTGGCTGCCAATCTAGGGTTGTTGGTCGGAGGTTGGCTTCGGTTCTTTCTCCTGGCCTGGGTGCAGTCCTATTCCGATGTGTGGGTGCTGGACATTGTGCGTCTAGGCTATCACATTGAGTTTTCAGAGCCTCCTCCGGATTCAGGAAGTCATCCGACTCCCCGGATTCAGGAAGTCGTCCGACTCCTTGGCCGTCTTGTCTGACCAAGCGGTCCGACCTGTCTCTGGGGATCAAGTCTCTCTTGGCAAAGGGGGCGATTCAGGAGGTGCCTCATCTGGAAGTCGGGAAGGGGTTTTACTCTCTGATTTTTATGGTCCCCAAGGTGACAGGGGGGTTCGGTCTGGTGCTGGACTTGAAGGCCCTGAACAAATTTGTGGTTCATCCTCCTTTCAAGATGGAGACTCTTCATAGGGTGATTACGTTGATTCTGCCGGGACATTTCTTGTGCAGTCTAGATCTGCAGGACGCACACTATCATGTCCCAGTTCGCCCATGCTCTTGCCGGTTCTGGAGGTTTTGCATTTGGGGTCGTCATTTTCAGTTCCGGGTTCTTCCCTTTGGCCTGAGATCTGCCCCCAGGGTGTTCATCAAGGTGGTGGCACCTTTGATGGCCTCATTCCATCTTCAGGGGGTCCTCGTCTACCCATATCTCGACGATTAGCTGATCCTAGAACTGGGCGGTGAACTCCACTCCGTTCGGGGAGTTTGCAGAGTTTTCTGCACTTTGCGCTCCGCGGAGCTTGTGGAGGTGCAAAAAACTCCACTCCGCGTAGTGTGGCAGAGTTTTTTCCCTGCTTCCGCACGCGAACCGTAAGTGCGCAAGCTGCTGCTCGGGTTGATCTTCTACCAGAGCGGCAGGAAGACCAGCGTGAACGGCAGTTCGCACTGCACTCCGCCACTTGTGTAACTCCGCAGAGTTTTTTTGTCACTTTGCGGAGTTCCGCGTAGCGAAACTCCGCGAACTACGCCCAGGCCTAGTTGTTGATGGATCAGGAATTGGTATGTTCTTCATTGAGGGCTCATAGGTTTCTGCTGAACCTTCCCAAGTGTCAACTGGAGCCCTCTTAGGATTTGATTTTCATAGGAGTTCGCTTTTGAACCAATCTGAACAGGATGTTCCTGCCGGTCTCTCGAGCTGTGACCTTGGTTGAACTGGCTCTGTGGTTCTTGAGGGGGTTCTCCTTACTGGCCTGTCTCTGGGTGCGTCTTCTGGGTCTTACCAGTGCCTTGTGCGCAGTTTCATCTCAGGCCGCTCTGGGTGCATCTTTTGGCCCGTTGGGATCCTTTGTCTCGCGATCTGGCCTGTCTGGTTCCGGTGTCTCCCTCCATCCTCCCGGCTCTGGGCTGGTGGACGGTGTCTGACAATCTTTCCAGGGGTCTGCCATTGCAGCCTTCTCCTCCGGCAGTCCTGACAATGGATGCCAGTGCTTTTGGGTGGGGGGGTGACGTTGTAGTCTGGGTCCCTTCAGGGTCGTTGGTCCCTCCTGGAGGGGAGGTGTTCTTCAAATTGGCAGGAGTTGACTGCGGTGGTCCGGGCTGTCATGGGATTCCGCAACCGGTTGCTAAATTGCAATGTGGTGGTGTGTTTTGACAACATGGTGACGGTGGCCTACCTGAATCATCAGGGGGGACTCAGGTCCAAGTCTCTGAATGCAGTGGTGGTTCCCTTATTTTGTTGGGCAGAGGGGCATCTGCTGTCTCTGTCAGCTGTCCATATACGGGGCTGGATAATGGGGTGGCGGGTGCCCTTAGTCGTTATTTCCCCACCTCCCAGGAGTTGTCTCTGACTCTGGAGGCCTTTTGGCTGGTGTGCAGGAGGTTTTGTCTTCCCTTTCTCAACCTCTTTGCTTCCCAGCACAATCCTCAGCTTCCTCGTTTCTGCTCCCAGGTCGGTCAGCAGGGAGCTTGGGGGTGGATGCTCTGACCGTTCCTTGGCCGTCGTGTCTGATGTATGCCTTCCCGCCCCCTGCTCTGATCCCCCAGTTTTTGCTCACCTGATGATGGAATCTCTGGAGGTGGTGGTCCCTTTTTGGCCTCGCCGGTTTGGGTTCCCCACTCTGTGGCTGTTGGCTGTTCGGGGACCTTGGTTGCTCCCCTGCTTTCTATCTCCCCTGCGGTCATCCCCCATGTTGTCCCTCCCATAGCTGCGGCTGTCGGTTTGGAGGTTGAGAGGCAGGGGTGGTGGCGTCGGGGTTCCCCCGAGCATTTAGCCTTGGCTCTGCAGCAGTCTCGAAAGCCTTCTACTCTCCGGTCCTATGATCAGCATTGGGTGAATTTCCAGTGGTGGTTTCATTATCTGGCCTTGTCCCCCCTGGATTGCTCCCTGCCTAGGGTTCTGCAATTTCTCTGGGAGGGGTTTGAGAAGCGGTTGTCTATTTCCACTTTGCGGGCTCAGTGGGCCGCGATAAAGGCTTTTCATTCCCCTTGGGGGAATTTGTCAGATGTGGAGGACTTGTTCCCTACGTTGCTGCGAAGTTTATCCTTGGCCCGTCCTGTGGTGCGGCCCTCGTTTCCTTTTTGGGACCTCCCCTTGGTGTTGCGTGCTCTGGTGGCTTCTCCCTTTGAGCCTTTGGCTGGGTTGGACATCAAACTTGTGACGTTGAAAGTGGTCTTTTTTGGTGCCCATTACTTCAGCCAGGCACCTTGGGGAATTGGGGGCTCTGGTGGCTCGTGAGCCTTTTTTGTATTTTTCGGAGGTTGGGGTTGTCCTTTGATGGATTCCTCTTTGGTTCCCAAGGTTCCTTCTCAGTTCCATCGTTCCCAGAAGTTGGTGTTGCCTGCTTTGTGCTCTGATCCTGTGTCCGGGGATGACCTTCCTTGGTCTTTGCTGGATGTTTGCCGGGCTTTGTGTGTCTATCTGGACTGCAAATGTCATTTTTGAATGTCTGATTCACTGTTTGTGTCTTTTGATGTTTCCTCCCGTGAGGGGAAGGCTTCTCCTTCCAACATTTGTCGCTGGCTGAAGCAGGTTATTAAGTTGGCCTATTCTCTTTCGTGTTCCCCTTTATCGGTGGGTGTGCAGGGGTGTTCTACCCGGGGGATGGCAGCCTCCTGGGCTGAGGTTCGGGGGGGTTTTCCTGTCTGAGATCTGTAGGGCTGCAACCTGAGCGTCCATTAATACTTTTGTAAGGCATTATCACATCCAGAATGTGCTGGGGGATGATGCATATTTTGTTTTGGGTGTACTGCAGGCTGTGCTCCTGAATTCTTGTTTTGTCTGTTCCAATAAATCACTGGGTATTACTTTATGCCTTATGTCTTGGTGGTTTGTTGTTGATGAATGCCGGTTGCTGCTTGGGTATTCTCACTTGTTTAATGAATGGGATGAGGACAGGAGGGGCCTGGGGGAATGTCCTATTACTTACCGGTAATCTTCATTACTCTTGGTCCCGTTGTCCTTGTCCCATTCATTACTTCCCTCCCTCCCGGACTTGCAGGCCTTCTTCTGTGGCTTGGTAGTTCAGAGGGAATGCTGGGTAAGGTACGATTATGTGCTCCCGATGGGAGGGAGTGGGGTAGGGCCAGCATTCCTTCTTTCTTTTTTTTCTGTTGGTGAGATAGTATTATCTCACTTGTTTAATGAATGGGACGAGGACAACAGGACCAGGAGTAATGAAGGTTACCGGTAAGTAATAGGACATTAACGTGTATCTAAAAAACATTCTATACAATTTTACTTGCCCCTACTGTGACTGGCGTCTCATTGCTTTACAGTTAGTTTCATGCTGTATAAGTACACATATTCATGTGCATGTGAATATGTCTATCAATGTAATTCCTTTAATGCATCCGATCTATAAACCTCCAAGAGACTGTGCATTTTCTGTCTTTTTAAAGCCAATTTTGTATGTTGTTACTGTCATATTTCATAAAATAATAATACTGATAATGACAGCAAAGTCAACAAAACCATAATAACAGCAAAACAAAAACAGGAATAACAACAATAATAACAATAATAATAATAGTAAAAAATAATAAAAATATTATTATTGTACTACTAATACTGCGATTACTACTACTAATAGTAATAATACTAATAAAAAGACGAAAAAGAAGAATATTCTATGAAATCCAGCTTGCTAAAAGAATTCTAAATTGTAAAGATGTTCATAGCAGACCATTCTATAGTGACATCACCCATTCTATGCATTTGAACAAACTACAGTGCTTCAAATCATGGGAAATTGTTTGCCTATAAGAACTTTCTGAAAGAATATTTACTTTCTCATTTATTTAATTTCAGTTCACAGGATATATTTAGACGATTTTTTCCTGCTAGGTAGCGAGGGATCATCCAAGAACTATTCTGTCACTCTTCCCAGTTAAGCCTTAAGAGATGCAGCTTGAAATCTGGCCTCTCCTGCCAGGTTTAGCTATTAAAATCGCCTGTTAAGCTGGTAAACTTTCAGGTCATGCTGAGGTCAAGCTCAAACGATGTCCATGCAAGGCGAACAATTGCTGGGTCATGTGATATGGCTTGGCTTCTTTCTCAATTAATACCCTGGAGTTCCTGTGAACTACAAAAGCACAACACTGGACGTGCTGGGTCATTCAAGGAGAACTTGACATTGCCACGGGAGTGTCATTTGTAGTTTCAGTGATTTCTTTCTGTATGAAAAGTAACAATAGGTTTGTCTGGCCAGGTATAGTGAGCGATGTGCAGAATAATGGATGGAATTTACCACATTACCCTTTCCCATATGTAGCATTTTCACATTGGGATTAGCAGAGCACTTCTTGTGCTCATTTTTATTTTTCCCAGTGTGTTCAAAATGTTGGCAATAATGCTACGGCTCTCTGCAACTGTGCATTTTTGCGAGCCTGCATCAACAAAATGTTATTGTGAGTCTCGAACATTAATTGCGTGTCGTGTATTGGCAATAACTCAAACTCACACATTTTTAATTGGTTCTCATTAATGCTTGGTGAAATGTCACTTATGTTGACGTTTTGGATAAGGGAGGTTTCTTGGAAATAGAAAAACAATGTATGTGAAATGCTATTTTAACACCCACAAAAGTAGTTATGATGAAATAGAAATTAAGGAGATTTTGGAGGATATTATAGAGCATGGATTGTCTTACAAATTCGATAAAGACTATCAAACGCTTATGAGGCACTCCTCCCAGACAGAGTCAACATAACAGAACTGCACAATGGAATTTTGGTGAGACTAAGTACCATAGAGTTGGACCCCCAGCAATCATTAGAAAAACTGAAAATAAGTATCACTTGGACAGATACTGGGTTCAACTTTGCGCCAAACAAACGTTAAGAATATGTCTCTTCGTAAATGACTTCCGTTTAAGATATTTATTGAACTTTTTTATGAACCGAGAATCCTACAGCAATTTAAGAACAAGCAATAGATTTAGGAATCTGCTAAACAATAGCAATACGCTTATGTCTGTTACCTTACACCTGCTTTTTCGTAATTTTCACCTTGTCTTAAATACTTCGGTTTAGAGCGAGACAATTAATCACACGTTTAAATAACTTTAGAAATTTCTTCCTATTTGGCTTAAAATATTTTTCCTAACATGGTCTTACTTCCTTCACCCCATATCATGAAAATTGACTAATTGGGGCCTCTTCCCAACGTTCTGTAATACTTACACAAGGATAATTCATACATAACTTTCATGTGCAGGTAAGTGCGGGAAATCCATTTATAAATGCATGTGAATAATCACTAAATCACATTTTCTTCAGGTTTTCCGAGCACAACTGTAGCAGAAACTTGAGAACCAGAATAACTTGGGAGAAGGTTTACAAGTGCATAAGCCAGACACAAGCACGCACCTAAAATGTAACCAATTGTATGTCACTGACTTTCGAAAATAAGAAGTAATTAATGCAACCTTAAGCTACAGTTTTTACTGATATAAATCGATGATATGATCGATCCAAGGCTAGGTCAAGAGAACATAAGCAGCTTTTCATGATCATGACCACCAAGTAGAGCAAAGAATGCACTTGAGCAATTAAAGGGTCCAAAGGAGCCCAGCATTAGATAGCCATATATAAATTAACCATTATAATAAATATAAAACATAGGAATACATGTATCAAACCCACCCAATTAAAGGCAAACATCCAAAAAGCTAAAAGCAATTGACAAAAAAAAGGGGACTCACAAATGTGAAGCAAATAATACGAAAGAATGGACATAGCAAACATATGAGCACATTCACATATTTGCTATGTAGTGAACTCTTGAATGTGTCACATTCAAGAGATCACTACACCTCTAAATGGAAACCCCTGGTGCATCCAAATCTTTGCCAAAGAAGCCAAAGGTCTGACATAAACCTAAATCCACACATTTAGATACCCCATAAAAACACAACTGCCAGCACTGCCAACCCCCACCAACATGGTGAGCTCTGGCTCGTTGGCAATGCACATAAGTCAAGTTCACAACTGTAAACGAGATTCAATGGGTGCAGCGTCTGCTCATCTTTGATACCTTTGTCTGACCAGGAGGGATACATGTAGGTGTTGTGCTTTACAATCTAAGAATACAACAATACTATAAGAAAGGGAAAATCTTCAATGTTCACACCAAATTTAAGTGAGAAGAAAAAAATAGACCAAGAAAAAGAAATTAAACACTGAGTAGCTCCAGTTCGTGTTTTCACGTCGACCGCGGCCGCGATCGAAGACGAGGAAGATGCCTCGCGGCTCCCGCTCCCGCTCTCCCATTGGCATTGTTCCAGCTTTGGCCCCCCGCTTTCATTAGCGGTTGGCGGGGGGGTGTAGGCTGTGGCGGATTGCGGCGGTGGATGGACTGAGGCGGGTTGCAGCCGTGACTCGTGGCACGGGGGTGTGGCAGGTCAGGTCAGGTTTCTCTTTGCCCCTTGGCCTCCTGACCGCATGGCCTGACACGCGGCTGACGGCTGAGAACGGCTGAGGACTGCACCTGCAGACAGCACACAGCACACAGGAAGGTGGAGAGCAGAGAGAGAGCAGAGAGCTGCAGCAGCAGCAGCGGAGTATATCCGGTGCTTGGAGGGCCCTGTCAAAAACAGAGGTCCAGAAATTGGAGACCAGCGATTGACCGGTGAGTGGTGAGCTTGGGCATCTGTTTGTTGCCCCCTCGCTTCTCCCCTGGAGTTGAAGTTGGTGTTGGGTGGCGGTGACAATATTGGAGGTCAAAGCCCTTAGACATAGCCCACAGCGTACAGCTCACAGACTACAGTTTATAGCACGCAGTATTGGTGGCAGTGGCATTGGCAGTGGCAGTGGTCCCAGAGGGGTATAGGCACGCAGGTGCGTCCAGCCCATTGCCCATTGGCTAGGGAGTGTGGGGTGTGCATCGCCCAGTAGCATACGGCACATAGCACAGAGACCCTGCAAAAAGAAGGCCAGTACAACTAGTCTGGCCACACACGCCTTCCGGACACAGGTATTTCGGAGACACCGCAAAAGAGCAAGAAAAAAAAGAGCAAAAATCCTAAAAACAAATCCGAGGACAAATCCTCAAAACAAATCCAAGGACAGGAGCTTTGGCCTGGCTGGGTCAGGTTTGGTGCCTGAAGTGGTATCAAAAAAACAAAAACAAAAAAAGCAAGTAGCTTTGGGTGAACCCGATAAGAACAAGTTGACATACAATCGGTACTCTCAGGGAGGCATAAGTCTACTGCAATCACCGCGGCTGGTTAATATCAGGACTGTGCTGCGGTATTGTTATAAACTATAACATCGACTTCAAGGCACAATCAATTTTTATTAAATAAGAAATAAGAAAACAAGAGCAAAAAGACGCATTCCACATATATTATGAGGTCAGGGCGAGAGAGAACCATACTTCCATCAACAAAAAGGAAAAAGAAATCCCAAGGCTCAACCGCAACAAATAACAAAGCAAAATCAGAGGGTGCGGCGCAGCCTTTAATCTCGCCAGTGTATAGAAGGTTTGCAAAATCGATCAGCATACCAAGCAAGTTCAATTTTTTAAAAGATCCAGCGGACGCAATGTTATCCCATCACGATGAGCAGGAAGGATGGGGTCATCGGCTACCATCACCAATCCCACCATCTATTCACACAGGGAATATACATTCAAAGAATGATCAAACTAATATAGGGCCCACAACTTTAACTGGGCCCCAGCAGGACCAAGAACGTAAAGCAGAAATGGACCAATCATGGGGGTCTATTATGGACCAGGAACTCCTGACGAACGGAGACCTCTCATTACAACAGGACAAATATTCCACTGAATCTCCTGCTAAACAAATGTTACAAAAATCTCGAGAGCAATTTCAGAGCACCGGGGCCCACCAACCAATTGAGGTACATGTAAAAATCAACAAGCACTCCTCAAACCTCACACAACATGTGGATCAACATGTGGAAATAAGTGAAATTGATAGTAAAACACAAACATCGACTTGTACAGTACTGTTGCCTAGTTCACAAAACACCACAACAAACGAGGGACTAGGAGGAAAAAATCAAGGTGGAGAGGGAGCAGAAGCCCATAGTAGGCTGGTTCAAACATCGGAACATACGTTCCTATATAGTAAAGACAACACACAAAATCACCCAATAGCCAAAAGTGAATCTTCTTTTAATAACACTCCGGCAAAGGACAAGCACGGCCAAAACATTGATATTACACACCCAGTAGTAACAACAGACCCAGGAACAATATGGGATATTTTCTTTAAAACATCTCAACTCACACTTGAGGCACTGAACTATCAATCAAACAAGATGGATGTCCAAGTGGACTTGCTCAACATCATGGCAACAACAATATCAGGGATTGATAAAAAACTGGCTAATTTGAACAAGTTGATAACACGAGCCCAAGTATATGCAACCACTTTAAATACAGACTGCGCCTGTGGGCCAACAATTGACAAATTGGCATCAATCCCGGAAGTGCTTTCTACCCTTATCGTAGATCTAAAAACACAATCAGCTCAAATAGTAAGTAATAGAACATCTGCGACAACCGAGCAAATCACCAAAGAAAAGATTCCAAAAAAGGACCGTACAAATTCAAACATAAACATGGATCCAATAAGCATTACTCAATCAATAGTAAGTAGCGGAATCCCAGATAAGGAAAAGAAACAGGAAAATCCAACCAGTACTACCGATTCAAATCTGTCACGACGTATGAAGAAAAAACAAAAAAAACAATTGAAGCGCCAAAAGTCCACACAAATCAGAAGGAGCTGGGGTCAGTCTACGCATGTCTCTACTGAGGCCACAATCAACTCTCCTCTAAATCAGGAAAGGCAACTATCAAATAAACTATACCCGATATTCATTAAGACCCAAAAACAAAATAAATCTTTGGGTGAAGGTGCTCATACAGAAAATACTACATCAAACCCACCAGTGTTTCAGGAATCAGTGCCCACTGAAAATGGTGGAGCAGTAAAGAAAATTGTACAAACAACAAATGAAACTGTTAGGGATAAAATTGAATGTGGATTGCTTAAGGCAATAATGAAAGATGGATCAAAAAACCAAAAAATTGTGTACACTAATACTGACAATCCACCAGGAGAGATACAGCGTAAAGAAACACCATACCCTGAACCCGTGTCGGGCACAACACCAACCTCCGCCCACACTAGAAATATGTGTAAAACAATTCTTCAACCACAGTACAAATCAAAGGGGAGACACAATACAATGAACAGGGGGAATTTACTAAGGCTTCTTCAACATATACCTTCATTGTCTCACATAAAAAGTGAGGATATAGTTTGTGTTCAATTTGAACCAAAAGATGAAGACATCTGTAAAGAAGATACCATAGTGACCTGGTCAAACCATCACACGTCTGAAGCAGTGCTTAGAGAAAAAGATATTTTTAAAAACTGGGGTATTGTTGTAATCGCACCAGAGCAAGAAAAGTATCCATCAATTCTACTGGAGCTGGCAAACACAACAAATCATACAACGAAAGTCAAAGAGCACACAAGGGAAATTGCGAGGCACATCAAAAATACATTTAGACAAAAACTATAAGAAACTAACCATATTAGTAAGGAGACAGGAGGACATGACCATAAGTAGGACAGTAAAAGACGATGGGCTACTGAAAACTCAAAGGAATGATCAATTCAGTAGGATAAGCCGAGAGTTACAACGTGGCACTCTTTATTCCTGATGACCAAGTGGTCATATCAGATACTTTATGGAATCAACAAGGGTTGTCCACCGCAAATCCCATAGTATCAGAAACGTCTAGTACACCCTACATTAACCATAAATCACTTTCTAATCTTAAAATCATTTCTTGGAACGTGGCAGGAATACGTAAAGCGCTTAAACACGAAACAGCAATAAATATATTGCAGGAAGGAGACATCGTATGCCTACAAGAGACCTGGGCCACAGATCATGTACACCTTGAAGGCTATGCCGGTTTTCACAAACTAGCAACTAAACACAATCGGTTTGGTAGACCATCAGGTGGAATCTCAATTTATGTAAAACATCTAAAAACAGATAACAGTAAAAAGGGTAAAAATTGAGTCAGACGTGTTACAGGCACTCGAAATAGAGGGAAAAAGGGACAGAGATGATAGTGCCTCAATCCTAGTTATAAACATATACCTAAACGCATTCGGTCACAAAAATTGGAAGCTACAAAAAATATTATAACTTTAATACAGGAAATTTTACATACTAATGCGCTATTGGCTAAAGTGATTGTAGGAGACTTTAATCTGCACTACCTGGGAACAAATAACAGTGACAGGTCATGTCCAACCAGCTCTGAAAGAATTTTCAATTCCTTTCTGCAAAATTATGACTTAAAGTCCGCCAATGAAACCTGGAAAAGTTTGGATTCCAAACACTCAGGTACTGCCACATTTAAGAACTGTTCCACAATTGACTACATCTTTTTATGCAGCCTTCTCACTCAGAAAATAGTTAACTTTGAAGTAAAATCACACGAAACTAGTGATCACAAACTGCTGCAGGTGGAACTAAATTCCAGTATCAAACAGAGGGAACAAGCGGCTGTAGTATCCCATTCAACAGGGATTGAAGAACACACACTAGTTAGAAGGTTAAAATGGAACAAGCATCAGGCCACGTTATTTAACGTATGGAAACAAAAACAAGAGTGTAAAGGTAAGCATCCTGGAAACCAACCTAGTGTGGATAACTGGACGAGGTGGATATGTGCTCTAAAAACTATATTTGTCAACAACTACAAAGTCAGCCCACATGGAACGACAATGTACACCTCACAACTTAGACACAACAACATAAAACTAAGCACAATAATACGTAAGCTGAAGAGGGCAAAAAGAGCACAAAGGATTGCAGGAACCCAAGAAACAAGGGAAATGTGTAAAGACCTATCCAAAAAGCGCAGACATCTGCTATGGTCTCTTAAACAAAATAAAATAGAGAAAGACTGGATAACGATACACGAGCTCTCAAAACCACACAAACAACGTCAGCTTTGGCAATTCATAACCAGCCTGGAGAAAGGTAAAGTAGACAGGCGCAAATCTGTACACGCAGATGCATGGCTGAGACATGTCGCTACAATCTATATTGAAAAGGAAGGCTCCATAGACCCTGGAAGCTCCGAGGTTTGTCCCTTGGCTAGCGCAAATACAGACGAGGAGGCCTCAGTGGAATTCTTGGGCTAAGAACAAGACTGTACCGTCGTCCAAAAAGTAATAAAAATGATAAGAAAAGACGGGGCACCCGGGCCCAATGGTCTTCCAGGAGCTATCTTTAGAGAAGATCCAGTATATTGGGGAAAGATTTTATCCAATCTGTTTATCGAATGTCGACTAAAAGCAAAGGTGCCTGATTCATGGCGAGAGTCATTTTTACATCCAATTTTCAAGAGAGGAGACAACACAGACCCAAAAAATTATAGACTAATCGCCCTCTTGGACATTGAAGGAAAAGCCTACGCCAGCACCTTATTGAATGAATTAAATAGATGGATTAAAGAGAACGAAATCCTCCCCCCCTACCAGACCAGATTTTGCAAAGGCTGCTCCACAATTGATAACATCGTGGCTATGTCGTATCTAAGCCAGCAAGCAAACGGCAAAAATAATAAACCAGTCTTTGCATGCTTCGTAGACTACTCAGCTGCCTTTGATGGGGTGCCTCGACACAAGCTTTGGGACAAATTGCGTAACTGGCATATCCCAGTAGGTCTTCTCAACGCCATTATTTCATTGTACAGTAACACCTGGATCAAAGTGAAGTTAGCAGACAACACCACAATGAAGAAGTGCTTGACAAATCGTGGATTCAAACAGGGATGTGTACTTGCCCCCACATTGTTTAACTTATACACCGCTGACCTGGGGAAGAAGCTTCACAATGCCAGTCTTGTAACTCCGAAAATTGGAACCAACAAACTGCAAATATTACAATATGCAGACGATTTAGTGGTAATGCACCACACAAAAATCGGGCTACAAAGGGGCCTAGATGCCCTTAATAATTACAATGAAAGAAATGAGCTTATAATAAATGCTCAAAAAACGAAAGTAGCTATTTTTGGACATTTCCCAAAAAAAGCTCTATTGAAATGGCATGTGGGCAAAGAAATCATCGCTACTGCGAAATCCTACAATTACCTTGGGTGCTGGCTAAGTGAAACGGGTAAAGCAACGCTACATCTGCACAAAATGAAGGCCAAAGCACAGTCAACAACTTATGCCCTATGCAAACTAAATGAGCTAATGCAAAGTCCAACAACAGCTCCTATCAGAAAAGTAATACAAGCCAAAATCAGGGCAACTGCAGGTTATGCACAGCAGGCTTTCCTGGGCAAAATGGAATCAACGTTAGACAAAGCACAATGCCAGGCCTATAAACGCATTTTCAAATTGCCTAAATACACTCGCAACAGCCAAATTCGTTTGGAATTCGGACTGAAGCAACAAAGTAAAGAATGCTTGGGAATGCATGCGAAATATTACTATCAAGTACTAACAGCCCCAGCCGGAAGCTTAAAGAGCATGCTGAAGCCAATCTACGGGGGGTCAATCAACCCATGGCAATGTTATATGGAGGAAGCAGTGGAAAAGTTGGGTTTAGCAATTGAAAACTGGGACCAAGGGATGATAAATTATCTGGCCATTAAAAACTCAATTAATAAACAATGTTACCAACTGTGGCATAGAAATGACCTAGCAGAATATGTAACAGGAAGAGGGCCACCAGGGCTGATAACATCATATGCAGGGCACAAAATCCAGCCCTATCTCAACCAAGCTCTGGCAAGGAAAGCACTAAAAAATATTGTATGGGCCAGATTAGTGCCCCTCCCAATTAAAGAATCAAATCCTGGGTGGAAGTCCCTTGAACACAAAATCAGATGTAGAATCTGCAACTTTAAATTTGAATCTCTGCTACACTTGATTTGTTGTTGTCCCGGTATGCTACAGCCCCGTCAGAACCTTTTAAAACAAATATGGCTGCGTAACGGGGTCCGGACAGTGAATGAAGCAGCCTCGGTTCTCTTTTCCTGCACCCAACCACCAGACTTGGCCAGATTTGGGAGATACATGGCCGAGCTGCGTCTTAGGCTTATGGAAGAAGAGGGGCCAGGCAATACAAAAGGCAATCTGGTTTGTTAAACAATTAGTCTCCAGTAACCAGCTCGTGAAGACGCCGTTTTAACTACTAAACCTTAGTACCTGTATCAAATTTGCAAAAAGGTTGAACTGGCAATCTCTCGCCGTTTTAATAATGTATATAACACATCTTTTTATTCGGTTTTGATAATGCTGTACGTAAACTCATTTTTTACGAATGTTTTTTAAACAATTGTTGTTCTAACTCTCTTTTTAATTGTATGTAAGTCATATTGCAAATGGTTTTAAGTAACTGTGCAATATAAATAAAAACTCATTCATTCATGAAGGAAAATCAATGATGGTACAGAAAGTTTTGGCAGAAGGAAAATCAGAAATGTTCATAACAACTGATAGGAAAAACATTGCCCAACCCAACTAACTTAACTCAATGGGGAAATAGAGAAACCTCCAAAAAACTGTAGTGTCCACAAAGGCAACATTGAATAAGGATGCAGGTGACTCGCAGCTGCCGTGATAGAGGCTCTCAGGTGGATGTTGCTCTGCTTCAAAGATGTGGAAACGTCAGCTTGAAGAAGCTGGTGTGTTCAGTGGAAACTTTTCCAAGTGGCTGCAGGTCAACCTGGCTACAGCATCATGTGATGCCCGTCAGAACTAGAATGTGGCCATATTTGGTCAGCAACTGTAGGATATGCTCTTCTTGCTAAAATATGTAAAACCTGAGCTCACAGATGTCGATGTGACAAGTGGTGCTGTTTTATGAAACTCTGTCCAAGTGAAGGTGCATTTTGAGAGTGGAGAATCCTAGTTAAAGGGTAGGACGGCGTCCCCAGCACATCTTTTTCACAGATGCAACAGAAATATTTGCTGAGCTTCTCACCTATGTCTTGACCTCCCAGAAAAGAGACAGACTAGTAGTATTTAAGTAAGCATCCTAACGTGCCATGGATAAAGAGATTATCTTTCAGCAGTTCTAAAACTTGATAGTCCCACCAGTCATACAATTTGATGTTGCAGAAGGCTTGTAATAGTTGTTTTCAAGATCTAAATACTAAAGATTTTGCTGATAAGATTACAAATAGTTGATGAATATTTCACTCATAAAGCACTCTCTTTCAAGACAGAACCCTTACCTTACACCTTGTATAGGAACAATCTAGTCTACTAAACGTAGTGTAAGAAATTGGGTTACTGGCTGAGGGGGGTGAAACCCTTCTCAAGCAGCAACCACAATTCTTCTCAGGGTGATGTCAGAAGCAAACCCTAAATTAATCTGTGCTCAACCCATGGGTAGCTTGGCACAGAACAGTCAGGCTTAACTCACAGGCAATGTGTAATGTATTAGTGGAATACTTCAAACAGCAACACAGTGAAACCACACTACAAAAGGATCCCACAAAAGATTTAGAAAAATAGAGGTCAAAACAACAAAAATCTAATCAGTAGAACCAGAGATATGCAATTTTAAAGATTTTAGTGAAAAAAGTGCCAAAAAGGACAGAGCGCCAACTGTGGATATCTGCCCGCGATGGACTGGAACAAAGTCAGAAGTTCAGGCTGACCAAAATGGAGTGTGGGTCAGCTACAAGGACCCAGTTAGGCCCGCTGAACAAAGTACCTTCAATCCTGGTTTGTGGAGCATTGCGAGGATCTGCGTCGAAGATGCATTGTACAGCCGAAGGGATGCATTGGTTCCAGTATATGATGAGGCTGTTATACGAGGTCCTGTGTCATCATCGAGGAGCCCATCGACGAGGGCTTGTGATCCAAAGTCTGGCATTGAGGATGCGTTGCGCAGTCTGGGCGATGCGTCGGTTCTGTGGAGCTGCAAGGCTGAGACTGTTGTCGAGGCTGCCGTCGGTGAGGGTTTGGAGGGCCTGTGCTGAGGATGATTCACACAGCGACGGTTCCAAAGAGGCTGTGAAGGCGATGTGGGTCTTTGCAACAGTCCAATCCATGCAGCAGCGGTGATGCGTCGGTTCTGCATGGGTTTGCGCTGCGCAGCAAGTTAGATGGTTCTACTGGATCCACAGTGGCTGGCAGAGCACCTTAGGCCTATTCCAAGAATTCAGAACTGGGTTGGCACCACTCGCCAGGGTAGACTCACAGATGGCAGAATCCAGGTGCTTGGTTCAAGGTTGTTGGAGCCTTCTGTCCCTGAGCTCTAGTCAGGAGGCCAGCCAACAAGCCCTTGGAGTCACTCTGGGGTCCTGGGTTCAGCAATGCAGACACAGTCCTTCTCACCCAGGCAAGAGGGCAGCAGCCAGCAGGTCAGCACAGCAGGGCAGCAGCACAGAAAGAAACTAGTCCAGCAAGGCAGCAGTCCAGCAAAATGGCTTTCCTTCAGTAGCATAGCAGTCATTTTTCCTGGCAGAGTATCCACAGGGGATCTCCGACAGAATATCGGTTCCAACAATATCGAGGGACATAAATATCGAGTTAAAAATATCTATTACAAACATATCTCTTCCCTATACTTATATATTTGTAATTACCATATAGGGAAGAGATATGTTTGTGATCGATATTGAAAATAAAATGTCGTTTTACACTAATGTCATTTAAAAACATAACAAATATCGTTTTTACATATATAGTTTGAAATAGTAAATCTTAAATATTTTAATATATAACATAAATATAATGTAAAATAAATAAATATAAGTAACATTAAATACTATATATAAATATATACAGATATAAACATACACACATAAATATATGTGTGTGCATATTTATATATACATATATATAATATAACACTATTATTAAAAAATATTTTACATGTTATTATTTTTTATTCATTTACTACTATAAAAAGCATATATATATATATATATATATATATTCATTGCTCCTTTTCTCCACCGATTCCCTGCACCCTGGAAAAAAATATTTTACATTATATAATTTTTTATTCATTTACTACTATAAAAAACATATATATATATATATATATATATATATATATATACATATATGTATATACACATATATATATGTATATATATATATACAAAAACATAACAAATGAACAAATCAAATGCAAAATATTAAATACATTACCAAATTAAATAAATATTACAAATATTTTACTAAAAATATTAAAAACAAAATTGTTCAACAAAATATGCATATATCTAGAAATATTGTAAAATTAAACAAATAAATAAATAATAATATAAGATATATTTAAACAACATTAAACAACTATTAAAATCTGGAAATAATATGGATACTATACCCAAGCCATTCTTTGGAACAGTAGGGAAAGCGTTGTACTCTGGAGGGGTAGAATTTACTATTCCCACTCGTCTGTGCAACAGTAGGGAAATCGTTGGACTCCGGAGAGGTAAAAGTTATTATTCCCACTCCAGTCTGTGCATCAACAGAGATAGTGTTGGACTTCGGAGGGGTAAAATTTACTATTCCCAATCCAGTCTGTGCAACAGTAGGGAATGCATTGGACTCCGGAGGAGTAACATTTACTATTCCCACTCCAGTCTATGCAACAGTAAAGAAGACGTTGAACTCCGCAGGGGTAACATTTACTATTCTCACTCCAGTCTGTGTAACAGTAGAGAAAGTGTTGGACTCCGGAGGGGTAACAATTACCATTCCCACTCCAGTCAGTGTAAGAGTAGGGAAAGTTCTTCACTGCAAACGCATAACATAGATGAAACATAACCCTATTATTTAAAAAAAATATATAAAACTCTTAATATGAACTTTATTAATTAAACAAAAAGAAAATTAAACACTTAACATGATTAGTAAGCAAATAATAATTTATTATCAATTTAAACAGTCATTTATTTTTCACTTAATTAAATTGCCACACTGTACCCCCACAAACCTACCAGCCCACACTTAAAATATAACAAAAATAAATAAATGTATCACAATTAACAATCAATGTAATATTAATGAATTTAATTATTAATGAATTATTACTTAATTAACTTCCCATCCTATACCCCTACAAACCCAGCAGCACACACCTAAAATATAACTCAAACAATACAATTATTCCACAATTTACATAATTAATGGTCAATTAATTAATAACACATTATTAAATTAATTGTTAATTAATTATTGCTTAATTAGCTTCCCACTTTATACCCCTGCTAATTCAGCAGCCTGCACCTAATTTATTACTTAAAAAATATAATTATTACACAATTTACATAATTAATAATCAATTATTGAATAATAGATTATTAAGTAATTCTTAATTAATTAATACTCAGTGCCTAATTATGAGTTTGGCGGTCCATAAGACCGCCAAACTCACGGTGGAGGTACGGTGGTGGTCGGGGACCGCCTCACCAGTGGTCCAACTGCTGTATTACAACTATAGCGGTCGGACCGCTTTAGGACCACCGCAACCGCCAGAGATCCGCGATCCCTGGAGCTGGTGCGGTGGTCTAAGGCCGCAATATTCTTGGTGATGCCTCTGCGTTACCGCCAAGCATATTAAGAGTTGGCTGTCAGCCACCCTTTTCAGGGTGGTGGATAGACAATAAAGGGGGCACCTGCTGCCTCAAGGCCTTTGCGGTGCATGCAGGGGGGCACATGGTGTTCCTCCCGTCTGCATGCACCCCATGTTCCAGCACGGCATGAACTTTATAGTCCATGCCATGCTAGAATGCGCTGTGGCTGTCCCATGGCGCTGCCTTTCTAAGGCTCTCCTATGAGCCTTTGAAAGGCAGCGCCGTGTGCCAGCCGCTGCAGCACCTCACACCCGGATTACAACTTGTAATCCGGCGGGCGGTGGGCAATGGAGTTTGGTGGTGTGGGAACAGGGCAGTGGCATGCCGCCCTTCTCCCACACTGCCAAACTCATAATCAGGCCCTTAATTCGCTTCCCGCTCTTTACCCCTACAAACCCAGCAGCCTGCACCTAATATATATCTTAAAAAATGACATTTATTACACAATATACATAGTTAAAAATCAATTAAATAATTAATAAATAATTAATTATTAATAATTATAATTAATTAACTTCCTACCCTACGCCCCTACAAACCTAGCAATCCACTACAACAATATAAATTACTATTCGCAATTGAATTAAAAACGTATAAATCACTTACAATTCAAACTATATTTAAAAATATTATTAACAATTATACAAACAACAACACATAATATTATTATATGAACTAAACACATAAAGATAATTAAAAATAAGATATTTTTTACAACTGTATTATTGAAAATGATATCGCCAACAACTATATTATTGAAAACGATATTACTTACCTGTAAAATCGATATTCTTGACAACAATATTTCTGCATCACAATATTTTTGTACCATGATATTTTCTTCAGATATTTCTGCAACTCAATATTTCTAATCCGATATTTTGTCCAAACACCATCCACAGGTCCAGAAGTGTACTAAAGAGCTGGTGTCTGAGGTCCAGTATTTATTCCTTGTTGTGCCTTTGAAGTGTGGGAGAAGATTCTACAGGTTTCCCTTTTAAGTCCCAGACATCCTGCCTTCCCTGTCTTGGCTCCCAGACCAAAGGCCTGATTTTGATCTTTGCGGGACTCCCATTGTCCCTCCGCGGCAGAGTATCCAAGCACTATACCAAGCTGACGGATGGTATCCTGCCAACCGTATTAAGATGTGTGCTGGCTGAACCTCCATCCGCATCGACAGACTGTTTCCCGTCGCATAAGCGGTGCACCGTCGACGAGTTGGGGGGCTCCTCTACTGGCTAACAGTACTCTGTCGCTGTCAGGTCAGCAGGTTTACGCCAAGCCTATTAGATGTCCCTGTTGTGCTGGTGTTGTCCTAGCAGCGGTTTGCTGACGGAGTGAGTCCCTGGTGGAGTGGAGACTGGTAAGTACTACTGATTTATGTGTCAATACACATATATGTTGTGCTTGCTTCTCAAATATATGTAGGTAATGTGTTAAGCCCCCTTTCTTACATATTGCTGCAGCAGACAAATAACACACACACACACTATTGAATGCACACCCACAGGCTCCAGAAGCACAACACCCACAACCAACACAACAACATAATTTTTTTTTTAAATGTCAACACAGGTATGTTAATTTTACCGTGATAAGTTGAAAAAATGTACACTAATGCATTACACATAAAAAAGGCATGTAAGAGCAATGTAAAAACTACACATACTAAGGCAATAGTCAACACACTATTCATAGTAAGACACGTGTAAAAGAAGCTTACCTTAGATCCCGGTGACACCGGAGTTGATTAGCGTTGTGATCATGTAGTAGCAGCAAAGGGAGGATCTGCACAGTGGGGTTCATGACGGAAATGGAAGTGGAAAACAGAAAAAAAGGTACGTTTCTATCTCATTTTCTTCGATTCCATCAACTCAAAGTAGGAGGTATCCCTGCCACAGTTTCATCGATGGAAAGGCACATCGTGATTGGCCCAGTGGTAATCTTGACTGGACTCCTGCCAACAGCTGCTTCTGCCTATGACGCCATTGACGGGGGTGAAAAGTCCTGGCGGAGTCAGCAGCACTCGGGCGGTCTTTTCATCCATGGACCCTTTAACATCTAAATAGAGTGGGTGGCGAAACTGTCAAAAAAGTGACGGTGGGACCAGATCCACCAAGAAGAGAAATCAGGCACAAACTACAGGAGGTATGCAGCCCTTTGTGTTGAGGCAGGACACAGCCTATTCAAGTGTAAGTAGGGCTGTGCCTAGCTTCACCTGTCCATCCTGCCAGTAATGGCCCATCCAGGCCCACCTAAGTTCTCTACTGCGTGTGACTGCCCAGGAATAATACGAAAAACCCAACTGCCAGCTACTCCCAGTCATGTGACCCAGGGACAGGCTACAGGCACTAAATGGCTGAGGCAGGAAAATACCAACTTTCTAAAAGTGGCATATATAAAATTTAAATTTTGACTTTACCATGAAAGAGGATTTTTCATTATAATTCCAAAGACGCCAAACATGAAGCAAATACCTGTTCCCATTTGGAAATTGCAGCTTATTAAATGTATTAAATGTAATAAGGTAACACCAATGTTATACTGAGGGAGAGTTAGGCCTTGTAGTAGTGAAAAACTAATTTAAGAGTTTTTCATTACCAGGACATGTAAAACTTAAAATTACATGTCCTACTTTTTAAATACATCGCACCCTGACCTTAGGACTGTTGAAAGCCTACCCAGGGTGACTTATATGTATTGCAAAGGAAGGTTTAGGCCTGGGAAAAGGTTTATTTTGCCTGGTCGGCATGACAGTTTAAAAACTGCATGCACAGGCTGCAATGGCAGGCCTGAGACATGTTTAAAGGGCTACTTAAGTGGGTGGCACAATAAATACTGCAGGCCCTCTTATGGCATTTAATTTACAGGCTCTGGGTACCTTTAGTACCTCTTTACTAGGGACTTATAAGTAAATTAAATGTGCCAGTTGGAGGATAAGCCAATGCTACCATGTTTTGAGGAGTGAGCACATGCACATAATAATTCATAAATATTCCTTTTTGTAAAGTGCGAGCACATCACCCCTTAAGGTTTCAAGGCACTGGGGGCCATAGGAGAGATTAAGTGAGCTATTGCCCAGAATCACATGATGCTGAGCTAAGCTGCTGCCGGCACCGGGGATCGAACTGTTAGACACACGCTCTGGAGTCAGCCGCTCTGGTTAGCAATGGTAAAGTGTGCAGATTCCTAAGGCCAGCAAATATGAGACTGGGTAGTAATAGGTCAACTGCTCCATAGAAAAAAACATTTTTTTGTGTTGCTAATAACGTTGGTCCCATATGATGAATCACCACAAAACTTTCCAAAAAGGTGCTACTTTTAGACTAGATTGTATATGGAAAGGTTCGGGGTGAGCCATCAAGCGGGTGCCAAGAAAAAAGGGGGGTCCAAAAACACTTACTCCCCATGCATTTTCTATTGACGTCTTTACGAAGGGCAGGGAGCTAGACCTTGGTCTGCAGATTGTGCTTTTTGTGATTTGGTGTAAATCTGTTCAGTAGTTTTGAGAAATTAAGTATCAAAATAATTTTATATCTGAACAGTTGGGTTCAAGGGACTCTCGCGAGAGTCCTTCAAACCCAATTTTTTAAAAATAGAGCATTTTGATTGGCCCAGGGAGCTTTGTTTTTCCTTGGGCCATCTTGCTACTGCAGGAGTCAAACTCCTGTGGGAGCGAGCTCTCTGATTGGCTGCCAGCAACATGAGAAAAATGTTGCTGGCAGCCATTACAGAACTCGAGGACTTAGTCCCCTGTCCTGAAGTTTAAAAAAAAAATCATATAAGGAGGCAGGGTTTGGAAACCCTACCTCCCTAGGCGCCATGGGTGAACCCTGAGGAACCTCCCCTGGAGCCAAAATCAAAAAAAGAATCAGCAATTTTTGCTGCAATCCCATAGGATTGTCGCAGTTTTGCAGAATAAAAATGGTGGCCAGGGCAGCATTGTTTAATTAAGGGGATGGGTACTTGCCCCCCAAGCCCCAACGCCTGGAGCGACACCTGGTGGCCCCCCGCCCTCGGAAACCCGCCAACCCCCACAGACCACGCACGCAACGTGGGAATCATCCTGGACTCCGAGCTCAAAATGGACCGCCAGATCAACTCTGTCTCGTCTTCCTGCTTCCACACCCTCCGCCTCCTTCGTAAGACCTTCAAATGGATCCCCCTTGAACACCGAAAGACCGTCACTCACGCCCTGGTCACCAGCAGACTCGACTACGGCAATGCACTCTACGCCGGAATAAACAAAAACCTCACCCGCAAGCTACAGAACATCCAGATCGCCGCCGCAAGACTGGTCCTCAACCTGCCAAAACACTGCCACATCTCCCAGCACCTGTGCACACTCCACTGGCTCCCCGTCGAGGCGAGAATCACCTTCAAGATGCTCACCCACGCACACAAGGCCCTCCACGGCACCAAACCAGCATACCTGAACAGCCGACTCAAATTCCACGCACCCCAAAGGACCCTACGATCAGCCCAGCTCTCCTACGCCGTGGTCCCCCACACCAGAAAGACCAGATCGGGAGGCCGCTCCTTCTCCTTCCTCGCGGCCAAAGCATGGAACGCCCTTCCGCTCCACCTCAGACAGACAACATCGCTCTCCATCTTCGCAAGAAACCTCAAAACCTGGCTCGTCGACAGACCCCCTCCTTGATGGAATGGAACCTGCACCCCCCCACCCCTAGCGCCTTGAGACCCTTACGGGTGAGTAGTCGCGCTTTAACAAACCCCTGATTGATTGATTGTTTGATCCCCATGCCTTTTCCTGCCCCAGGGACACCATCCCCCCGGAGCCAGCATTATTAAATGTAGATGCCCAGGTGTCCACCCACCATACATTCACTCTTTGGAGGCCACTGGGGGAGCCCCAGAGCCCCCGTGGCCCATGCCAGCTCCCTTCATGCAACGGGAGACACCATAGCTCCCTCCCACAGGGCGCAGCCACTTATGCTGCTCCCTCCGGGCGGAGGTAATACTTTTATCAGTTTCCCTGCTCGCATCAGTGAGAACAAGGAAACAGATCAAAAGTCTGCTCCCAGCCAGCAGAAGCCTTTTTAAAGCTCCTGCCCGCTGGGAGGACACTTTGTGTTTGTTCCCGCATGGCGGAGATTTAGAAATGCACCCGCCAAGTGGGAGAAAACACAGGTTTCCCTTCCCATGCCGGTGTGGGCAGGGAAACCGCTATGTCTCGGGGGTGGCACAGCCCCCCTTCTCTTTATTTTAAGTAGTGTCCCAAGGGATTGGGTCCCCAGGGCCTAACAAAGCTTGGGGAGGGGTGCCATGCCTCCCTCTCCTTTAATTTATAAGAAACAGCCCTGGGTGATGGGGTCCCCAGACCTAATAAGGCTCGGGAAGGCCCTTGGCGATGGGGTCCCAAGTGCCTAATAAGGCTTGTGGAGGGGGGCCACTTGCCCTTCCTCCCCTTTAATGAAAAAGGCCCTGCTGATGGGATCCCCAGGGCCTAGTAAGGCTTGGAGATGAGGGCCACTTGAAAAACAACAAAAAAAGCCAGAAATTTACCAGTTATAATTAGAAGAGGTACCTATAACTTGCGCCTCCACCATACACTGCTTATGACCTTACATATTACATCACTCATGACATGTTCCATGACATCATTTTTGACATCACTCATGACATCTCAAATGACATCTTTGATGACATCACTTATGACATCATTGATGACATCATCCAATAAGTGTGCCAGTTTGATACATAGTTTACATAGTGGCGTGTAACTACCATAGTACTTCTTTATATAATTTTGTATAGCCTGGGTTCAGCTAATGGGTGTAAGTGTTTAGATGTAAGTGCCTGTGCTCCTAATACATCATAGCTGTGCACAGGTATTCAACACGTTATAAATGTTTTCATTGAAGAGTAACCCTGTGTGCAGGTGAGGGTTGACAACTTGTGTTCAGCATGTCCAACACAAGTTTTTAGGCTCTGTGGAAAACATTTGCAACAGGGCAAAGATTCTACATACAACATACTAAGTAGTGTAAGCAGCCTTGAGTTGTTAGACAGAATCGTCTCAGCATGACAATTTCTAAGTAACCTAGAAGACTGTGTGCACCAGGTATTAAGCTATGTTTTGCTTCAGAAGTTGTTTCTTTATCTGAAGATTTCACCACTGTACCAAGGCTGCAGGTAGTATAATTTTTAGTATAGAAGTCAGCAGTTATAGTTATAGTTATCTTAAGTCATTATAGCTCGTGCCCAAAGGTAACTATAACTCGTGCACCCGCCATGCACAGTTTTCTTATCTATAGTTTCACTGCAAATATTGCAGTGATATCATCAATGATGTCATAGAAGATGTCATGAGTGATGTAATATGTGGGGTAATTAGCAGTGCATGGCGTGGGCACAAGTTATAGTTACTTTAGGGCATGAGTTATAGTTACTTGAGATAACTATAACTGCTGAATTTCTATGGCTTTGTGTGTGTAAAATCTGAACCTAGCTATAACGTCCCTGTAACCTTTGGTTTATTCAGTGAATTTAAAAAAAAATGATAAATTCTATTTCCTAACTATAATGTCCCTTTAACCTTTTCATTTTTCAGTGAATTTCTAAGTTTCTTTAATGCTATTTCCTAATGATAACGTCCCAGTAACCTTTGTTTTTTTTAGTGAAATTCACAGTTTTTTTAATATAAATTGTACTACGATTTGACCCATAAGTTCAATTTACTAATATACATTTTCAAAAGTTTGAAAATACATTTTATTCACACATTAATTCTTGATATAGATTTTAAAACTAAAATTTTTTAAATCAAGGTAACTTATGTACTCTTTCTATAAATGCAATGCACCAAGTTTTTCTTTTTAATAAAATCATTTTATGGATCCATCGTGAATCCTCAGACAAATAAGGGATCTGCCAGTTATATTGCACTAAAACAACAGCATATTTAAAACAAACATATGCTATTGCAATTTCTATAAGTGTATCACTGTCTGTGTGTGAATGTGTGAGTGACTGCGTGAGTGGCTGTGTGGGTGTGTGAGTGGATACATGGTTGGGTGAGTGGGTGTTTTAGTGACTCTGTGGGTGTGTAAGTGGCTCTGTCGGTGTGAGAGTGGCTTTGTGGGTCTGTGAGTTATGTTATGTTATTTTAAATTTATAAGGCGCAGAGCTACCCCGAGGGGTTTCCCGGCGCCGGCAGGTAAGGGTGAAAAGAATAAGTAGGAAAAATTACTGATTAAACAACCAGGTCTTCACTTGTCTACGGAAACTACTAAGGACAGTTTCCTCCCGTATGAAGATAGGAAGAGAGTTCCACAGGGAGGGTCCCAAAAAAAGAGAAGGACCTACCGCCCATCCTGGACAGTTTAATTCTGGGGAAAACAAATTTAGACTGTCCAGCAGAACGCAAAAGACGAGGAGGAGTATACAACTGGATTAAAGATTGCAAGTATTGTGGGGCTTTTCCAGATTTCATTTTAAACATAAAGCCCAAGGCCTTAAATTTAATAAGGTTCTCCACTTTTAGCCAGTGTAATTTGCGAAGAGAGTCGGGGGCTGACACCATCCTGGGTACCTGACACAGCAGCCTAGCAGCTACATTTTTCACCACCTGCAGCCGACGTATTATAGTTTTATTTGAGCCTAAGTATAGAACATTGCCGTAGTCAAGCCTAGATGTAATCAAGGCTTGAACCACAGTACGTTGAACAGAGAGGGGTAACATCTACAGAATTTTTCTCAACCATCTCAGAATGGTAAAGCATGTCGCAGCCACCCTGGTGATTTGTTGCTTCATTGACAGATGGTCGTCAATGATGATACCCAGATTACGAACTTGATGTACTGGCTGGGGTAAAAAGCCCATTTCAGTGGGCCAATGTTTCGGTCCCCAGAGGTCTTGCTATTTTCCAAAAATCATATCCTCAGTTTTATCTCCATTTAGTCTGAGCAAGTTGTTCTGCATCCAAGATGCAATTTTCCTCAGACCTATCTGGAGAGCAGATAAATCAGATCCCTTAGATGAAGTAAGGGATAAGCTTATCTGCGTGTCGTCCGCATAGGAGAAAAGGGGGAGCCCCGCCTCTTCGGCAATATATGCCAACGGGCACACATAGATATTAAACAACAGGGGACTCAGCACAGAGCCCTGGGGAACTCCATAGGGAGATCGATGGATATTAGAACTTGCCGAGGTGGAGAAAACATGAAAAGTACGATCAGCCAGGAAAGAGCGAAACCATTGTAAGGCTGAGCCTCCAAGGCCTAAGGAATGCAAGACACACCGTGTCGAAAGCGGCACTGAGATCAAGTAAAATGAGAGCCACCGTATCACCATGGTCCAAGTGCCGTCTCAACATTTCGGTAACACCAAGTAAAGTAGATTCAGTGGAAAAACCTGCTCTAAAACCAGACTGAGAGGGATGCAGGAAACTCAGAGACTCAACCAAAGAAGTGAGTGAGTGTGTGAGTGGCTGCATGGGTGTGTTAGTGGTGGGGTGAGTGTGTAAATGGGTGTGTGAGTGTATGAGTGGGTGTGTGAGTGAGTGTGTTAGTGGCTGTGTGAGTCTGTGAGTGGGTGTGTGAGTGGATTTGTGGGTGTGTGAGTGAGTGGCTGAATGGGTGTGTGAGTGGGTGTGTAGGTGTGTAAGTGGGTGTATGAGTGGCTGTGTGAGTCTGTAAGTGGGTTAGTGAGTGGTTTTGTGGGTCTATGAGTGAGTGTGTGAGTGGCTGTATGGGTGAGTGAGTGGTTGTGTGGGTATATAAGTGGGTGTGTGAGTAGGTGTGTGAGTCTGTGAGTGGTGGTGGGAGCAATACAATCAGCAAGGAGCTCACCACCATCTTCAACACATCCATCGCCACGGCCAACTTTCCAGATGAATGGAAACACGCAGAAGTCAAACCCCTACTCAATAAACCTTCAACCCCCCCAGCAACCTCAAGAACTACCATCCAATCTCTTTGCTCCCTTTTCTAGCCAAAGTCCTCCCTGACTCACAATGCCCGCAACCTTGGAATCATCCTTGACAGAAAGCTCATTATGAAAAAATAGATTAACGCAGTCTCCTCCTCCTGCTTCCTCACCCTTCGCATGCTCCACAAGATCTTCAAATGGCTCTCCATCGAAACTAGAAAAACCTTCACTCAAGCACTAGCCACCAGCCGGCTTGACTATGGCAATGCATTATATGTGGAAATCACCACTCACCTCCTGAAGAGACTGCAGACCATTCAGAATTCAGTGGCCAGACTCATCCTCGACCTCCCCAGACAAACTTACATCATCCCCACCTCAGTAAGCTACACTGGATCTCCTTTCAGAAGAGATGCCAATTTAAGATGCTGATTCACACCTACAAAGCCCTGCACAGCCAAGGTCCAGCATACATAAACCACTGGATGAACTTCCACCAACCCTCCAGACATCTATACTCTGCCTCTCTCTCCCCCTCACACTCACCCCCGCATCCACTGAAGCAAAAGTAGGAGTTGTTCCTTTTCCTACCTCATGGTGAAGTCCTGAATTGACCTCCCCCTTCACCTCTGAAACTCATCTTCTCTGCTGGATTTCAGGAAAGGACTCAAATCCTGGCTATTCAACTGAACCCCCCTCCACCTCTGGGGTCTCAGGCACCTGGATACCCTCATGGATGATTAGCCATGCTTTACAAATGCTGTCTGATTGAGTGTACACGTTATTTTTTTTAAATTGGGGTATACATCCCTGGAACCACCCGAATCGCTGGGTGGATACACGGATTCTCACATGCTAAAAAAAAAACTTTTGGACAATTTCTTGCCCATGAGGGGTCCCTCACAGACCCCTCCATCAGTCCCATGGGGTCAGGGTACCTCTACCCTGACACCTTCATTCACTTTTACATTTTATTTTCCCCCTGGGAACAGTGTCCTGATGCACAAAATGGCGGCCGCAACTTTCCTTTCAGGTTGAGGCCAGCCAATCACAGCATTGCTGTTGGTGTGTGGATCCGGGAATCCACCTGGATCCACTGAGGATCCGTGGCAGATCTGTATCTTTAGATAAACATAAATCTTTTTACTTTGATAACTCAAAAACTACTGAACAGATTTACAACAATTTACAAACATTACTTTTTCTGGACCAAAATCTAGCTTTCTGGCAAATTTGTTGTAATACCGTTCAGCGGTTTGGGCTGTAGTCGTGTCTAAAATCCCTATTGAAAATTGCATGGAGAAAATGCATTTTGGGACCCCTGTTTTCTTCAGCCCTCGCTTGATGGATCACCCTCCAATTTTCCACACAGCAACTGAAGGGACTGGCAAACTAGATTCAAACGTTTCGTGAAGATTGGTTAAATGGGGCCACAGTTATTCATGAAACAAAAAACTCTTTTCCTATGAAAACTAGGTCCTAACTATGCCTAACTATGCCTACCTACTAGCAACCGCCAGTAGGTTTTATATATATATATATATCATGTGATCAAGGCCTTTCTGAGGCCGAAACGCGTCATGGCAGCAGTGCGTGGTTAAAGAAAAGAAACTTTTTTGCACTGAATTTGGGTCCGTACCGTCCTTTCTACATGTTGGATTCTGTGGCGGATTGCGTGTGCATATATATATATATGTATATGTATATATATATATATATATATATATATATATATATATATATATATATATATATATATATATATATATATATATATTATCTACTGGCGGTCGCCAGTAGATAGTTATAGTTACAACCTATTATCCATAGGAAATCCGCGACATTCTATTTGAAATAACTCTCTTGCCGGTTGACGTATCTTCGCGAAATTTTCAAACTTCGTGGGGCGCTCCGGTCCGCTCCTACCCTGAAAGTCTCGGGGTGATACGTCAAGCGGGGGCCGAGAAAAAGGGGGGTCCCAAAACACGTTTTCCCCATGCATTTTCCCATAGGAAACTTTAGACACGGCTACAGCCCGAACTGCTGAACGGAATTACACCAAATTTGGCAAAGAGGTAGTTCTTGGTTCAGAAAGAACCCTTTTGTTAAATGGTGTAAATCCGTTCAGTAGTTGCTGAGAAAATCAAAAAGTAAAAGTACATATATATCTATGGGCACGGAGGATTCGCGCACCCTCCCGATCACGAGCTGCATGTTAATTGGTTGTCAGCTGGCTGTCAACATTCCGATTCAGGAAATGTTGGCAGCCATTTTGTCCCTCGGTAGAACCGAGGGACAGAAACAAGTGCGCAAAGCGCACAAAGGGGGGAGGGTAGAAACACCCTGACCCCCTAGGTTTGCTCAGGGGGTCCCACAAGGACCCCCTGGGCAAAAAAAAAAATTTTTTTTTTTTTAAAAATCGGCAGGATTTTCAGGGAGCGCGAACCCTGCCGAAAAAAAAAAAATCGAAGCGCGGTCTCCCGCGCTTCGATGTTAATTGGCCCCCGGGTGGCCCAAGTCCCGGGGGCATGCTGGGGGGGTTAATTTTATGTGTGGGGGCCTCTAAGGCCCCCAAGCCCCGGGGACCACCACCCCCGGGGCTTTATGTACAATGGTGCGGGAGGGCTCTGAGCCCTCCCGCAGCCCCGGGGACCACCTCCCCGGGGCTTCTTTTTTTATTAAAAACCTGTGTGGGGGGCTCCAGCCCCCACACGCCCCGGGGACCACCACCTCCCCGGGGCACTAAGAAAATTACAATGGGGGTCCGTTTTGGACCCCCAGAGCCCCGGGGACCACCACCTCCCCGGGGCTGTGCACTGAATGGGAGGGGGGCCGCGCGCCCCCCCTCCTGGAGCCCTTGATGGCCCTGGGGACCACCACCCCCCAGGGCCGGCTCCTGCAGCGCGGCTCCCGTCCTGTCATTGCAAACTTGCTTTGGATATTGGAAGAGAGAGCAGGAAACCTGCTCTCTCTTCCAATATCCAAAGCCGATTGCTTTCCACATGGGGAGCTGCATCTTAGCAGCTCCCCATGTGTAAAGCAATGCCGGCTCCGTAGGACACGGGGAGCCGGCGGGACTGTGGGGGATTGGGGACCCCCCACAGTCCCCAACGAGAGGGCCAGCCCCGGGGGATGGGGTCCCCGGGGCAAGTAGTGGGCCGGGAGGGGGCCACGCGGCCCCCCTCCCCAAAAAAAAAAAAAAAAAAAAAAACGATCGGGCCCGCAGGCCCCGCCCCTTCCTTCACCACTCTGCAAACGCGCCCTGGCGCGTTTGCAGAGGGGAACGATCCCCTTGAATACTGGGGGTCCCTGGGGCCAACTAGCCCACCAGGAACCTCCAGTATGCGCCAGGGGCTGCCTTGCAGAGAGGTGTACAGAGGCCACGCCCTTTTACACCTCTCTGCAACGCAGCTCTATGGCGCTTTTGGAGGTATATGGTGGGCTAGTTGGACTCCGGGGACCCTCAGGATTCAAGGGGACTTAATCCCCCAACTTAAAACGCGCCACGGGCGCGTTTGCACAGTGGTGAAGGGAGGGGCGGGGCTTGAGGTGACATGTGTGCAAACAGGCCCCGTGGCGCGTTTTAAGATGGGGAATTAGATCCCCTTCAATCCTGAGGGTCCCTGGGGCCAACTAGCCCAACAGGTACATCCAGAAAGTGCCACAGAGCTGCGTTGCAGAGAGGTGTAAAAGGGGTGTGGCCTCTCTACACGTCTCTGCAACGCAGCCCCCTGGCGCATATTGGAGGTTCCTGGTGGTCTAGTTGGCCCCTAGGGACCCTCAGGATTCAAGGGAACTTAATCCCCCAACTTAAAACGCGCCACGGGGCGCGTTTGCAAAGATGTCACCTCAGGCCCCGCCCCTCCCTTCACCATTGTGCAAATATTCCTCTAAAATCAGCCGAAATAGGAATTCCGATTTACTCACCTGTTATAAGGAGAGACCTCAGTGCTGTATCTTTCAGCCCAGTACTGGTCCTGAAAAGTAATTTTAACCGTACTTACCGGTAACTTGAATTTCCTTCATAGGCTAACATTGACTGGTTTCACTTGGAAATTCTTCTAAGTGTGGAGTTTTGGAACTTTAAAATATTCCTCTAAAATGAGCCGAAATACGAATTCCGATTTACTCACCTGTTATCAGGAGAGACCTCAGTGCTGCATCTTTCAGCCCAGTACTGATCCTCAAAAGTAATTTTAACCATACTTACCGGTAATTTGAATTTCCTTCATAGGCTAACATTGACTGGTTTCACTTGGAAATTCTTCTAAGTGTGGAGTTTTGGAACTTTAAAATATTCCTCTAAAATCAGCCGAAATACGAATTCCGATTTACTCACCTGTTATCAGGAGAGACCTCAGTGCTGCATCTTTCAGCCCAGTACTGATCCTGAAAAGTAATTTTAACTGTACTTACCGGTAACTTGAATTTCCTTCATAGGCTAACATTGACTGGTTTCACTTGGAAATTCTTCTAAGTGTGGAGTTTTGGAACTTTAAAATATTCCTCTAAAATCAGCCGAAATACGAATTCCGATTTACTCACCTGTTATCAGGAGAGACCTCAGTGCTGCATCTTTCAGCCCAGTACTGATCCTGAAAAGTAATTTTAACTGTACTTACCGGTAACTTGAATTTCCTTCATAGGCTAACATTGACTGGTTTCACTTGGAAATTCTTCTAAGTGTTGATTTTTGAAACATACAAATATTCCTCTAAAATCAGCCGAAATCCGAATTCTGATTTACTCACCTGTTATCAGGAGAGACCTCAGTGCTGCATCTTTCAGCCCAGTACTGGTCCTGAAAAGTAATTTTAACCGTACTTACCAGTAACTTGAATTTCCTTCCATAGGCTAACATTGACTGGTTTCACTTGGAAATTCTTCTAAGTGTGGAGTTTTGGAACTTTAAAATATTCCTCTAAAATCAGCCGAAATACGAATTCCGATTTACTCACCTGTTATCAGGAGAGACCTCAGTGCTGCATGTTTCAGCCCAGTACTGATCCTCAAAAGTAATTTTAACCGTACTTACCGGTAACTTGAATTTCCTTCATAGGCTAACATTGACTGGTTTTCAGCAAAAAAGTTTCAGTGTTGATTTTCACAAACTACAAATATTCCTTAAAAATCGCCTGTATGACTTAAACGCATTCTTTCAACTGTTTACAGGAGATGCACCAGTGCTGGATCCAGGATCCAACACTGAGTAAGAAAAAGTAACGATAACAGTTTTTACCTGCTAAGTGAATTTCCTTCCATAGGATAACATTGGTGATTCTATGAGAAAAAGTTTCAAAGTGTCAACTTTTAAAATACAATAATATTCCTTAAAAATCACGACTGTAACCAAAACGCTTTTACTCAACTGTTTACAGGAGATGTACCAGGACTGAATCTAGGATCCAGTCCTGTGGTTACAAAAGTAATCCATAAAGTAACTAATTGCATTTAACTAGAAATTCACATTGAGCTGAATGTTGCATTGTGTTTGAAAATGTGTTGCCCATTGCAACAACTGTAACTACTGTACTTAAAAGTCTATTGCCTATCTGCAAAGTATTTAAACTAAAGTAATTCATTCTGAGAAAGTATTTTTTGTAATGTAATGTATAATGTAATTACAATGTAATTTGACAAATAAAATATGTAAAAAAAAATTGTTTCTAAAAATGTAGTAAATCAGTATGAAAAAAATTAATATAACAATTAATACATTTAAAAATTGTCATTTACAAAACCTTTGAAATTCACTGAAAAACCGTAGGTTTCAGGCACGTTATAGTTAGAAATTAGCATTTAAAAAACCTTTGAAATTCACTGAAAAAACCATAGGTTTCAGACACGTTATAGTTACAAATTAGCATTTAAAAAACCTTTGAAATTCACTGAAAAAACCATAGGTTTTAGGGACAGTTATAGTTACTTGGACATTGCACTCGTACAAAACCCGTGAAATTCCCCCGTTATAGTTAGTTCAGCTAACTATAACTCGCGCCCCGCAATGCACTGCTGATGACGTCACATATTACATCACTCATGACATGGTCAGTGACATCACTGATGACATCACTGATGACATCTCAAATGACATCACTGATGACATCATCCACGTGATAATCTGATGCACCTCCTCACACCCTAATATAATCTTTGATACACCCACTCTAAATTACAGACTGCCATTCGCAAAACCATAGACACTCCAACACCAATAACTACATACCCACTCACTGATTCCTAGGTCTACACACACACATCCACTCACTCACCCGTACAGTCACTCATACTTACGGTCACTCAGTACAGGACTATCATATGCACTCTTACTCCTATATAGACACTCAAACAACGCCACTCATCCATAGAGATACTCACACACCTAGTCAGTCATGCAAATAATTAAACACACTGCCATTTACTCACCTATACAGTTATACACACACCAGCTCACTTACTCATACAAATAGTAGCACATTGTTACGCTCTTATACAATCACTGATACAAGCACACAATCATCCATACAGCCACTATCACAATCACTCACTCTTGCTTATAGCTATTTATATACTCCAACACACATATATACTGCCTTTCACATATGTAGTTACTCACACATGTACCACTGGGACATACATTCACTCACTAACACACTCTTACACACACTTACCCACCCATACAGTCTATCACAGATGCACTCTTGAAACCATCCACCCAGTGAATCACCCACTCACACATCTATGCACAGAGTTGCACACACCCCTCCCACACAAACACTCAGGCACCCATACAGATACTCAGACAAGCATTCAATAACTCATATAGAAAATCATTTAGCTATTCACAAACACATGCAGCCACTTACACAGCAACAGACAGACGGATACAGACATACACCCAGTTTAGTCACTAACCCATGCATTCAGTAAGATACGTTAAATCACTCACTTATAGAGTCAGTCACGCACCTACTAAATCATCCATACAGACACTTAGACACCCACTCATTCTTCAATACGTCTTTTCCTATATATTTTAAAAATATTTAAACTTTACAGAAACACACAGTCACTGGATGATGTCATCAGTGATGTCATTTGAGATGTCATCAGTGATGTCATCAGTGATGTCACTGACCATGTCATGAGTGATGTAATATGTGACGTCATCAGCAGTGTATTATGGGCGCGAGTTATAGTTAGCTGAACTAACTATAACGGGGGAATTTCACGGGTTTTGTACGAGTGCAATGTCCAAGTAACTATAACTGTCCCTAAAACCTATGGTTTTTTCAGTGAATTTCAAAGGTTTTTTAAATGCTAATTTGTAACTATAACGTGTCTGAAACCTATGGTTTTTTCAGTGAATATATATATATATACATATATATTGTTCTACAAACGCCCGAAAGCTTTCAAAGGACGCACTCGCAGCAGTTAACCAACGGTTTCTTTATTGGGAAAAGCCAGCATCTCCATCCCAGGTAAGTTCATTGCCGACGCGTTTCGAGGACACAGCCTCTTCCTCATGGGCAAGCTCGAGTATCGCACAAATTGTTCCAATCCTTCCTTTTGAAGCATGCAGGGACCCCCAGTGGGTCTGCACAGTGCGTTCATGTAGTATGATGCATGCTGGGACATTGAGTCCCAATTGGAAATGTATTGTTGCTCCCAGTGAGCTTCATGCGATACTGTTCTGTAAAAAAGTATTGTTACCCTCAGTGGGCCCTCGAATGGCATGTTGACTTCAGTGCCCCCCAACTACTGCACTGACCGCGGCTATATATACATATATATATATATATTATCTACTGGCGGTCGCCAGTAGATAGTTATTGTTAGGACCTATTTTCCATAGGAAATCCGCAACATTCTATTTGAAATAACTCTTGCGTCGGTTGACGAATCTTCGCGAAATTTTCAAACTTTATGGCCCGCTCCGGTCCGCTCCTATCCTGAAAGTCTCGGGGTGATTCGTCAAGCGAGGGCCGAGAAAAAAGGGGGGTCCCAAAACGTGTTTTCCCCATTCATTTTCCCATAGGAAACTTTAGCCACGGCTACAGCCCGAACTGCTGAACGGAATTACACCAAATTTGGCAAAGAGGTAGTTCTTGGTTCAGAAAGAACCCTTTTTGTTAAATGGTGTAAATCCGTTCAGTAGTTCCTGAGAAAATCAAAAGGAAAAACACATATATATCTATGGGCACGGAGGATCCGCGCACCCTCCCGATCACGAGCTGCATGCTAATTGGCTGTCAACACTCCAAACCGGGAAGTGTTGGCAGCCATCTTGTTCCTCGGTAGAACCGAGGAACAAGAAAAGAGAAAAACAAGTGTGCAAAGCGCAAAAAGGGGGCAGGGTAGAAACACCCTGACCCCCTAGGCCTGCTCAGGGGGTCCTACAAGGACCCCCAGGGCCCCCCCAAATTTTTTTTTTTTTTTAAATCGGCAAAAAACGCGCTGGGTGCGCGGATCCTGCCGGAAAAAAAAAACGAAGCGTGGGCTCCCGCGCTTCGTTCTTAATTGGCCCCCAGGTGGGCCAAGTCCCGGGGGCATGCGGGGGTTGGTTTTAATTTTATGTGGGGGGCCTCTAAGGCCCCCCAAGCCCCGGGGACCGCCACCCCCGGGGCTTTAAAAAATGGTGCAGGAGGGCTCTCCGCCCTCCCGCAGCCCCGGGGACCGCCACCCCCTGGGGCTTCTTTTTTAAAAAACAATGACCTGTGTGGGGGCTCCTGCCCCCACACGCCCGGGACTGCCACCTCCCCGGGGCACTAAGAAAATACATGTGGGGGTCCGTTTCGGACCCTCGAAGCCCCGGGGACCACCACCTCCCCGGGCTATGTAGAAGTGGGGAGGGGGCCGCGCGGCCCCCTCCTGGAGCCTGTGATGGCCCTGGGGACCACCACCCCCCAGGGCCGGCTCCTGCAGTGTCCCGGAGTGCCTACCCCCGGGACACTGCTGTTTGCAATCACAGGTCGGAGCCTCGCGGCTCCCGTCCTGCCATTGCAAACTGCTTTGCTTCATTGAAGCGAGAGCAGGGAAACCTGCTCTCGCTTCAATGAAGCAAAGCAGAATTGCTTTTCCATAAGGGGAGCTGCTCACCACCTATGTATATAAAGAACCCTTTCACATGCAGTGCACTATGTGAACAAGGCTGCATGTCTGGCGGCCGAAACGCGTCATTTTGGACATTGATACTCAAATAAAGACACTTTAACCATCATCACTGCCTTGGAGTCTGTGCCCTCATGTTGCGCCGCTGTGGCTGGATACTTTGGGATTCACATGCTGATATATATATATATATATATATATATATATATATATCCCTGTAACGTTTGGCGCTATTCCAACAAATGGAGCTGACTTCAATTGCGGTTTCAAAAGGTCTTCTTTATTCTACGTAAGCCACAACGAGTTTCAGCAATCAAGGACGAATTGGTTCACAGTCATTTCGAGCCACAAAACAAAAAACAGAAATCTTGGCTTGATATAAAAGGATTCTACAAGTGTACTACCTGTAAAGTGTGTCAAATAGCTCAGAACACCAAGGAAATCATGATGGCGAATCGGAAGAAGTGGAGAATCAATCAACTAATAAATTGTAAAAGTCAATACGTCATTTACATAATTGAATGCCCCTGCCAACTTAAATATGTGGGGAGCACTGTGTGTGAACTTAAAAACGTATCCTTGAACATGTGAGGGCAACAACAAATAAGGATCGAAGCTACGCAGTGGCTGAACATATGGAGAAATGCCACGAAGGGGATTGGAGAAAATTGAAATTTTATGCTGTAGAAAGTGTCCCGTGCCACGTGAGAGGTGGTGATCGAGTAAAAATCTTAAGACAAAAGGAATCACGACACATATTGTCATTCAGGACAGTGGCCCCGTATGGGCTCAATAAGGATGAAGAAATGCACTCACATCTATAGAAGGACTTTTATAAAATATGAACTGAATGCCAATTTCTACTGTTAAGACTGTCTTGTATTATTCAACAGGAAGAGTGAGGGGTTCCCTCTCGTTTTCTTCCTTATTATAATCTTTCGTGACACATATATATATATATATATATATATATATATATATACATCTTTTTTTCTTCTTAATTGTTCTCCAGAATTGTTTTTTCTTATCTTATTTTCTTGAATTTGCGCCTCTTTATATCCATACATGAGTTGATGATATCTTTGAATATAATTTTAAGGGTATAGAGCAATGTTTTTAAATCACTATCACTTTTAACACTGAGCAAAGGCTCATTTTTTTGAAAATAGCTCAATTTAACTTTATTGGTTACAAGAGCGGAAATCCACTAGCCAGGTCTGACAAGGATCCTATGAGAGGGTATGACTCGTGTCTGATTGGAGGTATTGTTTTAAAGGGTTGTTACCGTAGAGTACCTTGAAAATATGACCACGAGGCCCACTAGAGGGCATGATTTAAATCTTTCAAACCTTTTGAAGCTAGTAGTTACAAACTTTTGTAAAATCCATCAATAATGAATGTGGTGACCGATCAAAATAGAACTATGATATCTAAGGATACGAATTGAGAGCATAAAAAAGGCTTTCTCTTGTAACAATGAATGTGATGTCCGATTTAACATCAAAAAAATCAAAAAATGATAATTAAGGATATGATTTAAGAGTATAAAAGTGAGTTTTTTTCATTGTCACATAACACAAATGATTTCACTATTTTTATAATTGTAATGTAATTGTAATGTTATTTATATAATGGCCACGGCCTTTATGCACTACAACTCCCAAAATGCCAAGTGTTGTCAAACCAGGATGTGATGTAACATCATGGGTTAATTTAAATACAAGTCTTGACCCTAGCATTGGCTACCCGTGAGAAAGGTCTGAGGGCAGACTGACACGCGTTGGGTTGTAATTTGTCGGATAATTTGCTGCCTTAATAAAATCAAGAAAGTTTACAGCAATTGCCAGTGAGTGCGTGTGGAATTGTTCTGTAAAGGAATACTGTTGGGAATATATATATATATATATACATATATACTGAAAAAAACAATGGCTTGGGGAGGGGGCCGCGCACCCCACTCCCATTATGGAATGCGACCCGAGGGATGGTCTCCCTGGGGCCTTTAATGGCTCGGGCCGTGGACTCCCTCCCTTAGTTAAAAATGCAGCCTCCAGGGAATGGGGTCCCTGGGGCCCAAAATGGGCTTGAGAGGGGGGCCCCACTGATGCTTCCCTCCCAATATATTTTTTTAATAAATATCGGCCACCATTTTCTTCCCAGTGACTCAAGTCCAGTGGGATCACAGCAAAAATTGCTAATTGTTTTTCAATTCTGGCCACAGGGGGTCCCTCTGGGTCTCCCCACGAGGTCTGGGGAGCAGGGTATCCCTACCCTGCACCTTTATATATTTTTTTATAAATTTCAGGGCAGGGAACTAAGGCCCCGAATCCTGTAATGGCTGCCAGCAACATTGTTCAAATGTTGCTGGGAGCTAATCTGATCGCTAGCTCCCGTGGTAGCCTAACTCCTGTGGGAGCGAATTGGCCCAAGGGAAAAAAGCTCCCTCGGTCAATCTGAAAGCTTTATTTTGAAAAATTGGGGTTGAAGGACTCTCACGAGAGTGCCTCAAACACAACGGTTCAGATATACAAATATTTTTGAAACTTTATTACTCAAAAACTACTGAACGGATTTACACCAAATCACAAAAAGCACGCTTTCTTGACCAAGATCTAGCTTCCTTCCATAAACCATGCAAAAAGAGCATTTAAAAAAAGTTTCATGAAGACTCGTCTAACAAGGAAACACTGACCTAACAATAACTACCCATATACATCTGTAATGACAGTGTAATGGCACCACTGATATAGCAACTACAGTTGTAGAGCAAAGATATTGTTGACAATGATATAGTGAGATAGAACCAGTCAGAATTTTATTGTACTAGTGAACTAGGGGAATTCCTGCAATAGCATGGCAGAATGTGGGTATGGATATTGTGAGCCTGTATGGATCCAAGGGTTTGAGAGGGATGTATGCCATATTGTTAATACATTATTTTTCTCATTGTTTGTGCTTAGTAAGAATGCCTAAAGGTGATTTTGAAAGATAATGGGCCACAATTTGTGTTGAGGAAGGTTTAAGGAGTTTTATTTGGCTTGTGACAAGTCTCACCATTTTTGTCCTATTGAAATATATTTTAGTGAATGCCTAGGTCTGATGGTCACAAAAAGGTGGGTGTAGAAAGGGTGATAAAGAATTTTAGTCACAATATGTTATTTATTGATGGTACCATATGAATGATAGAAACTGCAGTGAGGAATATCTGCTTTCACCCTGTGAAAAATGCTGGTCCTCCAATGCAATTTGATGAAGCATTTTTTGAGAAAAAACTGTATTCTGTCATAATTTTCTCAAGGACATTATGGTTAATGTTTCAGGAACTGAAATAGGGACATGCTTTCTATAAATTCAGAAACAAATTATTCATCCATATAAGATAATTATCTGAATTGCTGAATAAAATGTGCTTCTAACAGCAGCAGTCTGTCAGTTGATTCCCCAGTGTACCACTGTAGTTTCATCACAGAATTCTAATGAAGTGCTAGCATTCTGTATTTATGACAAAAGTCAAGAGCTCCCAAAAGTCTTGTTGCTGGACTATGAGCTGTTGAATTTAAAGCCTTTATAATGGAACAGACTGATTTCAATGAGCATTGAGTGTTTAAGGCATATATGCAATCAACTGCTTCAAAAATGTGAAGAGAAGAATAGGTTTTAGTCAATTATGGCAAAGTATATGTTTAAAGGACTAAAAGAAATTAATGAGCAAGATCCCTATCAATGTACAGCACCTTATTTGCACATCTGTTTCCCCGCATATTCAATCACTGCACTACTAAACACTGTGACATTTTGGTAGACAATTTCTATTTAATTGCATGGGAGCAGATTTTTCGAGATGCACGAAGCTAATCCCAGGCAGAATTCATATTTAAAATGAATGGATTTGTTGCTCCTATGTCCTATCCTCCAAATGTGTTGCTGTGTTGGACATTTCAATATTATTTTTACTCCTGCCATATTCTTTTGGTGTATATATATATATATATTCACTGAAAAACCATAGGTTTCAGGGACGTTATAGTTAGTTGGACATTTTACTCGTACAAAACCAGAGAAATTCGCCGTTATAGTTAGTTCAGCTAACTATAACTCGCGCCCCGCAATGCACTGCTGATGAAGTCACATATTACATCATTCATGACATGGTCAGTGACATCACTGATGACATCACTGATGACATCTCAAATGACATCACTGATGACATCACTGATGACATCATCCACGTGAAAATCTGATGCACCTCTTCACACTCTAATATAAATTTTGATACACCCACTATAAAATACAGACTACCATTTTCGAAACGATCAACACACCAATACCAGTTAGTACATACGCACTCACTGATTCCTAGGTCTACACTATTTGAGATGTCATCAGTGATGTCATCAGTGATGTCACTGACCATGTCATGAATGATGTAATATGTGACGTCATCAGCAGTGCATTATGGGCGTGAGTTATAGTTAGCTGAACTAACTATAACGGCGGAATTTCTCTGATTTTGTACGAGTGAAATGTCCAACTAACTATAACGTCCCTGAAACCTATGGTTTTTTCAGTGAATTTCTAAGGTTTTTTAAATGCTAATTTCTAACTATAACGTGCCTGAAACCTATGGTTTTTTTCAGTGAATTTCAAAGGTTTTTTAAATGCTAATTTCTAACTATAACGTCCCTGAAACCTATGGTTTTTGTCAGTGAATATATATATATATATATATATATATATATATATATATATATATGTATATATATTTATGTGTATATATATATATATATATATATATATATATATATATATATATATATATATATATATATATACATTTACATAAATGTCCCAACAAAGGTGGTCTCAACGCAGCACGCACTGACTGCCGGTGCACCGTTTAGGGAAGACCACAGTTCCCAAAATATCAATTGTTCAACCAAGGACGCTGCACTGCCAGAGCCTTGTAATCTGCATTTATTTCACAGCACTCAACCAGCACGGCATACCACGACGCGTTTCGACAGTCTTATCTTCCTCAGGTGGTAATCATTAGTGATTTCAGTTCCCCAGCCTTAAGTACCTGTTCAGAGCATTGTGGGAATTGTAGTGTTATCAGTTCCATCAATATTTCATGCTCAGTGCAAGTTTGTCTATAGTAGTTTTTATATTCACATGTCCACAATCCACCAGCCATTTAGTTGCTTTTCCATTGTATAATGCTGGCCTCCGGACCCTTGCTCCACACAATTTTGAATAGGTACTTAAGGCTGGGGAACTGAAATCACTAATGGTTACCACCTGAGGAAGACAAGACTGTCGAAACGCGTCGTGGTATGCCCTGCTGGTCGAGTGCTGTGAAATAAATGCAGATTATAAGCCTCTGGGAGTGCAGCCTCCTTGGTTGAACAATAAATATATATATATATATATATATATATTCTGCTCCAAAGGTTGTCCACCTGGTGAGTAGCACTCGATCAGCAGCTTTGTTTATGATAGGCAGGGACGAGGATCCGCTTGTAGAAGCTGCTCCGTAATGAAAATGCCTGACGCGTTTCGAAGCTCCATATGCTTCTCTTCAGAGGCTTGAACGGAGACAGTGTGTGCAAACGCTGAACCCACTTCGCCATTTTCATATTGCACACCCACCAATGGGAAGCTCGAATGAGACTGTGCATTGTGGGAAATGTGGTCTGGATAGCACACAAATCTTGTCCTGTATGGACCCTGCAAGCGGACTCCTCCTCATCAACAAAGCTGCTGATCGAGTGCTACTCACCTGGTGGACAACCTTTGGAGCAGAATGTAATACGCGGCCGTCCTGCCGCGGAGTGTCCCCACCCCGTAATGTTATGGGGGCCACCCGACATGGTAACTATCATGTCGGCTATGTGGGCCAGCAGCCGCAAACAGGATTGAGGACGAGTCCACTTACAGGGTCCATACAGGACAAGATTTGTGTGCTATCCGGACCGCATTTCCCACAATGCACAGTCTCATTCGAGCTTCACGTTGGTGGGTGTGCAATATGAAAATGGTGAAGTGGGTTCAGCGTTTGCACACACTGTCTCCGTTTAAGCCTCTGAAGAGAAGCATATGAAGCTTCGAAACGCGTCAGGCAATTCAATTATGGAGCAGCTTCTACAAGCGGATCCTCGTCCCTGCCTATCATCAACAAAGCTGCTGATCGAGTGCTACTCACCTGGTGGACAACCTTTGGAGCAGAATGTAATACGCGGCCATCCTGCCGCGGAGTGTGCACCACCCCATAATGTTATGGGGGCCACCCGACATGGTAACTATCATGTCGGCTATGTGGGCCAGCAGCCGCAAACAGGATTGAGGACGAGTCCATTTGCAGGGTCCATACAGGACAAGATTTGTGTGCTATCCGGACCGCATTTTCTACAATGCACAGTCTCATTCGAGCTTCCCGTTGGTGGGTGTGCAATATGAAAATGGCGAAGTGGGTTCAGCGATTGCACACACTGTCTCCGTTCAAGCCTCTGAAGAGAAGCATATGGAGCTTCGAAACGCGTCAGGCAATTCCATTACGGAGCAGCTTCTACAAGCGGATCCTCGTCCCTGCCTATCATCAACAAAGCTGTGATCGAGTGCTACTCACCTGGTGGACAACCTTTGGAGCAGAATGTAATACGCGGCCGTCCTGCCGCGGGAGTGTGCACCACCCCGTAATGTTATGGGAGCCACCCGACATGGTAACTATCATGTCGGCTATGTGGGCCAGCAGCCGCAAACAGGATTGAGGACGAGTCCACTTGCAGGGTCCATACAGGACAAGATTTGTGTGCTATCCGGACCGCATTTCCCACAATGCACCTTTGGAGCAGAATATATATATGTAGCTGGTCCTACTTAAAGAATATGAACAGATGGTCAAAACCCACGTTCAGGCCTGGTGGAGATATATAGACGACCTCTTTTTAATCTGGGAGGGCACTACCAGTGAGGCAACACAATTCATTGACACTCTCAACAACAACTATCTCAATTTGCATTTCCCAGCAGCCATAAGTCCTGAAACTATAAACTTTCTAGATGTTCAAGTTGTTGTCAGGGATGACAAATTAGAGACAAGATTGCACAGGAAGTCCACGGCCGGAAATGCAATTCTACATGCGAGTAGTGCCCATCCACAGCACCTCATCCATAGCATTCCCTACTGAGAAATGTTGAGGCTGAGACGCATTTGTAGCACTGATCAGGATTTGTTGTCAGCCCAAGAAAATAGCAAACTCAGATTCAGAGATAGAGGGTATTCCACAGCATGCATTGATAAGGCAATTGCCAAAAGTAGAGCTAGACCTAGAGACGTTTTATTGTCTGCTCCCACACCAGCTTCCCTGACCATGATTACAAGTTCGACAATTCAAACAGTTAAGGACTTTAGATTCATTCTCAGGTTCAATAAACAAGAGAAAAATGTGAGGAAACTGATTATGAAAAATTGGCCCTTGGTTCTTAGTGACCAAACCATAGGACCTATGCTTAACAGAAAACCGTCAATCACATACAGCAGGTCCAGATCCATGAAAGATCTCTTAGTCCAGAACGATCTCAGTACTCCTAATCCTGGTTCTTGGCTAGCCCAAAGAAAGGGATTTTACAAATGTAAAGTCTGCAAGGCGTGTCAATTTGGCTGTAACAAGACAACTTACACGACCCCTTTCAGCAAACAAGAATACACTATCAATAGGTCTCTTAACTGTAAATCTGAATATGTAGTCTATGTGCTGGAGTGCCCCTGTGGACTTAAATATATTGGCAGTACGATACTGCAGGGACACAAGCGGGTACTCCAGCACATTAGGGCCATAAAAAATCAGGACCAGAACTACCCAGTCGCCAGACACTTTAGCGATGTTCATGGAGCTGACCCCAATGGTCTAATATACTATCTAATAGATGCAGTACCCCCGAATAAAAGAGGTGGAGACAGAGAAAGACATCTTAGACTGCTTGAGGCTCATTACATCATTAGCCTAGATACAAAACAACCTAAAGGTCTGAGCGCCACGGAGGAGTTACCTTCTTGCCTTTAAAAGTTTTATAACAGTTTTTTCTATAAAAAACATTTTTGTCCAGAAAAAACCCCCGATACAGCAACATAAATGACACTGGTTGCGTATCGAAGCTTGTGTTTCTTAAATGAACAGATTAATTTTATAAACAATTAGTTATTTGCTTGTTACAAAATTCAAAAACATGAATTTGTTGTCAAATGCTGCCACGTTCAGATTTAGATATACAATTTTTGAACAACTGTTTTTATTGTAACTTTCATACACAGGGTTAGGTAGTTTTTTACACATATGTTTTTAAGATTTTAAACACGGGTTTTTAGCACTTTTTTAGAGGAGAGCACAAGCACTTTATCAATAACAGGTTTTAAGCAGTTAGACATTAACACGTTGTTGTTACGTGGCATTTAGGCCGGTATTTTACATCAGGATTTTTAACAACTACCTAAATCCCTGATTTTATTATTTTAATACAATTATTTTAATACCAAGTACCCATGCGAGGCAATGCTTACATATTATATGCAAAATATCAAATTTTGAGGATATTCAAGAATGCTTCGATGATAGTTACACTGTCTTTACTGTTTAGTTACAATGATTCAACCTTGCAACAATTGTATACTTTATATTATATATTGTATTTTATGTGTAGCAGGTTTTAATCTAAACACAGTACATGGTTTAACACAAATAATTGTATATATATTTTTTCTATGTCTATGCATTGTTCACTTAAACACCTGTTACTTTAAGAGTTTCACAAACAAAATGTATAAAAATCCACCTACCTGACAGAGCGTGTCATGTGATCAAGGCCCGGGGCAGGGCTGAAACGCGTCATGGCTGTAGAGGTGTTTGGGGAAAAATAAAAAGACATTGCAAAGATAACGTGGTCCGTGCTCCGTTTTTGAAAAGAATCAAGTTGCAGCGGAGTTTTCTGGAGATTTACAGCCGGTTGTTCTCCTCCGGCTCAACACGGACCCCCCCGCCATTTGTGGTGCCGCCTTCAAAGGAGTTCGAGCTTACGCGAGTAAGCATTGGCAATAATCCGGGCGGATTAGGTTGGCGTCACCCCCCGATGAACGGACCGAGCAGGAAGAAAGAAGACCCGCTTGAGAGCAGCACCGGACAGGTAAGCGACCTCGGGTCGTAAGACGCGAGGGATTGCTGGCCGACCGTGTGCTGCGAGAGCGGGTTTGTAAACACTGCCAATCCAATGATAGTCGGGTGCGGGGTCTGCGAATACGGCAACTAACGGGATAGCATTGTTGAAAATCCTGTTACTTGTTGATTACAAAAATTAAGTAAGAAGTGTTCCCCATACACCATGACAGCTGATACGCTCCGTGAAAGAGAAGCTGCGGCAGCAGACATGTTTGATGACAGCAAGAGGCCAATGCTGGACTCGGTGTCCCAGAATGCAACAACTAGAAATACAAGCCTAAAGGACAAAATCAAATTGTTAGAAAAACTTATGAGGACTGAACAGAAAAAATGGTGGGAGGCCAAATCCCTTCAGAGATATGTTGATGTGGGGAGGGTCCCTCGCGGACTGAGGATACTATTGGCCTCCAGCTATGAGGAACCTGACAAGGATATGATGAGAGAATGGGCCGAAACCAATTTGGATTCATCTCAAAGACTTATGCTAATTTTAATCAAATATGCAGAAAAAGACAAAATCAAACTCATGGACCAGATCAAAAGTTTGAATGTAGAAATTGACAGTATGGATTTAAAAGAAGAAACATTGAAACTAAAAGATGAAATGATAAAACGACTTAAACGAGAAGAAGACGTAATAAGGGAAAGGAAAGCTTTCAAGTTTCATAGGGATCGCAGTGACTACGAAAATGGCCGTATATTTACATTTGCCCAAAAATATGAGTCACTAAAGATAACGAAGTATGGCAATGGCAATCCGAACAGCAGAAAAACTATACCCAGAGCAAACAGAGCAGAGAGTTCCTCATATTCAGATCTGAGTTCAGCCATAGAAAGCGAAACGGAAACAAACAGACAAGATCATAGTACACAACAAATTCCTGTAACTCTCACACTACCAGATGAAGTGAATTTTTTAGTGGAAGAGCGCAGGCAAACCCTGTGCCCAAGAACCTTTCAAAACAAACAAAATCAAGAACGAGCAAACGGAAGGCAAGACGGCAAGCCCGAAAACGCAACGCCACAAGGCAACACGCTGTCAAGGAAACAACCAAAGAAGAATTGGAGGCGATAATAGAACAAAATAAAGAAGATAACATGACGGTAATTAATCTAACGGAAATAGAACTTAATCCAACTGAAAAACAACTCCTCTCTTTGGGGCTATCTTACTGTCCAGTGAGCCAGTTCAACTATGCATCTACCAGATTTGAGATCTATAAAGGAATAAGAAAATTAAAATTAAAAAAACATTTTATGCAGCAGAATCAACAACAGGAGACTGCATTTGCCACGTTACCAGCAGGACCTAGTATGTCCACGGATAGGACACTCATTCCACAAGGACTTACACAGTCTGACATGCCCTTACTTTTAGATATGCAAGAATTAATGCAAGAAAATACAAGAGAGATTTCCAGCTCGACAGAACAGCCAACAAGTCCTGGCACGATAGCCCCATTGCAATTCAAAACTCCTTTCAATCCGCGTTCAACTTACAATCCAATGATGGTCCGAGATTCAATTGACAATTTTCATGAAAATATCATAAGTGGTTTAAAAGAATTGAATTACAAAGTTTTAAATTCCCAACTTCAAAGAAGTAATAAACAGGAAATTCAATTCCACACACTGATGTCAAAACTGAGAAAGAATCCGGATATCATAGTGCGTAATGCTGACAAAGGTGGAAATGTTGTATTGTGGAAAAAGTCAGATTATGTTGCCGAGGCGATGAAACAATTGAAAGATACAGCTTGTTACCGCCGCAGTGACCTTCCCACCATGCGCAAATCAAACAATGAATTTTATATGAAACTTGTCGCATGGAAAAATACAGGGCTACTTACTCCCGATGAATTCAAATACATCAAGAATGAAAAACCAGTGACTCCGGTCCTTTATTTCATCCCGAAGATTCATAAAAATGCATCGATACCGCCTGGCAGGCCTATCATATCGGCTCGTAATAGCCTGTTGGAAAATGCTTCAAAGTACATTGATTACTTTCTTCAGGAACATGTGCAAAGTCTGGATTCCTATATTAAAGACACAAGTGACTTTTTAACAAAATTGACGAGGTGTCCTTGGCAAGCCGGATGGTTGCTGATTACACTAGACGTGACATCTCTATATACATCAATCAATCACAGAGATGGACTGAAAGCTTTAAGACACTACTTAGCTAAAAGGGGAAAGGAATATCTACGACACAATGCAATGCTCACAGAAATGGTGGAATTTTGCCTTAATAACAATTTTTTTCTGTTTCAAAATGTTATTTACCAACAGCTACGGGGGTGGCCATGGGGGCCAGCTTCTCCCCCAGTTACGCTTGTCTCCATATGGGATGGTGGGAGGAGCTGGTCCTACTTAAAGAATGTGAACAGATGGTCACAACCCACGTTCAGGCCTGGTGGAGATACATAGACGACCTCTTTTTAATCTGGGAGGGCACTACCAGTGAGGCAACACAATTCATTGACACTCTCAACAACAACTATCTCAATTTGCATTTCACAGCAGCCATAAGTCCTGAAACTATAAACTTTCTAGATGTTCAAGTTGTTGTCAGGGATGACAAATTAGAGACAAGATTGCACAGGAAGTCCATGGCCGGAAATGCAATTCTACATGCGAGTAGTGCCCATCCACAGCACCTCATCCATAGCATTCCCTACGGAGAAATGTTGAGGCTGAGACGCATTTGTAGCACTGATCAGGATTTGTTGTCAGCCCAAGAAAATAGCAAACTCAGATTCAGAGATAGAGGGTATTCCACAGCATGCATTGATAAGGCAATTGCCAAAAGTAGAGCTAGACCTAGAGACGTTTTATTGTCTGCTCCCACACCAGCTTCCCTGACCATGATTACAAGCTCGACAATTCAAACAGTTAAGGACTTTAGATTCATTCTCAGGTTCAATAAACAAGAGAAAAATGTGAGGAAACTGATTATGAAAAATTGGCCCTTGGTTGTTAGTGACCAAACCATAGGACCTATGCTTCCCAGAAAACCGTCAATCACATACAGCAGGTCCAATTCCATGAAAGATCTCTTAGTCCAGAATGATCTCAGAACTCCTAATCCTGGTTCTTGGCTAGCCCAAAGAAAGGGATTTTACAAATGTAAAGTCTGCAAGGCGTGTCAATTTGGCTGTAACAAGACAACTTACACGACCCCTTTCAGCAAACAAGAATACACTATCAATAGGTCTCTTAACTGTAAATCTGAATATGTAGTCTATGTGCTGGAGTGCCCCTGTGGACTTAAATATATTGGCAGTACGATACTGCAGGGACACAAGCGGGTACTCCAGCACATTAGGGCCATAAAAAATCAGGACCAGAACTACCCAGTCGCCAGACACTTTAGCGAGGTTCATGGAGCTGACCCCAATGGTCTAATATACTATCTAATAGATGCAGTACCCCCGAATAAAAGAGGTGGAGACAGAGAAAGACATCTTAGACTGCTTGAGGCTCATTACATCATTAACCTAGATACAAAACAACCTAAAGGTCTGAACGCCACGGAGGAGTTACATACTTGCCTTTAAAAGTTTTATAACAGTTTTTTCTATAAAAAACATTTTTGTCCAGAAAAAACCCCGATACAGCAACATAAATGACACTGGTTGCGTATCGAAGCTTGTGTTTCATAAATGAACAGATTAATTTTATAAACAATTAGTTATTTGCTTGTTACAAAATTCAAAAACATGAATTTGTTGTCAAATGCTGCCACGCTCAGATTTAGATATACAATTTTTGAACAACTCTTTTTATTGTAACTTTCATACACAGGGTTAGGTAGTTTTTTACACATATGTTTTTAAGATTTTAAACACGGGTTTTTAGCACTTTTTTAGAGGAGAGCACAAGCACTTTATCAATAACAGGTTTTAAGCAGTTAGACATTAACACGTTGTTGTTACGTGGCATTTAGGCCGGTAATTTACATCAGGATTTTTAACAACTACCTAAATCCCTGATTTTATTATTTTAATACAATTATTTTAATACCAAGTACCCATGCGAGGCAATGCTTACATATTATATGCAAAATATCAAATTTTGAGGATATTCAAGAATGCTTCGATGATAGTTACACTGTCTTTACTGTTTAGTTACAATGATTCAACCTTGCAACAATTGTATACTTTATATTATATATTGTATTTTATGTGTAGCAGGTTTTAATCTAAACACAGTACATGGGTAAACACAAATAATTGTATATATATTTTTTCTATGTCTATGCATTGTTCACTTAAACACCTGTTACTTTAAGAGTTTCACAAACAAAATGTATAAAAAATCCACCTACCTGACAGAGCGTGTCATGTGATCAAGGCCCGGGGCAGGGCTGAAACGCGTCATGGCTGTAGAGGTGTTTGGGGAAAAATAAAAAGACATTGCAAAGATAACGTGGTCCGTGCTACATTTTTGAAAAGAATCAAGTTGCAGCGGAGTTTTCTGGATATATATATATATATTTGAAACTATAGGTTTCAGGGACGTTATAGTTTGAAATTATCATTTAAAAAACACATAGAAGTTCACTGAAAAAACCATAGGCTTCAGGGACGTTATAGTTAGAAATTAGCATTTAAAAAACCTTAGAAATTAACTGAAAAAACCACAGGTTTCAGGGACGTTATAGTTAGTTGAACATTTCACTCGTACAAAACCAGAGAAATTCATCCGTTATAGTTAGTTGAGCTAACTATAACTCGCGACCCCCGCAATGCACTGCTGATGACGTCACATATTACATCACTCATGACATGGTCAGTGACATCACTAATGACATCACTGATGACATCTCAAATGACATCACTGATGACATCATCCAGTGACTGTGTGTTTCTGTGAAGTTTAAATACATTGTATATATATATATATATATATATATATATGTATATATATATATATATATATATATATATTCACTGAAAAAACCATAGGTTTCAGGCACGTTATAGTTAGAAATTAGCATTTAAAAAACCTTACAAATTCACTGAAAAAACCATAGGTTTTAGGGACAGTTATAGTTCGTTGGACATTGCACTCGTACAAAACCCGTGAAATTCCCCGTTATAGTTAGTTCAGCTAACTATAACTCGCGCCCCGCAATGCACTGCTGATGACGTCACATATTACATCACTCATGACATGGTCAGTGACATCTCAAATGACATCACTGATGACATCATCCAGTGACTGTGTGTTTCTGTAAAGTTTAAATATTTTTAATATATATAGGGAAAGGCGTATTGAAGAATGAGTGGGTGTATAAGTGTCTGTATGGATGATTTAGTAGGTGCGTGACTAACTCTATAAGTGAGTGATTAAACGTATCTTACTGAATGCATGGGTTAGTGACTAAACTGGGTGAATGTCTGTATCCGTCTGTCTATTGCTGTGTAAGTGGCTGCATGGGTTTGTGAATAGCTACATGAGTGTCTATATGAGTTATTGATTGGTTGTCTGAGTATCTGTATGGGTGCCTGAGTGTTTGTGTGAGTGGGGTGTGTGCGACTCTGTGCATAGATGTGTGAGTGGGTGATTCACTGGGTGGATGGTTTCAAGAGTGCATCTGTGATAGACTGTATGGGTGGGTAAGTGTGTGTAAGAGTGTGTTAGTGAGTGAATGTATGTCCCAGTGGTACATGTGTGAGTAACTACATATGTGAAAGGCAGTATATATGTGTGTTGGAGTATATAAATAGCTATAAGCTGAGAGTGTGTGATTGTGAGAGTGACTGTATGGATGAGTGTGTGCTTGTATCAGTGATTGTATAAGAGCGTAAGAATGTGCTAGTATTTGTATGAGTAAGTGAGCTGGTGTGTGTATAACTGTATAGGTGAGTAAATGGCAGTGTGTTTAATTATTTGCATGACTGACTAGGTGTGTGAGTACCTCTATGGATGAGTGGCGGTGTTTGAGTGTCTATATAGGAGTATGAGTGCATATGATAGTCCTGTACTGAGTGACCGTAAGTATGAGTGACTGTACGGGTGAGTGAGTGGATGTGTGTGTAGACCTAAGAATCAGTGAGTGGGTATGTAGTTATTGGTGTTGGAGTGTCTATGGTTTTGCGAATGGCAGTCTGTAATTTAGAGTGAGTGTATCAAAGGTTATATTAGGGTGTGAGGAGGTGCATCAGATTATCACGTGGATGATGTCATCAGTGATGTCATCAGTGATGTCATATGAGATGTCATCAGTGATGTCATCAGTGATGTCACTGACCATGTCATGAGTGATGTAATATGTGACGTCATCAGCAGTGCATTGCGGGGGCGCGAGTTATAGTTAGCTGAACTAACTATAACGGGGGAATTTCACGGGTTTTGTATGAGTGCAATGTCCAACGAACTATAACTGTCCCTAAAACCTATGGTTTTTTCAGTGAATTTGTAAGGTTTTTTAAATGCAAATTTCTAACTATAACGTGCCTGAAACCTATGGTTTTTTCAGTGAATTTCAAAGGTTTTTTAAATGCTAATTCCTAACTATAACATGTCTGAAACCTATGGTTTTTTTCAGTGAATTTCAAAGGTTTTGTAAATGACAATTTTTAAATGTATTAATTGTTATATTTATTTTTTTGATACTGATTTACTACATTTTTTTAAACTATTTATTTTTACATATTTTATTTTTTAAATTACATTGTAATTACATTATACATTACATTACAAAATATACTTTCTCAGAATGAATGACTTTAGTTTAAATACTTTGCAAGTAGGCAATAGACTTTTAAGTACAGTAGTTACAGTTGTTGCAATGGGCAACACAATTTCAAACACAATGCAACATTGAGCTCAATGTGAATTTCTAGTTAAATGCAATTAGTTACTTTATGGATTACTTTTCTAACCACAGGACTGGATCCTAGATTCAGTCCTGGGACATCTCCTGTAAACAGTTGAGTCAAAGCGTTTTGGTTACATTAGTGATTTTTAAGGAATATTATTGTATTTTAAAAGTTGACACTTAGAAACATTTTCACATAGAATCACCAATGTTATCATATGGGAGGAAATTCACTTAGCAGGTAAGTAGTGTTATCGTTACTTTTTCTTACTCAGTGGTGGATCCTGGATCCAGCACTGGTGCATCTCCTGTAAACAGTTGAAAGAATGCGTTTAAGTCATACAGGCGATTTTTAAGGAATATTTGTAGTTTGTAAAAATCGACACTTTGAAACTTTTCTGCTGAAAACCAGACAATGGATTCCAATGGAAGGAAATACAAGTTACTGGTAAGTACGGTTAGAATTACTTTTCAGGGTCAATGCTGGGCTCAAAGATGCAGCACTGAGGTCTCTCCTGATAACCGGTGAGTTCGTAGTTCGGCTGATTTTAGAGGAATATTTGTATGTTTCAAAAATCGACACTTAGAAACTTTTTCAGCAAAAAGCAGGCAATGATATCCTATGGAAGGAAATTCAAGTTACTGGTAAGTACGGTTAAAATTACTTTTCAGGATCAGTACTGGGCTCAAAGATGCAGCACTGAGGTCTCTCCTGATAACAGGTGAGTAAATCGGAATTCGTAGTTCGGCTGATTTTAGAGGAATATTATAAAGTTCCAAAACTCCACACACAGAAGAATTTCCAAGTGAAACCAGTCAATGTTAGCCTATGGAAGGAAATTCAAGTTACTGGTAAGTACGGTTAAAATTACTTTTCAGGATCAGTACTGGGCTCAAAGATGCAGCACTGAGGTCTCTCCTGATAAACGGTGAGTAAATCGGAATTCGTAGTTCGGCTGATTTTAGAGGAATATTTGTATGTTTCAAAAATCGACACTTAGAAACTTTTTCAGCAAAAAGCAGGCAATGATATCCTATGGAAGGAAATTCAAGTTACTGGTAAGTACAGTTAAAATTACTTTTCAGGATCAGTACTGGGCTCAAAGATGGAGCACTGAGGTCTCTCCTGATAACAGGTGAGTAAATCGGAATTCGTAGTTCGGCTGATTTTAGAGGAATATTTGCACAATGGTGAAGGAAGGGGGTGAGGCCTGAAGTGACATGTCTGCAAACACGCCCTGTGGCGCATTTTAAGTTGGAGAATTAATTCCTCCTCAATCCCGAGGGTCCCTAGGTGCCAACTGGCCCACCAGATACCTCCAGTATGCGCCAGAGAGCTGCGTTGCAGAGAGGTGTTCAGAGGCCACGCCCCTTTTTACAACACTCTGCAACGCAGCTCTGTTTTTGGAGATTTTCTTGTCAGTGTAAGCCCTGTGAGTAAACAGCATAAAAAAAATAGAAGATTTATAAGACAAAAAAAGCTGCATAGCATCAGCCAGTTACAACCCTTCCAGACATCCGACCCAGTTATTGACTTGACTGGAGGGCTCCTATCACCAGGTGAATTGAACCTCTTGAGCAAAGGCCTCTATTTCTGTCCTGTACCGAAGGACCATAATATGGCCAACATGATGAGAGACCTAAAAACCTTCGAGAGAAGATGCAGACTTGCAGAATACTTTTACAATAATTCTAATGTTGGTCTGCCAAGCTACCTTCCAGATCCATTTAAGAAGTTCCGCCATCCCAAATCATGGACTCCTCAATGTGGTAGAAATCCTGTTCTTGATACATACATTTTATCCATCAACAAACTCATCAAGGAATCAACACCTAAGAGGATTTTTGATAACATTACCCGAGAAGAAAGAAAAGCTCTCCACTTCCTTCAACAGAGAATGGATGTCATTATAAAACCGGCAGACAAAGGTGGTGCAGTGGTTGCCTTGAAAGTAAGTGATTATATTGAGGAAGGAATGAGACAACTAATGGATACCAACACTTACAAAACTTTAGAAACTGATCCCACAGAAGACTTAAACAAAGAAATTAAGAACATGGTTGTAAGGTACAGGAGCTTAAACCTCATTGATGAAACAACAGCAGATATACTTGTTCATCCCAAACCAAGACCTGGGAGATTTTATATGCTTCCCAAAATTCACAAAAAGAACAATCCTGGCCGTCCCATCATCTCTGGCAATGACACAGCCACTGAGAGACTATCTTTATTTGTCGACCTGCACCTCCAGCCCATTGTACAGGAACTTCCATCATTTGTTAAAGATACCAGTCACTTCCTTCAGATTATTGAAAAATTAAACCAAACCTACACATTTGATGATGATACTCTTCTGGCTACATTTGATGTTACATCATTATACACCAATATACCACATGAGGATGGGCTTATGGCATTATCTGAAGCTCTTAATAAAAGAACTGTGAAAAAGCCATCAACAAATGTGCTTACCAACTTTGCAAGAGTTATCCTTAAATCCAACAATTTTACATTCAATGGTAAACACTATCTGAAGATACAAGGGACTTCCATGGGCACTCGGATGGCTCCAACCTATGCAAATATCTTCATGGGCAAACTAGAGAACTGTATACTTGCTACTTATAGCATCAAACCACTGGTATGGCTAAGATACATTGATGACATATTTATAATATGGAATGCAGGAAGTAGAGCATTGGAACAATTTACAGCTTATATCAACAATATCCATCCTACCATCAAATTTACCAGCAGCAATACTAAACAGAAGCATCATCTCCCTTTTCTGGATGTGCTACTCACCATTCATGAACAAAAAATTACAACTGATCTGTACCACAAGCCTACAGATGCTCATTTGTATCTAAACTGGACTTCATGTCACCCACACCACACTAAACTGAGCATAATCTACAGCCAAGCACTCAGAATAAGACGCATCTGCAGCAATGAGGAAACCTGGAAAGACCATCTACAGGAGCTTGCTACATTATTTAAAAGGCAAGGCTATCCTCTGCATATCATACAGCAACAAATTGACAAGTCTTTGCAGTTACCCAGAGAAGCACTTATTTGGAATACCAACAGCAGAAACAAAAGTGACAGAACTCCATTTGTGGTTGACTATCATCCATCAGCTCCCAACTACAGAAATATAATGCAAAAAACATTTCCCTTACTGTCTACTTGTGAAAAATTGCAAAAGGTTTTTCCAAAACCGCCAGTCATTGCTTACCGCAGAGCTCCAAATTTACGATCTCTTATTGTGAGAGCTGAACTCAAGCAAGTTGTAACAAATGCAGGGGTTCATTGCTGTGACTCTAAAAGGTGCATCACGTGTGAATACCTTTTACAAACATCATCAGTAACTAGTTCTGTTACGAGAAGGACCTATGGAATAAGACAGCATCTTACATGTCGCTCAACATGCATTATTTATGTGATTCAGTGCCAACGGCAAAGCTGTAAAAAACAATATGTAGGCCAAACAGTGAATGACCTCCGTACACGATTCAGGAACCATAAATCGGCAATAATTAATAAGAAAATTGACCAGCCTGTAGCCAATCATTTTAACCTTGTGGATCATTTACTATCAGATTTGAAGATTTTCCCCTTGGAACATGTCTCAAAGGAAGAACTACTGGGCTCCAGAGAAAACTTCTGGATGTACCGTTTAAAATCCCTGCATCCAGATGGACTGAACATTACTGATAATACAACCTGATTACTGCATATCTCAAGAGCTCTCAGGACTGCATTGATTCCACATTCCAAATGGAATCTTCACTCATGATGCTTTTTGAAAATTCAGCTGTGTCATCTGTGCAGCCACTGAGCAAACCATCTTGTACTACCGGAGGAAGGCGGAAGCTGAAACGTTGTAGTGGAAATATATTTTTGTTCTTTGGTGAATCTATCTGTTTGAGTCAGTTCTTTCTTGGATATTTAATTTCTTTGTGACTCATTGTATCCTTTGGGATCCAGATTTTTGCCCTGGCTGGCTGTTGTTTTCTTGTGATCCTTCATCTTCAAGTATACTCTTTTGGGATTACAAACCTGTATCCTCCCGGATCCGACACTCAAGCCAGAAGCAATCACCATGTCAAGAACAAATCTACATCCTAGATATGCGCTGTTCATCCAGGAGAAAATCAGTAAGTGCCAATTTACAATAGCACATTTACAAATCTATAAAAAACTTAACATCTATCCTATGGGGTTGGAGGTTAAGTCTAAGCCACATTTTAAACTAACTAGTTGTGAATGGTCCGCTACATGGAATATTTTACTGCATAACTCATCAATGGCCCTACTATTGGCATCTATTAAAGTAACCATTCAAAAAATGCAAATGCTTAAAGCCAAGCTACAAAAAGAACTGGAACTTTTAAAGAACACAAAAAGTGACTCTGAAGTGGCACACATACTACAGAGCGTTGCAGTAGTAAAAAGATCACTGCCAGGAATGCTATTGAAATTAAATCTGCAAAACTAAAAAGACATATGTTAAGATTTCATATACCTCCTCTTCCAACTCACCACTTCCTAAATCATTCTGTTTTTGGAGATTTTCTTGTAAGTGTAAGCCCTGTGAGTAAACAGCATCAAAAAATAGAAGATTTATAAGACAAAAAAAGCTGCATAGCATCAGCCAGTTACAACCCTTCCAGACATCTGACCCAGTTATTGACTTGACTGGAGGGCTCCTATCACCAGGTGTATTGAACCTCTTGAGCAAAGGCCTCTATTTCTGTCCTGTACCGAAGGACCATAATATGGCCAACATGATGAGAGACCTAAAAACCTTCGAGAGAAGATGCAGACTTGCAGAATACTTTTACAATAATTCTAATGTTGGTCTGCCAAGCTACCTTCCAGATCCATTTAAGAAGTTCCGCCATCCCAAATCATGGACTCCTCAATGTGGTAGAAATCCTGTTCTTGATACATACATTTTATCCATCAACAAACTCATCAAGGAATCAACACCTAAGAGGATTTTTGATAACATTACCCGAGAAGAAAGAAAAGCTCTCCACTTCCTTCAACAGAGAATGGATGTCATTATAAAACCGGCAGACAAAGGTGGTGCAGTGGTTGCCTTGAAAGTAAGTGATTATATTGAGGAAGGAATGAGACAACTAATGGATACCAACACTTACAAACCTTTAGAAACTGATCCCACAGAAGACTTAAACAAAGAAATTAAGAACATGGTTGTAAGGTACAGGAGCTTAAACCTCATTGATGAAACAACAGCAGATATACTTGTTCATCCCAAACCAAGACCTGGGAGATTTTATATGCTTCCCAAAATTCCCAAAATGAACAATCCTGGCCGTCCCATCATCTCTGGCAATGACACAGCCCCTGAGAGACTATCTTTATTTGTCGACCTGCACCTCCAGCCCATTGTACAGGAACTTCCATCATTTGTTAAAGATACCAGTCACTCCCTTCAGATTATTGAAAAATTAAACCAAACCTACACATTTGATGATGATACTCTTCTGGCTACATTTGATGTTACATCATTATACACCAATATACCACATGAGGATGGGCTTATGGCATTATCTGAAGCTCTTAATAAAAGAACTGTGAAAATTCATCAACAAATGTGCTTACCAACTTTGCAAGAGTTATCCTTAAATCCAACAATTTTACATTCAATGGTAAACACTATCTGCAGATACAAGGGACTTCCATGGGTACTCGGATGGCTCCATCCTATGCAAATATCTTCATGGGCAAACTAGAGAACTGTATACTTGCTACTTATAGCATCAAACCACTGGTATGGCTAAGATACATTGATGACATATTTATAATATGGAATGCAGGAAGTAGAGCATTGGAACAATTTACAGCTTATATCAACAATATCCATCCTACCATCAAATTTACCAGCAGCAATACTAAACAGAAGCATCATCTCCCTTTTCTGGATGTGCTACTCACCATTCATGAACAAAAAATTACAACTGATCTGTACCACAAGCCTACAGATGCTCATTTGTATCTAAACTGGACTTCATGTCACCCACACCACACTAAACTGAGCATCATCTACAGCCAAGCACTCAGAATAAGACGCATCTGCAGCAATGAGGAAACCTGTAAAGACCATCTACAGGAGCTTGCTACATTATTTAAAAGGCGAGGCTATCCTCTGCATATCATACAGCAACAAATTGACAAGTCTTTGCAGTTACCCAGAGAAGCACTTATTTGGAATACCAACAGCAGAAACAAAAGTGACAGAACTCCATTTGTGGTTGACTATCATCCATCAGCTCCCAACTACAGAAATATAATGCAAAAAACATTTCCCTTACTGTCTACTTGTGAAAAATTGCAAAGGTTTTTCCAAAACCGCCAGTCATTGCTTACCGCAGAGCTCCAAATTTACGATCTCTTATTGTGAGAGCTGAACTCAAGCAAGTTGTAACAAATGCAGGGGTTCATTGCTGTGACTCTAAAAGGTGCATCACGTGTGAATACCTTTTACAAACATCATCAGTAACTAGTTCTGTTACGAGAAGGACCTATGGAATAAGACAGCATCTTACATGTCGCTCAACATGCATTATTTATGTGATTCAGTGCCAACGGCAAAGCTGTAAAAAACAATATGTAGGCCAAACAGTGAATGACCTCCGTACACGATTCAGGAACCATAAATCGGCAATAATTAATAAGAAAATTGACCAGCCTGTAGCCAATCATTTTAACCTTGTGGATCATTTACTATCAGATTTGAAGATTTTTCCCGTGGAACATGTCTCAAAGGAAGAACTACTGGACTCCAGAGAAAACTTCTGGATGTACCGTTTAAAATCACTGCATCCAGATGGACTGAACATTACTGATAATACAACCTGATTACTGCATATCTCAAGAGCTCTCAGGACTGCATTGATTCCACATTCCAAATGGAATCTTCACTCATGATGCTTTTTGAAAATTCAGCTGTGTCATCTGTGCAGCCACTGAGCAAACCATCTTGTACTACCTGAGGAAGGCAGAAGCTGAAACGTTGTAGTGGAAATATATTTTTGTTCTTTGGTGAATCTATCTGTTTGAGTCAGTTCTTTCTTGGATATATATATATGCCAAGGTGTATTGAAGAATGAATGGGTGTATGAGTGTCTGAATGGATGATTTAGTAGGTGCGTGACTGACTGTATAAGTGAGTGATTAATAGTGTCTTACTGAATGCATGGGCTAGTGACTAAAGTGTGTGAATATCTATATCAGTCAGTTGGTGTGTAAACGGCTGCATGGGTTGGTGAGTAGCTACATGAGTGTCTATATAGGTTATTGATTGGTTGTCTAGGTATCTGTACAGGTGCCTGAGTGTCTGTGTGGGTGGGTGGGTGTGTGATGTGTGAGTGGGTGATTCACCGGGTGTATGGGTTCAAGAGTGCATCTGTGAAGGGCTGTATGGATGGTTGAGTGTGTGTATGGGTGTGTTGGTGAGTGAATGGATGTCTCAGTGGTATATGTGTGAGTAACTACATATGTGAAAGGCAGTATATGTGAGTGTTGGACTATATAAATGACTCTATGTGAGAGTGAGTGATTGTGAGAGTGGCTGTATGGATGAGTGTGTGCTTGTGTCAGTGATTGTATAAGAGAGTAAGTATGTGCTAGTATCTGTATGAATAAGTGAGGTGGTGTGTGTATAACTGTACAGTTGAGTAAATGGGAGTGTGATTGATTCTTTGCATGACTGACTATGTGTGTGAGTAACTCTATGGGTGAGTGGCGGTGTGTGAGTGTCTGTATAGGTGTATGAGTGCATATGATAGTGCTGTATTGATGAGTGACTGCATGTATGAGTGACTGTATGGGTGAATGAGTGGATGTGTGTGTGTAGACCTAGGAATCAGTGAGTGGGTATGTAGCAACTGGTATTGGTGTGTCTATTTTTTCGAAAATGGTAGTCTGTGTTTTAGAGTGGGTGTATCAAAGGTTATATTTGGGTGTGAGGAGGTGCATCAGATTATCACGTGGATGATGTCATCAGTGATGTCATTTGAGATGTCATCAGTGATGTCATTAGTGCTGTCACTGACCATGTCATGAGTGATGTGATATGTGACGTCATCAGCAGTGCATTGCGGGGGCGCGAGTTATAGTTAGATCAACTAACTATAACGGATGAATTTCTCTGGTTTTGTACGAGTGAAATGTTCAACTAACTATAACGTCCCTGAAAACTGTGGTTTTTTCAGTTAATTTCTAAGGTTTTTAAATGCTAATTTCTAACTATAACGTCCCTGAAGCCTATGGTTTTTTCAGTGAACTTCTATGTGTTTTTTAAATGATAATTTCAAACTATAACGTCCCTGAAACCTATGGTTTTTCAGTGAATTTCAAAGGTTTTTTAAATGCTAGTTACTAACTATAACGTCCCTGAAACCTGTGGTTTTTTCAGTGAATTTCAAAGGTTTTTTTAAATGCTAATTTCTAACTATAATGTCCAAAAACTGCTTTTTCTAAATTTTGTAACTTTTTAAAATATGCATTTTCCTTTTTTTTTTTTTTAAAGTGGATTCACATACCGATCGTGTACTGCTCACGGTAGGTGCGCGAATCCAAGAATTTTGCCGCCATTTTGGTTAAGTCGCGTACGATACGGGTACGGTATGCGAAGGGTACGCGGTTCTCATTTTTCTTTTTTTAATAATTTTAAATATGTATATATAGCCTGATATGTCATGATATGCATTTACATTTTTTTTTTTTTTAAAGTGAGATTCACGTACCTATCGTGTACCGGTCACGGTGGGTGTGCGATTCCAAGAATTGCTACGGGAGCCACGACAGTCCCATGCAACGTCATGTATGAATTTCCGGGGGTCGCGCCATGTGCGCACATCCACCGTAAAAAAATGTTTTTTTAAAGTATATGTATATAACTTTATTATATATATTATACCAAGAGATTAATATACACAATTGTAAATATTGTATATTTGTAACTGGAATAAAGATATATTATTGTTAAATACATTTTTCGGGAATCGCATCAGGTGCGTGCAGGGTTGCGTGCTGGGTGCGCGAATCCCATGTGACTTCAAAAGAAAGCATTTTATTGGTTTAGAAGCTTTTTATTCTAGAACTTGCAGGACCCCACCCAAATTTTTCATTCTTTCAACAACATCTACAGAGACACAGCTCTTGTGTTTTCTCTTTTCTTTTCTGCATTTTTTTGGTGTATTTTTGACATCAACAGAAAATGGCTTCTTCTAATCCTGCTCAACAGCATCCTCCAGAAGAAGAAGAGTTGGAAGAACCAGTAATACAAAGCTATGAGAGTATCGTATGGGCCTTTTTCTCCATTCCTGCTGGTGAGAAGAAAGTAAATGCACGTAAGGTGACGTGCACAATCTGCGACAAGGTCCTCTCACGTGGATCAGAGAAGAAATACTCGTTTGGGACATCTTCGATGCTTAAACACCTCCAAACGATGCATCCACGGAATCTTGTAAGAGAACAACATCGTCAAGACCTTCAAAAACAGGCATCACAAGACAACCAAGTTGCAGGACCAAGCACGTCATCCGGTTCTTCCACTACTCCAAGAACCCATATTGTACCTGAATTCGCTGGACTGGAGCAGCGTTGTATTAAATGTAAAAAAGTTCTTTGCTATGGAGCGCAATCGGTGGATGCTATCGTGGTTGCTGTTAAAAACCACCATTGTTAATTTTTCTTTTTTTTGTTTTTGCAATAACTTCCTATTTACAAAATGTTTCAAATGTTTTCTCCGTTCATTCTGTTGATTTTTTCATTTTTATTTTAAAAACACCCAAAAAATACAAAAAAGAGTTGAAAAAATACAAAAAAATTATAAAAGAAAAAAAGAAGAAAATAAATGGTCCTTGTTAGAACCGCCTACTTGGTTAAAAATAGACACATTTGTATTTGTTGTATGAATTGCAGCAAGTGTAATATATGGAGAAGTGCATGGGGAGTGCATGTGTGATTGCATGAGTGCATGTGTAGTGCCTGGGTGATTGGAGAAGTGCATGTGTACTGCCTGAGTGATTGCATGAGTGCCAGGGTGATTGGAAGAGTGCATGGGTAGTGCCTCGGTTATTGCATGGGTGCAGGGGTAGTGCCAGGGTGATTGGATGAGTGCATAGATAGTGCCTGAGTGATTGAAGGAGTGCATGGGTAATGCCTGGGTGATTGCATGAGTGCATATGTAGTGGCTGGGTGATTGGAGGAGTGCATGGGTAGTGCCTGGGTGATTGCATGAGTGCATGGGTACTGGCTGGGTGATTGGAGGAATGCTTGCATAGTGCCTGGGTGATTGGAGGAGTGCAAGGGTAGTGTCTGGGTGATTGGAGTAGTGCATCGGTAATACCCGGGTGATTGCATGAGTGCACAGGTAATGTCTGGTTGATTGGAGGAGTGCATGGGTAATGCCAGGGTGATTGCATGAGTGCAGGGGTAATGCATGGGTGATAGGAGGAGTGCATGTTTACTGCCTGAGTGATTGAAGGAGTGCATGGGTAATGCCTGGGTGATTGCATGAGTGCAGAGGTAATGTCTGGGTGATTGGAGGAGTGCATGGGTAATGCCTGGGTGATTGCATGAGATAAGGGGTAATGTCAAGCTGATTGCTTGAGTGTAGGGGTAGTGCCTGGGTGATTGGAGGAGTGCATAGGTAGTGCCTTGGTGATTTTATAAGTGCATGGGTACTGGCTGGGTGATTGGAGGAGTGCATGGATAGTGCCTGGGTGATTGGAGGAGTGCAAGGGTAGTGCCTGGGTTATTGCATGAGTGCATAGGTAGTGTCTGGGTGATTGCATGAGTGCCGGGGTAGTGCCAGGGTAATTGGAGAAGTGCAAGGGTAGTGCCTGGGTGATTATATAAGTGCATGGGCTGTGGCTGGGTGATTGAAGGAGTGCATGGGTAATGCCTGGGTGATTGCATGAGTGCAGGGGTAATGTGTGGGTGATTGGAGGAGTGCATGGGTACTGCCTGAGTGATTGAAGGAGTGCATGAGTAATGCCTGGGTGATTGCATGAGTGCAGGGGTAATGTCTGGGTGATTGAAGGAGTGGATGGGTACTGCCTGAGTGATTGAAGGAGTATATGGGTAATACCTGGGTGATTGTATGAGTGCAGGGGTAGTGCCTGGGTGATTGGAAGAGTGCACGGGTAGTGCCTGAGTGATTGCATGAGTACATGAGTGGTGTTTGGGTGATTGGAGGAGTGCATGGGTAGTGCCTGGGTTATTGCATGAGTGCACAGGTAGTGCCTTGGTGATTGCATGACTGCAGAGGTAGTGCCTGGGTGATTGCATGAGTGCATAGGTAGTGCCTGGGTGATTTTATAAGTTCATGGGTACTGCCCGAGTGATTGAAGGAGTGCATGGGTAATGCCTGGGTGATTGCATGAGTGCAGGGGTAGTGCCTGGGTGATTGGAAGTGTGCATGCGTAGTGCCTTGGTGCATGGAGGACTGCATGAGTACTGCCTGAGTGATTGGAGGAGTGCCTAGGTAGTGCCTGGATAATTTTATAAGTGCATGTGTAGTGGCTAGGTGATTGCAGGAGTGCATGGATAGTGCCTGGGTGATTGGAGGAGTGCAAGGGTAGTGCGTGGGTTATTCCCTGAGTGCATAGCTAGTGTCTGGGTATTTGCAGGAGTGCATGAGTAGTGCCTGGGTGATTGCATGAGTGCATAGGTAGTGCCTGGGTGATTTTATAAGTGCATGGGTACTGGCTGGGTGATTGAGGACTGCAAGGGCAGTGTCTGGGTGATTGGAGGAGTGCATAGCTAATGCCTGGGTGATTGCATGAGTGCAGGGGTAAAGTCTGGATGATTGGAGGACTGCATAGCTAATGCATGGGTGATTGCATGAGTGCAGGGGTAATGTCTGGGTGATTGGAGGAGTGCATAGCTAATGCCTGGGTGATTGCATGAGTGCAGGGGTAAAGTCTGGATGATTGGAGGACTGCATAGCTAATGCATGGGTGATTGCATGAGTGCAGGGGTAATGTCTGGGTGATTGGAGGAGTGCATGGATAGTGCCTGGGTGATTGGAGGAGTGCAAGGATAGTGCCTGGGTTATTACATGAGTGCATAGGTAGTACCTTGGTGATTTTATAAGTGCATGGGCACTGGCTGGGTGATTGGAGGAGGGCATGGGTAATGCCTGGGTGATTGCATGAGTGCAGGGGTAATGTCTGGGTGATTAGAGGAGTGCATAGGTAGTAACTTGGTGGTTTTATAAGTGCATGGGTACTGGCTCGATGATTGGAGGAGTGCATGGATAGTGCCTGGATGATTGGAGGAGTGCTAGGGTAGTGCCTGGGTTATTTCATGAGTGTATAGGTAGTGCCTGGGTGATTGCATGAGTGCAGGGGTAGTGCCTGGGTGATTAGAGGAGTGCAGGGTAGTGCGTGGGTGATTATATAAGTGCATAGGTAGTGGTTGGGTGATTGAAGGAGTGCAGCAGAAGTGCCTGAGTGCATGTATGAGTGCATTGGTAGTGCCTCAGTGATTGCATGAGTGCGGGGGTAGTGCCTGGGTGATTGCATGAGTGCATAGGTAGTGCCTGGGTGATTTTATAAGTGTATAGGTACTGGCTGGGTGATTGGAGGAATGCATGGGTAATGCCTGGGTGATTGCATGAGTGCAGGGTAGTGCCTGAGTGATTGAAGGAGTACATGGGTAATGCCTGGGTGATACAAAACCAGAGTAAACCTCTATGCCAACCTATTTTATTTAATCAATGACCCTGAAGGGTTCTGAGCTGCCACACCTCAATGCATATCATACATTTATATTACGTTCCCAAATATGAACTGATTTATTAGACATAATTCTATGCTGTTAAAAAATTCCTTCTTTATTTATTTCATTATGAAAGTACATATAAATCTCTAAAGTTCACACATAGACATGTAATAATGACACAATTAATATTTTGAGTTTACACAATATTTCTTTTACCATTCATTTCAAAGGATTTTGGACATCCCACACAAATTAGATATACAAACAATAAAAAATTACTCACTATCATCGTTCATTCAGTCCCACTAACATACTGTCACATGTACTCATTCACACAATACTCTTTCAGCCACATACTCTTAAAAAGTAAGGGGAGGATTTATAGACCCTCTGGTGGATTGTCAAGGTATTCGCAAGGAACACCACTTTAGGGGAAAGGATTCTCTAAAGTCGCTTTGTTGAAAACAGTTAGCGTTCTACGCGCGTTTCAGCGGAAAACCACCTTCCTCAGGACCCGGTTTACTGGAGATTCATGTAGGCGAACCTTTCTCAATATAGGACCCTCTGAGGTATATCCAATGCATTCAATTATCTTAGAATTCTAATCGTTCATCTTGTTGACGTACTGTCAGGATTGCAATACCACAATTAAATAGTAGAGAGCCCTAATAGTAATGGAGCCCCCTTTCCTGAGGGTGGATCTGGTGGAAACGGCCGGGGAGAGAAGCCCCTCTGCAAAGTCCTTATATTCAAGAATACAGTGTAATGTCCAACTCTTCACAGCCTGTTCTTAGTTGCAGAATCGCTCGGACATGTGTTGTACTGTCGGCGGGCGGGAGTTCATGGGTACTGCCCGAGTGATTGAAGGAGTGCATGTGTAATGCCTGGGTGATTGCATGAGTGCAGGGGTAGTGCCTGGGTGATTATAGGAGTGCATAAGTAGTGCCTGGGTTATTTTATAAGTGCATGGGTACTGCCTGAGTGGTTGAAGGAGTACATGGGTAATGCCTTGGGGATTGCATGACTGCAGGGGCAGTGCCTGGGTGATTGGAAGAGTGCATGGGTAATACCTGGGTGCATGGAGGAGTGCATGAGTAGTGCCTGGGTGATTGCATGAGTTCATAGGTAGTGCCTGGGTGATTTTATAAGTGTATATAAGTGTATAGGTACTGGATGGGTGATTGGAGGAGTGCATGGGTAATGCCAGGGTGATTGCATGAGTGCAGGGGTATTGCCTGGGTGATTAGAGAAGTGCATAGGTAGTGCCTTGGTGATTTTATAAGTGCATGGGTACTGGCTAGGTGATTGGAGGAGTGTATGGATAGTGCCTGGGTGATTGGAGGAGTGCAAGGGTAGTGCCTGGGTTATTGCATGAGTGCATAGGTAGTGCCTGTGTGATTGCATGAGTGCAGGGGTAGTGCCTGGGTGATTGGAGGAGTGTAAGGGTAGTGCGTGGGTGATTATATAAGTGCATGGGTAGTGGCTGGGTGATTGAAGGAGTGGATGGGTAGTGCCTGGATGATTGGAAGACTGCATGGGTAGTGCTTGGGTGAATGCATGAGTGCAGTAGAAGGGCCTGAGTGCATGTATACGTTTATGGGTAGTGCCTGAGTGATTGCATGAGTGCATGAGTAGTGTGTGGGTGATTGGAGGAGTGCATGGGTAGTGCCTGGGTTATTGCATGAGTGCACAGGTAGTGCCTGGGTGATTGCATGAGTGCAGGGGTAGTGCCTGGGTGATTGCATGAGTACATAGGTAGTGCCTGGCTGATTTTGTAAGTGTATGGAAACTGGCTGGGTGATTGGAGGAATGCACGGGTAATGCCTGGGTGATTGCATGAGTGCAGGGGTAGTGCCTGGGTGATTAGAGGAGTGCATAAGTAGTGCCTGGGTGATTTTATAAGTGTATGTGTACTGCCTGAGTGATTGAAGGAGTACATGGGTAATGCCTGGGTGATTGCATGAGTGCAGGGGCAGTGCCTGGGTGATTGGAAGAGTGCATGGGTAATACCTGGGTGCATGGAGGAGTGCATGAGTAGTGCCTGGGTGATTGCATGAGTTCATAGGTAGTGCCTGGGTGATTTTATAAGTGTATATAAGTGTATAGGTACTGGATGGGTGATTGGAGGAGTGCATGGGTAATGCCAGGGTGATTGCATGAGTGCAGGGGTATTGCCTGGGTGATTAGAGAAGTGCATAGGTAGTGCCTTGGTGATTTTATAAGTGCATGGGTACTGGCTAGGTGATTGGAGGAGTGTATGGATAGTGCCTGGGTGATTGGAGGAGTGCAAGGGTAGTGCCTGGGTTATTGCATGAGTGCATAGGTAGTGCCTGTGTGATTGCATGAGTGCAGGGGTAGTGCCTGGGTGATTGGAGGAGTGTAAGGGTAGTGCGTGGGTGATTATATAAGTGCATGGGTAGTGGCTGGGTGATTGAAGGAGTGGATGGGTAGTGCCTGGATGATTGGAAGACTGCATGGGTAGTGCTTGGGTGAATGCATGAGTGCAGTAGAAGGGCCTGAGTGCATGTATACGTTTATGGGTAGTGCCTGAGTGATTGCATGAGTGCATGAGTAGTGTGTGGGTGATTGGAGGAGTGCATGGGTAGTGCCTGGGTTATTGCATGAGTGCACAGGTAGTGCCTGGGTGATTGCATGAGTGCAGGGGTAGTGCCTGGGTGATTGCATGAGTACATAGGTAGTGCCTGGCTGATTTTGTAAGTGTATGGAAACTGGCTGGGTGATTGGAGGAATGCACGGGTAATGCCTGGGTGATTGCATGAGTGCAGGGGTAGTGCCTGGGTGATTAGAGGAGTGCATAAGTAGTGCCTGGGTGATTTTATAAGTGTATGTGTACTGCCTGAGTGATTGAAGGAGTACATGGGTAATGCCTGGGTGATTGCATGAGTGCAGGGGTAGTGCCTGGGTGATTGGAAGAGTGTACGGGTAGTGCCTGGATGATTGGAAGACTGCATGGGTAGTGCTTGGGTGAATGCATGAGTGCAGTAGAAGTGCCTGAGTGCATGTATACGTTTATGGGTAGTGCCTGAGTGATTGCATGAGTGCATGAGTAGTGTGTGGGTGATTGGAGGAGTGCATGGGTAGTGCCTGGGTTATTGCATGAGTGCACAGGTAGTGCCTGGGTGATTGCATGAGTGCAGGGGTAGTGCCTGGGTGATTGCATGAGTGCATAGGTAGTTCCTGGCTGATTTTGTAAGTGTATGGAAACTGGCTGGGTGATTGGAGGAATGCACGGGTAATACCTGGGTGATTGCATGAGTGCAGGGGTAGTGCCTGGGTGATTAGAGGAGTGCATAAGTAGTGCCTGTGTGATTTTATAAGTGTATGTGTACTGCCTGAGTGATTGAAGGAGTGCATGGGTAATGCCTGGGTAATTGCATGACTGCACGGGTATTGCCTGGGTGATTGGAAGAGTGTATGGGTAGTGCCTGGATGATTAGAAGACTGCATGGGTAGTGCTTGGGTGATTGCATGAGTGCAGCAGAAGTGCCTGAGTACATGTATGAGTGCATGGGTAGTGCCTGAGTGATTGCATGAGTGCATGAGTAGTGATTGGGTGATTGGAGGAGTGCATGGGTAGTGCCTGGGTTATTGCATAAGTGCATAGGTAGTGCCTGGGTGATTGCATAAGTGCAGGGGTAGTGCCTGGGTGATTGCATGAGTGCATAGGTAGTGCCTGGGTGATTTTATAAGTGTATGGGTACTGGCTGGGTGATTGGAGGAGTGCATGAGTAATGCCTGGGTGATTGCATGAGTGCAAGGGTAATGTTTGGGTGACTGGAGCAGTAGATGGGTACTGCCTGAGGGATTGAAGGAGTACATGGGTAGTGCCTGGATCATTGCAAGACTGCATGGGTAGTGCCTGGGTGATTGTACAAGTATATCAGTAGTGCCTGGGTAAATTGAATGAGTGTGAGAATAGTGCCTGAGTGTATAGATGAGTGCATGGGTAGTGTTTGAAGGAATGGATGAGTGCAGTAATAGTGGCTCTAAACATTATTTCACATTATCATGCATATTACATTATTTCCTCTTACCTTTTTTACTAATGTAGATACAAAACTCGGTGGAACTTTTTTACAGTAGTTTAGTTGTAAACTGAATTTGAAATCTTTTCAAACTTCACCATTACCTTCTGTAAAAAAGAAGAAGAAAAACTGTTATCGAATATAATATTATACTTTTAAGAACACAACATAATTTTTGAATTACATAAGATTTTCACTTTCACTTTTTTGCTGTGCTCAGATTCTACTGAATTTCACCGTAGACAGTGATTTCAATGTAGTATCATCATACAACAGCAGGAAAAAATACAATCAACAAGATTGTAAAAAAAAGAAAATCAGCATTGAGCATTATTTAGAACATGTGGAACTATGTGTTTACCTATCCATAGTTTCTTAATTACATTCTTCAACTACATTAAGTCTTTTATTTCTCTCAAGTACATTTTCCAAAATATACATTTTCATTTACATCTTGTATAATATAAAGAACAAATATATAAACTACTTGTTTCTAAACACAATTTTCTAGAATGCAATATGAATTAGCACAAACAATAATCCATACACTAATTGTTTACATCTTCCCAACAGGCCAAATAATGTTTCCAAAACTTTTGCAGTGAAAATATCCAAAATAAACTCGTTAATTCATGTTCACATCTTCCCAATATCCCGAATGATGTTTTCAAAACGTCGGCATCAAAAATATCAGATATGAATTTGTTAATTCATAAGGCAACCTACATTTGAATTCGAAATGGGCATCATTGCAATTTGTCCATCCTTTATTGCACTTTAAATACACAGTATAGTGTCCAGATGTTGTAGTAGGTCCATCATGGAAAATAATAGCCACTGCTTTAAAAGTTCTTCCTGAAATTGATACTTGACTTGCCACAACATTTTTTATTTTGGTTTCCAATTTTCTTCCATTTGCTCTACAACGTTGTAACATTAAAATGACATATTTTCCAAATCTTTCTATATATAATGTTGACAACATTTCTGATTTACAATGAGAGTATTTCATATCTTGATTAGCTGTTTTTACTAATTTTTAAAGACACTGATTTGCAATCTGGGTTCGTCAAGTATATAAATCGTTCAGTGTCTATTTCAGTGGTAGAAGAAAATGAACACTCTTCACATTTATGATCCCATCTGTAACTTAGTCCAAATAAATTTTCAATTTCTATTCCTTCATCTTCCAATAAACATAAGAAATTCTTGTGCATCTTGTTGTATATTCAATATACATTTCAGTGAACCACTACCTATATCCAAAAGATGCCGAATGCCAGAAGCAGTATGGATTTTACTTCTATCAGCTACCAACTTTTGAAAAATATAATGTAGTAAAGAACAGAATCTTTTTTCTCGATTTTCCATAATTTCATGATGAAGATCTTCTAGATAAAAGACAACATTCACAATTACATTAGCATAGCAGTTGATACCTGAACTATTTTCTAACTGGTCTCCTACAATATAATCTACAGTGTCCATTTTCATTTTCTTTGCATCTTCATGATTCTCTTGAATTGTTTTCTTTTTTTGAATCTCAGTACAATGTTTATTATATATCCGTTTAGGAAGTTAGGAGCATAAAGTCTCCTTAACCGATTGTACTCTCTTACACAATTTGCATCAGCACTAATCTTTTTCTCATCAAAATCAATCAAATACAAACCAGATAATGTTCTTACTCGAGACAATGCAACGTATGCCATGCCCTCTTTAAACACTGTACTTCCAATATTTACCAAAGCACTGTCTACACTTAAACCTTGAGATTTATGAATGGTTACTGCATATGCTAAAGACAGAAGAAACTGTTTTCTACGAACATACAAGTCTTTTACAAGCAAAAAACGAACAGCACAACGTCCAATTTGTTTTACCTCTTCAATTTGATCAAATTTAATCTTCAAAAATTCAATTCCTTCTCTGTTCTGAAAATTTACAAAATCAACAACTTTTCCCATTGCTCCATTTCTACATTCAAATTACGCCGTAAAATTACCCGACAGTTTACACATAAATATAAAGTCTTTTCTAAACCTGCAGTCTTAGACACCGACTTTTCCAAAGAATCCAATTTTGACTGTAATTTCTCTGAGAGAAGAATAGTAACTCCTTCGTGTTCCATTTTATCAATAGCTTCCATTTTCACTATTGGTTGTTTTTCCAATTTCAAAAGTTCTTGATTGAATGTAGAACACTCTTGCAGTGTAGGCATTAGGCAAACTATAGACTTCTCTTCTCCAATTTTGTTGTACATTATTTCATGTGCTATGTTTTCATTTGCAAACAAGTTCGTTAAAATCAGACTTTGTAAAGCTTCTTTACCATGTTTTGTCAAAACACCAATTCTTATATCTTGAAGAATGTTTCCATAATGTTCATCACTTGCTTGTCGCATATTCTTAATAAGATTTCCCAGTGTCTTCATGGACAAGTTTTTTAAAAACAGGTTGCCCTTTCACAGGAGTAAGTTGTAGTAGGTCGCCGAATACAATTACATGTTTTCCTCCAAATAGAACATCATAATCTGTTTTTAAAATTTGTTGCATTCTTAAATGTACAAAGGCAAGCATTAAGTTTGAGACCATACTCACCTCATCAATGATTAGTAGTTTCATTTTCTTCAGTACTCTCGACACTTCATAACAAGCTTCTCCAGATAGCTTGTGATATTCCAATTTATTTTCTTGTTCAACTGGTAGCATGAGTAATCGATGTAATGTAATCCCTTTAATGTTGTGTGCTGCTAATCCATTTGGAGCTGTTACAACAGAAGATAAATGTGATTCAGTAGTTTTGTGTAGATAACTGGTCAAACTTTTAATTGAGAAACTTTTTCCTGTTCCAGCTTGACCACTGATGTACTTTCAAATAGGTTTAAATGATGTGCATTGGCATTCTTTTTTTCATGCAGTAAATCATGCTGTATCTGTTGTGTCACTTGCTGATATATTTCTTTTTGTTCAATATTTAGTTCTTCTTCCTAGTTTCCCAACTCAATAATATCCTGTTGTGCTTGTTGCATTTTCGTTTCTACTTCATTCATGGCTATTGCTCCTTCATTTTCAATAATTGGTTGTCCTAGTGGATCTTGACTTAGTGGAGCAGAACTTTGACTATCTTGAGAACTGTCTCTAGCTATTTCAGCTGTAATAGTAGTTTCTTGTTGAATCTCTTCATTTAACATTTGTAGATAAGTAGGGAAAATTGTGCATTGAATGTTATCTTTATATGTATTAAAAGAATCTTCATAGCAGTCAAAATCTCCAAGTAATTCCATTTCACTACGCCAAGGCGTGAAGAGTTGCAGAAGTGCTAAATAGAAAAATTCCCTTTTATCTGGAGTTTTGCAAATAAGTTTTCTGTGGTTAATAAGATTTCCTTTGGCATATTTTACCAAACATCCATCACATCCAATTACTGAAAATTTTTCTTCATTGATATTTTCTGTAACATTTCTCTTGAAGCTGTAATGTTGCAGTACTTCATAGAGACATTTGTTTTCCAGATGTGGACTCCTTTTCAGAGAGTACGTATCCAACATATTAGTTTGACAATATCTGTACTTTCTGGTTCATTCAATGCTAAGTATTCAATTTCTTGTAGAGATTTCAATACTCGATTTCGTGTTGCAGGAAGACTTAGACTTACCCAAATGATTCCTCTTGACTTTGAATATAAACTGGCAGAGCTCAACTGATCCGAACATTCATAGGATCCAATCTCTCGATGGGAAAGCATTTTCAAACTAAAGCTGTACAATTTATTACTAAGACTCTTCTCTTGTGAAATTTCTTCCCACATTTCTTTCAACTCTGTTTTTTCAGATTTCGTTATATATGACGTAACATAGCGAGCAACAGCAATTGAATTATCTGCAACATACTGGATATCCATGTTTGCATTCCACATTGTCAAAATCACTGGATTGTAGTCATTAATCTACTTTGAATCTTCAGTTCTTTTTATGTTGTATTTATTCTTTGGAGATTTTCGAGTTATAGTATGCCTTACTGCTGACATGAAACTATTGACTCTTCCTTTGGAAATTATTGGACGTGGGAATTTAAAACGACATTTTGTATAGAATTTTCCCTTTGACTTGTATTTTCAGCGACAATATTTTCCACATCAATGAATTTTAAATCGTAAAACTTGTTGTCTCAAGCTGTTTTCTCCTCCTTTTTTTGGAATGGCACAGGTAACATAGTCTTCAATGAAAGACAAAACAGTTTCATCAGAATCGGGTCAAAATTTAGGTGCATTCTCGATCCATAATAGCATGTGTATATGAGGAGCACCTCTGGCTTGGTACTTCTTTCTCCTAAAGAAATCAGTAACTTCTCCAAGAGGTGGATTATTTTTATTGTAGATAAAAGACATCATAGCTTGAAAGCTATGATTAAAATATCTGCACACATTTATAGGATCCAAGGAACACAGTTCTCCAACTGTCTTCAAATCAATGTTTTTTACATTTGAATTTGCTTGTCGTAGAAATTCAAGTAAATCGTCCCATGCATATTCAGCACAGCTAAGCGTAATAAGCCACGTATGGGTACCTAAGTTTCTTAACATACATTTAAGCTCTCCGTGACCATGAGACCAATACTCATTAGTACCACGTTGACACGCCATCAAATTAATTAACTGAGATTCTAAATGATCATCTCTTTGTTGAACTTTGTCCAAGAATTCCTTTGCAGAAACATATGTAAGATGAAGTCCTGTTTTTAATATGTGGTTAACTGCATATGAAAGTCAAGACAAATCACTTTCAAACAGAAGATGAAATATATATGGAATGCACTGTCGAAATCTTGGATCTTCTGAGTACAATCTTGTCGAACGGTATTCTGAAGCTGGAATCTGTAGTGGTCGTTCATCATATCGTCCACCTTTTCCAGTGGGGAAGAGCTGTGGAAAAAACCGAGCTTCTAAACTTTTTTCCCATACACTCATGGGAGTTCCCTTCGCATTCTTCATTTGAAATAATTCAATAGTGTTTTCTATCACTTCTTTTGAATGTAGAGGATGTATACTGTAATGTTCATAAATTTCTTCACTCCTGGAGTTGTCCACTTTTTCTATTTGGCCAGTTGAAATTTCTGTTTCATCTTCTAAACATATTTCTTGTTCTTCCACATTTACAGTTTTACAATAACTATTGTTTTGTACAAGATATAATGTAGCTTTTTGGAGTTTGGTGACATCTACGAACTCTTGCCATATTTTCCGACTCTTTGTTAGTACACTATTAACTAGAATAACTACAATCAATCAATCAATCAATGAAGGGGTTTGTTAAGTGCGACTACTCACCCGTAAGGGTCTCAAGGCGCTAGGGGTGGGGGGGGGTGCAGGATACAGGTTCACTTTCCTCTCTCTCTATACCAACAGTTTCAATATTTTTCTTAAAATCTAAAGGTAAATACACAACTCTTCCTTTCAGACCTCTTTGTAAATCTGTTGGAGGCAGCTTACCTGTTTTAGGCTCCATACGAACTATAGCCTGAAACTGGTGCACGGATTGAATAAGAATGGACTCATATGTATTTAAATCTGCCAGTTCCGGAGGTATAGCTACCAACTCTAAGTTGTTATGTACAGCTCTAGCTGGCATTTTGTTCTCTTCTAACTTGTTGTAACAATATTTACAAATACGTTGATCAGAACCCAACTCAAAACAGCCTTCCACCAACAAATAGGCACCAAATTGCTCCCACTTATCATTGTTTTCCTTTTCACTTTTTAAATATAGATCAACATTCCTAGTTTGACTTCTATAGTGAGTACGTCGACAACAAATACAAACATAGGGGGTCATTATGATGGCGGGCGGATCGCCCCCGCCGGGCCGGCGGTAGTCACCACCAGCCCGGCGGGGGCGATCCGCCCGCCATCCACACAGCAAAGACCCCCCGCCAGATTATGATGGCTGGGGGGTCCGCGGCAGCCGGAAAGACCGTCCGCCGCTTTTCCGCCAGTCGACGTAAAACCAGGTTAATATGGTGGCGTGTCTGCAAGACACCGCCATCCATATTACGATGCCCGCGGAGATCAGCCTTTCCATGGCGGCATTGCCGCCATGGAAAGACATACTGATCTTCGATGTTGGGGGTCCGTAGCGGGCCCCCAGGAGGTTGGGGGGGTGGAGGGTGCACATGGGGGGTACCTGTGGTACCCCCCTGCATTTGTATGCACAAGGTGGCAGGCACCGCGCTGTGCCTGTCACGTGCATGCAAATGCACGACGTGCATTCACAGCATTGTGGCGGGCGGTGCGGTGAGCACCGCCCACCACAATGCTGTGAATAGGGCTTGCCACTGCCACGGTGGCGGTGGCATCCTAATATCATGTGCGGGACCGCCGCACCCCTTGCAGACGGTCCCGCATTCCGCTGCGGTGGCGGGCGGACTTTCTCCGCCCGCCATCGTAATGATGCCCATAGTTTGGTTTTTCACATGAAAGTACCTTAAACTTTGTAATTTCTTCTGCAAACTTCTCAGTAGTAATATCTTCCACCTTTTTTTTAATGCCTACACTTATCAAACTCTCACTTTCTCTACACTCCTCTTGTGAACCAAAGAAACGAAACTGTATATCATCAGAAACTTTTTTTACATCCGATACTGAACCATGCAAAAGAGCTGTGTTTAATTCACTTAAAGATAATGCAGGACTTTTTACGTACTACAATCTTCTTACTAACTTTCGCATTTCTGAATGATGTACTGCTAACATTCTTCAATGATGAAAAGTACTATGACACACTTTTCTAGAAAGACAAGCCAGAGAATGACCCTACAACTTAGTATATTTTCTCACTTTACAAGGATCTAGTCTTTGCAACATCTTAATCTTCTGTTTAACACTGTTTTTTGCATAATCTCGTAAGAAAATTTGTAATATATCAATTGATTCCTGTCGTATACTACCAATACTACTACAATCCCACTTATACACTGGAGCTTGTGTACATCTCCCTTGAACTTCTTCAGCTATTACTTCTTCCACATTTCTAGAAACCATCTTTTCTTTTTCAATTGGACAACCATCTTTTACCTCATAACAACGACCACTGGTATCAACTGCATGAACTAATGTACTTTGTTGAAAATAGCTTTCTTCATTAAAAAAAGGCTCAGTACTAGAAGTGTGCTTCCTTTCAACCGAATTTGTTTTGCAAAAGTTACTTCTATTAACCAGTCTTTTTCTTTTGCTTTTCCCCTTCATAAAGTGCATTGTTTTATTCAATGTTTTCATTCTCTTCAATTTTCTTTTCAATTCAAAAGCTTTTTCTACTACACTTTCAATCTGTTGTTTTTTCTTGTAAGCTGCTGACCTTCTTTTATATTTTTTACAATCTTTCAATACATTTTGTAGTACTCTACTTTTATACATTCTCTTCCTAATGTCTTTATGTTCTTTCATCCTTCTTTCAACATGGATTGTTTTCCCATAACTTGATTTTCCATTAATATGTCCTTTTTCGTTTCCTTCTGATTGGTCGTACAACTTTTCTCCCTCTTTTCCACATTTTGAAAATTCATTACATTCTTTAAAAGTCTTTTAACAAATTCTTTAGTTCTCTTACCAGAAGTCTTTTTCTTCAATGTCACATGTTGTACTTCATCTAATTTCTGCTTCTCTCTCTCCTTTATATAGTACTGTTTTTTCCTTGTCTTTTATTTTGAACTTTTCTTGTCATACTGAATCTTTCTTAATAATAAAGGAGAATATCTGAAAAAATAGAAAAGTTTAAAAACTTTCTAAAAATTATTTTATATTATTAAAATAATTACATACAAATATTCTCATCTATAAATAAAGAAATACTTTCAATTCAATTGCAAAGCTATGTTAGACACCGCACAATTCCTTCATTTTCAAGACATCACAACTTCTCCAACAGAATGAGACAGCAGAACTAAAAGATTTCTCTTCTACTACCCAAAACAATCAGGTTCACATGTATAATACATCGGACAATGTATGTATAAATAGACACATATGTCATTAACAACACCATAAAGTCCCTTAAACTTTACAGACTGCGTTCCCAATTCAAAATAACAGGTTAAAGACATGTTGACAGATGGTTTAGTGATTAGGGTACTTTGTAAGAGTCTTGAACTGAAATGAAATGAAATGAGGGATTTATAAAGCGCTACAAAAACCTGAAGGTGTCTAGGCACTGGATAGACCAGTAGGCAGGCGTCGTATTAGCAAGGAGTGTTAATAGAGCCAGGTTTTTAAACGCTTCCTGAATTGAAACAGGTTAAATTCATTTTTGAGAGAAGTAGGCAGGGAGTTCCAAAGTTTAGCAGTGGTGTAAGCAAAGCTTTTGCCACCCCATTTTACTTTGAATATCTTGGGGATAGAGAAGTTACCACTGTCAGATGATCTTAGTGATCTGACCGGGATGTAGGGTTCAAAGAGTTGCGACAGGTGCCATGGACCCTTGCCGCGTGTGGCCTTGAATGCAATACATAAAGCCTTAAACTGAATGCGCTTGCTGATGGGCAGCCAATGTAGCTCTGCGAGAGCCTTGGAGGCTGAATCAAAACGAGTGAGCCCGAGCAGGACTCTGGCAGCGGCATTCTGAGTAGTCTGAAGTTTATGTATACTGCGCTTGCTCGCGCTAGTAAGGAGGGCGTTGCAGTAGTCCAGCCTCGAACCAATTAAGGCTGTGACCACTGTTTTCCTGATCTCTAATGGGATGAACGGAAGTACCTTTTTCAGGATTTTGAGAATGAAAAAGCAAGCTGCTGTGGTGTGATTGATGTGGGATTCAAAGGAGAGCTTGGAGTCGAAGAGAACTCCAAGGTTCTTAACCTTGTTGGCTGGTGTTGGGGGAAGGCCCATGTGACTTGGCCACCATCTGTCTGACCAGATGATAGGCGTGTTGCCAAAAAGCATAACTTCCATTTTTGATGTGTTAAGTTTTAGACAGTTAGTCTGCATCCACTTCCCTATGTGGCTCATGCAGTTTTTGAATTGAGATGCAGTATCTGTGGACGAGCTGTTAATGGACACGATGATTTGTGTGTCGTCCGCATAGGACACCAGCGTGAATCCAAAAGTTCTTATTAGCTTGGCCAAAGGGGTGACGTACAGGTTAAAAAGAGTGGGGCTCAACGAAGAGCCCTGAGGGACTCCACAAGGTAGTGAGAAATCCGGGAGACAAATGAGTCAAGTGCCACTGATTGAGTCCTGTTTGAAAGAAAGGATCTGAGTAGGAGGAGTGCTTTATCCCTGATTCCCAGCGAGGCAAGGCGCTCAACCAACACATCGTGGTTGACCGTGTCGAATTCCGCTGAGAGATCTAGAAGGATAAGGGCAGCGCTCCCCCCTCTGACAAGGGTTTGCCTAAGTTCCTCCGTGGCTGTAATTAGGGCCAACTCAGTGCTATGGTGAGCACGGAAACCATATTGCGAGTGGTCCAACATGTCACCTTCCACAAGAAAGGCAGACAGTCCTCATTTAAGTATCTTTCTATAATTTTAGCAGGAAACGGTATCCTAGAAATAGGTCTGTAGCTGGAAGGGTCCTCAGGATCCAAGTTTGGTTTTTTCAGGAGTGGCAATATGGAGGCTTTTTTCCAATCAGTGGGAAAGTCCCCAAAAGAAATCATGAGGTTAAAGATAGGCCAGAGAGCGGATGCAGTGAATTCAGGGACCAAGTGCAAAATTTTGGGAGGGCATGGATCAGAAGGGGATCCAGACTTAACTAAAGAAATTAACTCGATAGTCCGGTCGAGTGTGATTGGCGGAAACATAGGAAGTATGGTGGTGGAAGGGCTGTCTGCATTAGTGTGAAGAACTGGACAAACACTTGGATTCTTATCTGTGGGTGCAGAAAGATTTAATTGGGGAATGAAAGCATCGAAGACTTGTTTGACTTTTTGTTGAAAGGCATCTGCTAGCGTGTTGCAGAATTGCTGGATATTGTCCTGATTTTGAATTTCTGGAAGCTTAGAAAGTTTTTTTACCGTGGTAAATAATCTTTTAGCACAGCCATTGGTTGCTTCAATTTTTTCTTTGATGAAATCTGATTTTGCTTTCAGAATAAGCTTCTTGTAGGTTTGCATGGCCAGTCTGTAATATGATTTGGTTTGGGCATCATTTGCTAGCCTCCATTTCCTTTCGAGTCTTCTACAAGTCTGTTTTTGCGCTTTCAATGGCTCATTGAACCATGGTTCAGACCGTCTGGTTGAGCGCCGCACAGTTGGGGGAGCTAACTGCTGCCCCGCGAGAGCAATACAAGAATGATAGCTCCTCACTGCCTCGTCCAGATTCGCAGGGGTGGGCTGACGAGAGCATAAGAGTGTCTTGCTTAACTCATCTCCCTCAATCTTATGCCAGGGTCGAGAGCTAAGAGCTTTCTTAGATACATAGGTGGGCCTTTTAGATAGTAAGCTGATTTTGAACATTATTGCCTTGTGGTCAGACCAAATAAGTGGCAGAGCTCTATTCCATAATAAGTTAGGATGGTCAGAGAAGATCCCATCCAGACAATGCCCGGCCGAGTGTGTGGCCTCTTTGACCAGCTGATTGAGTCCTGTACTGGCCATATGGTCTAAGAGGGCTTCGGTGTCTGTGTCCGTAGTATTTTCGAGGTGAAAGTTAAAATCACCTAAAATGGTAAAGTTGGATTGTTTTGCCTTAAGCTCAAGGACCTGGCCTATAGAGTTTAGAAAGTTGGGTTTAGCTGTTGGTGGGCGATAGAGGAGTGTGCCATTAAAGGTGTTCTGTCTGTCGAGCCTAATTTTAAAGGTAGCTACTTTGCCTTCTATAAAATTTGAGATTGGTTTAAACTGAATATTAAAATCATTTCTAGCTATAAGCGCTATACCTCCCCCCTTTTCCCAGCTCTGTCTTTCCTGTATATTTTAAAGCCCTCAGGAAGGGCCCCTAGGAGGACTGGTTCAGAGGAGGGGTCAGCCCAGGTTTCTGTGACAAAGGCAATATCAATTGCATGCTCCTCCAGGAAGTCATGAAATGCTAAGGCATTTTTAATAGGTGATCTAGTGTTGAGGAGTAGACAGCGAGTTATATTGTGTCTGGGTTTATTTGCTTGGAGAGCCAACATCTCGCTTGAGAAAGGGGGAGACTGTGAACCACAGTGATGCAATGAGGACAACGTTTTTTCCATGCAATCGAGTGTGGATCAAAGGGAGTGCCAGGGCAGAGTTTACCTGTAGGTCTAAGGCGCAGGAGAGTCTACTTAGAATACTGTATTAATCAGCTGCTCGAGTCATCTGAGTGAAAACTGGCATAGTGGCTGGCGCTGTCTTTGAAAAAATACAGGTATAGAAGTATTTCTATATTTGTTTTATATATAGTGTCACTAGGAAAAGGTACAGACACATGTATGGATGCTTTCAGGAATATTGTGAGACTTACAATAAAGATATGTGAAGGGTTGCTGCTTTATATTTGCTAAGCTCAACACTTGAGCTTTAAGACATGTTGGTAGAGGGATTAGTGATTAGGCTACTTCGTATGACTCTGTGGAAATGTACACTTGAAGTACGCCGTATAAATCTAGGTGTCTGTTTGAAATGTGAAGTGCAGTCTGTCAAGTTTTAAGGTCTTCATGGTTTTGTGACTGAGATATGTGTCTACTTGCACAAGTATTCTCGTATGTGTTATGCATCTGAAGATGCTAGACGTATAAAACACAGGTATACATCTATTGGGATATTTCTTTTATATACGATGCTGCTAGCAAATGGTACAGACATATGCATGCATGCTTTTAGGAATATGGTGAGACTTAGAGCTGAGACATGTGATGCATTGCTGCTTTGATTTGGCTAGCCCTATCACTCTAAGTAGTCACAGAATAGTAAGCTACAGCACAAAACTGAGGTTTAAGATATGTTAGGAGAGAGATTAGTGATTAGACTACTTTGTACGAGTGTGTTGTAAGGTACACTTTAAATATACTGTATAATTTTCAGTGTTTGTTTGAAATGTAAAGTGCAGTCTGTGAAGTTTTAAAGCCTTTATAGTATTGTGAGTGAGGTATGTCTGCATTTGCACATGTATTCCGAAATGTTTCATTGCATCTCAAGATGCTAGACTTACAAAACACAAGTATAAATACTATTTATAGATTTCTTTTATATACGATGCTGCTAGGAAAACGTACACACATATGCATGTATGGTTTTAGGAATATGGTGAGACTTACAGCTGAGACATGTGATAGGTTGCTGCTTTATATTTGGCTAGGCCCAACATACTGAGCATTACTAGAATGGTGAAGCAGCAGCACAAAAGTGAGATATAAGGTATGTTAAGAGATGGATTAGTTATTACGCTACTTTGTATGAGTCTGTGGAAAGCTACACTTCAAATATACCACATAATTTTCATTATCTGCTTCAAATGTGAAGCAAAGTCTGTCAAGTTTTAAGATCTGCATGGTGTTGTGACTGAGGTATGTCTCTACTTGCACCAGTATTCTGATACGTATTATGCATCTGAAGATGCTAGACGTATAAAACACAAGTATACATCTATTTGGATATTTCTTTTATATATGATGCTGCTACCAAAAGGTAGAGACATATGCATGCATGCTTTCAGCAATATGGTGAGACTTTCAGCTGATACATGTGATACATTGCTGCTTTATGTTTGGCTAGGCCCAACACCATAAGTAGTCACAGAATGGTGAAGCTCCATCACAAAAGTGAGGTTTAACACATGTTAGGAAACGGATTAGTGATTAGAATAGTTTGAATGAGTGTGTGGAAAGGTACACTTAAAGTATACCACATAAATGTAGTTGTCTGTTTGAAATATGAAGTGCAGTATCACAGTTTTTAACATCTCCATGGTGTTCTGACTGAAGTATATCTCTCTTTACACGTGTATTCTAATATGTTTAACCCATCTGAAGATCCTAGACATGTAAAACCCAGGTATACATCCTTTTTTATGCTTCTTTTATATATGGTGTCACTAGCAAAAGGTACAGACACATGCATGCATGCTTTTAAAATTTGAGGAGACTTACAGCAGAGATATGTGAAAGGTTGCTGATTTGCTTTTAACTATGCTCAATACCTGATTAGTAGTAGAATAGTGAAGCAGCAGCAGCAGAAAAGTGATGTTTAAGATAAGTTGCGTGACAAATTAGTGATTATGATACTTTGTAAGAGTGTGTGGAAAAGTTCACTTAAAGTGTGCCACATAAATCTAGGTGTGTGTTTGAAATATGAAGTGCAGTCTGTCAAGTTTTAAAGCCTTTATATTCTTGTGACTGAGGTATGTCTCTACTTGCACATACATTTTGATATGTGTCATGCATGTGAAGTTGATAGACATTTAACACACAGGTATACATCTATTTGTATATTACTTTTATATATGATGTTGCTAGAAAAAGGTACAGACATATGTATACATGGTTTCAGAAATATGGTGAGACTTACAGCTGAGACATGTGATAGCTGTGTCTCAGTGATTGAATGACTCCATGGGTAGTGCCTGGGTGATTGTATGAGTGCAAGAGTAGGGTCTTGGTAATTGGACAAGATAATGGATAGTGATTGGCTGATTCCAAGAGTGCAGAGGTAGAGCTTGAGTGCATGAATAACTGCTTGAACAGTGCCTGAATGCATAGATGAGTGCATGAGTAGTGCCTAGGTGAATGGATGAGTGCAACAGTACTGCCTGGGTGATTGTAAGAGTGCAAGGGTAGTGCCTGGGTAATTGGAGGAGAGGATGGATAGTGACTGGCTGATTGCATGAGTGCATAAGTAGTGCCTGGGTGATTTTATGAGTGCATGGGTAAATGGAATGAGTGCAGGAGTAGTGACTAAATGCATGGATGAGTGCATGGATAGTGCCTGAGTGATTACATGAGTGCAGGGGTACTGCCTGGGTGATTGGAGGAGCGCATGGGTACTGCTTAAGTGATTGAAGGGGTGCATGGGTAATGCCTGGGTGATTGCATGAGTGCAAGGGTAATGCCTGGGTGATTGGAGGAGTGCATAGGTAGTGCCTGGGTGCATGGAGAAGTGTATGGGTAGTGCCTGGGTGATTGAAGGAGTGCATGGGTAGTACCTAGGTGATTGCATGAGTGCAGGGGTAGTGCCTTAATGATTGGAGGACTGCATGGGTAGTGCTTGGGTGATTGCATTAGTGCAGGGGTAGTGGCTGAGTACATGTATGACTGCATGGGTAGTGCCTGAGTGATTGCATCAGTGCATGGGTACTGCCTGGGTAATTCGAGGAGTGCATGGGCAGTACCTGGGTGATTGAAGGAGTGCATAGGCACTGCCTGGGTGATTGTATGAGTGCACGGGTAGCGCCTGGGTGATTGGGGGAGTGCATACATAGTGCCTGGGTGATTGCATGAGTACAGTGGTAGTGCCTGGGTTATTGAAGGAGTGCATGGGTAGTGCCTGATTGATTGAATGAGTGCAAGTCTAGTGCCTGGCTGACTGAAAGACTGCATACATAGTGCCTCAGTGCACAGATGACTGCATGGGTAGTGGCTGGGTGATTGGAGACTTACAACTGAGACATGTGATGGGTTGCTGCTTTATATTTGACTAGGCCCAACATCCTGAGTAGTCGCAGAATACTGTAATTGTAGCACAAAAGTGAGGTTTATGACATGTTGTACACTTTTGTACTACAGCGTCACCATTCTGTAACTACTCAGGGTGTTGGGACTACCCAAATATAAAGCATCAAACCTTCACATGAGTCTGTTATAAATCTCACCATATTCCTGAAAGAATTTATGCATGTGTCTGTACCTTTTAATACTACTACCATATATAATAGAAACATACAAATAGAGATATATCTCTCTTTTATATGTCTACCATCTTCAGATGCATAATACATATGAGAATACATATGCAAGTAGAGACATACATCAATCACAGGACCATGCAGACCTTAAAACATGACAGACTACAGTTAACATTTAAAACAAACACCTAGATTTATGTGGCATACTTCAAGTAAAGTTTTACACAGACTCTTATAAAGCACCATAATCACTAATTCCTCACTCAACATATCTTAAACAACACTTTTCTACTCCTGCTGCTTCACAATTCTACTACTACTCAGATGTAGAGCCTAACAAAATACAAAGCAGCAACCCTTCCCATATCTCTGTTGTAAGTCTCCCCATATTTCTAAAAGCATGGATGCATCTGTCTGTATCTTTCCCTAGTGCCATCATATATAAACGAAATATACAAATAGATATATACCTGTATTTTATACATCTAGCATCTTCAGATGCATAACACATATGAAAATACATCTGCAAGTACAGATATACCTCAGTCACAAGACCATGCAGACCTTAAAACTTAAGAAACAGCACTTCTCATTTCAACTAGAGACCTAAAATCATGTGGTGTATTTCAAGCATACCTTTCCACAGACAAATATAAACCAGCAACCCATCACATGACTATGCTGTAAGTCTCACCATCTTCCTGAAAGCATGCATGCATATGTTTGTATGCCGCATAAATATAGGTGTCTATGTAGATATGTCTCTACTTACTCATGTATTCTGATATGTGTTATCCATCTGAAGATGCTACATGTGTAAAACACAAGTATACATCTATGTGTATGCTTCTTTTATATATGGTGCACTAGCAAAAGGTACAGACACATGCATGCATGGTTTGAGGACGAGGGTGAGACTTACAGCAGAGACATGGAAAGGGTTGCTGCTTTGTTTTTAGCAATGCTCAATACCTAACTAGTAGTAGAATCGTAAAGCAGGAGCGCCAGAAAAGTAATGTTTAAGATATGTTGAGTGAGGAATTAGTAATTATGCTGCTTTGTAAGAGTCTCTGGAAAATGTCACTTGAAGTGCGCTGAATAATGTCTCTTTGAAATATGAAGTGCAGTCACTCAAGTTTTAAAGTCTTCATGATCTTCTGATTGAGTTATGTATGTACTTGCACATGTATTGTGATATGTCTTATGTATCTGAAGATGGTAGACATATAAAACACAGATATACATTTATTTGTATATTTCTTTGATATATGATGCTTCTAACAAAAGGTAGAGACATATGCATGCATGCTTTCAGAAAGATGGTGAGACTTACAGCAGAGACATAAGAAGGATTGCTGCTTTATATTTGGCTAGGCCCAACACCCTATGTAGTCATAGAATGGTGAAGCAGCAGCACAAAAGTGAGGTTTAACGCATGTTAGGAGATGGATTAGCTATTACGCTACTTTGTATGAGTCTGTGGAAAGGTACACTTCAAATATACCGCATAATTTTCATTATCTGCTTCAAATGGGAAGTACTGTCTGTCAAGTTTTAAGGTCTGCATGGTGTTGTGACTAAGGTATGTCTCTACTTCAACATGTATTCTGATACGCATTATGCATATGAAGATGCTAGACATATAAAACACAAGTATACATCTAATTGGATATTTCTTTTATATATGATGCTGCTAGCAAAAGGTACAGACATATGCATACATGCTTTCAGGAATATGGTGAGACTTACAGCTGAGATATGTGATACATTGCTGCTTTATATTTGGCTAGGCCCAACACCATAACTAGTCACAGAATGGTGAAACTCTGACACAAAAGTGAGGTTTAACACATCTTAGGAAACAGATTAGTGATTAGGCTAATTTGTATGAGTGTGTGGAAAGGTACACTTAAACTACACTGTATAAATGTAGTTGTCTGTTTAAAATATAAAGTGCAGTCTCTCAAGTTTTAAGGTCTCCATGGTGTTCTTACTGAAGTATATCTCTGTTTACACATGTATTCTGATATGTGTTATCCATCTGAAGATGCTAGATGTGTAAAACACAGTTATACATAGTTTTCTATACTTATGTTATATATGATGCCACTAAAAAAGGTACAGACACATGCATCCATGCTTTTAGAGATATGGGGAGACTTACAGCAGAGACATGTGAAAGGTTGCTGCTTTGCTCTTAGCTATGCTCAATACCTAAGTAGTAGTAGAATAGTGAAGCAGCAGCAGTAGAAAAGTGATGTTTAAGATAAGTTGGGTGAGAAATTAGTGATTATGGTACTTTGTAAGAGTCTGTGGAAAAGTTCACTTGAAGTATGCCACATAAATCTAGGTGTGTGTTTGAAATGTGAAGTGCAGTCTGTTAAGTGTTAAAGCCTTTATAGTCTTGTGACTGAGGTATGTCTCTACTTGCATATGCATTTTGATACATATCATGCATGTGAAGTTGATAGATATATAAAACACAGGTATACATCTATTTGTATATTACTTTTATATACAAATTTGCTAGCAAAAGGTACAGACATATGTATACATGGTTTCAGGAATATGGTGAGACCTACAGCTGAGGCATGTGATAGGTCTGCCTGAGTGATTGCATGACTTCATGGGTAGTGCATGGGTGATTGTATGAGTGCAAGGGTATTGGCTGGATAATTGGAGAAGAGGATTGATAGTGACTGGCTAATTGCATGAGTGCAGAGGTAGAGCTTGATTGCATGGATAAGTGCTTGAATAGTGCCTGAAGGCATACATGAGTGCATGAGTAGTGTCTAGGTGAATGGATGAGTGCAACAGTAGTGCCTGGCTGATTGCATCAGTACAAGGGTAGTGCCAGGGTAGTAGGAGGAGAGGATGGATAGTGAGTGGCTGATTGCATAAATGCATAGGTACTTCCTGGATGATTTTATGAGTGCATGGGTAAATGGAATGAGTGCAGGAGTAGTGACTGAGTGCATGGATGAGTGCAAGGATAGTGCCTGAGTGATTGCATGAGTGAAGGGGTAATGTCTGGGTGATTGGAGGAGTGCATGGGTAGTGCCTGGGTACACGGAGGAGTGCATGGATAGTGCCTGAGTGATTGTAGGAATGCATGGGTAGTGCCTGGGTGATTGCATGAGTGCAGGGGTAGTACCTGGATGATTGCATGAGTGCAGGGGTAGTGACTGAGTGCATGTATGAGTGCATGGGTAGTGCCTGAGTGATGTCATGAGTGCATGGGTAGTGCCTGGGTAATTGGAGGAGTGCATGGGTAGTGCCTGTCTAATAGGAGGAGAGGATGGATAGTGACAGGCTGATTGCACAAATGCATAGGTACTGCCTGCATGATTTTATGAGTGCATGGGTAAATGGAATGAGTGCAGGAGTAGTGATTAAGTGCATGGATGAGTGCAAGGATAGTGCCTGAGTGATTGCATGAATGCAGGGGTAGTGCCTGGGTGATTGGAGCAAAAGACACACAATTGATGGACGGAATGCAGAACAAATCAAAACATTCACCCCCAGTCAAGAGATCTGGGTTAAATCCATCATTCTTTTGCTCACCATGCCACCCCAGTTTAGACCTGGCCATATGCAAATCAGTCTTGACCCTGTGCCTCACGGGGACAGTCCAGCCCGAACTGCTAAGCCAGGTCCTCCCTGGACCGGAAACAAGCATCCTAGGACCGGTTTCGGGGTTTCACCCCTCTTCAGCCAGGATAGCTTGAATTCAGTGGCACAGTGAGCCCGGGACCCATGTCTGGGCATACCCGGCGCACTTAGGGCGAGGAAGCAAAAGACACACAATTGATGGACGGAATGCAGAACAAATCATTCACCCCCAGTCAAGAGATCTGGGTTAAATCCATCATTCTTTTGCTCACCATGCCACCCCAGTTTAGACCTGGCCATATGCAAATCAGTCTTGACCCTGTGCCTCATGGGAACAGTCCAGCCCGAACTGCCAAGCCAGGTCCTCCCTGGACCGGAAACAAGCATCCTAGGACCGGTTTCGTGGTTTCACCCCTCTTCAGCCAGGATAGCTTGAATCCAGAGGCACAGTGAGCCCGGGACCCACGTCTGGGCATACCCGGCGCACTTAGGGCGAGGAAGCAAAAGACACACAATTGATGGATGGAATGCAGACGTGGGTCCTGGGCTCACTGTGCCACTGGAATCAAGCTATCCTGGCTGAAGAGGGGTGGAACCCCGAAACCGGTCCTAGGATGCTTGTTTCCGGTCCAGGGAGGACCTGGCTTTGCAGTTCGGGCTGGACTGTTCCCATGAGGCACAGGGTCAAGACTGATTTGCATATGGCCAGGTCTAAACTGGGGTGGCATGGTGAGCAAAAGAATGATGGATTTAACCCAGATCTCTTGACTGGGGTGAATGTTTTGATTTGTTCTGCATTCCGTCCATCAATTGTGTGTCTTTGCTTCTCGCCCTAAGTGCGCCAGATATGCCCAGACGTGGGTCCTGGGCTCACTGTGCCACTGGAATCAAGCTATCCTGGCTGAAGAGGGTGGAACCCCGAAACAGGTCCTAGGATGCTTGTTTCCGGTCCAGGGAGGACCTGGCTTGGCAGTTCGGGCTGGACTGTTCCCATGAGGCACAGGGTCAAGACTGATTTGCATATGGCCAGGTCTAAACTGGGGTGGCATGGTGAGCAAAGAATGATGGATTTAACCCAGATCTCTTGACTGGGGTGAATGTTTTAATTTGTTCTGCATTCTGTCCATCAATTGTGTGTCTTTTGCTTTCTCGCCCTAAGTGCGCCAGGTATGCCCAGACGTGGGTCCTGGGCTCACTGTGCCACTGGAATCAAGCTATCCTGGCTGAAGAGGGTGGAACCCCGAAGCCGGTCCTAGGATGCTTGTTTCCGGTCCAGGGAGGACCTGGCTTGGCAGTTCGGGCTGGACTGTTCCCATGAGGCACAGGGTCAAGACTGATTTGCATATGGCCAGGTCTAAACTGGGGTGGCATGGTGAGCAAAAGAATGATGGATTTAACCCAGATCTCTTGACTGGGGGTGAATGTTTTGATTTGTTCTGCATTCCGTCCATCAATTGTGTGACTTTTGCTTGGGTGATTGGAGAAGCACATGGGTAATGCCTGGGTGATTGCATGAGTGCAGGGGTAATGTCTGTGAGATTGGAGGAGTGCATGGGTAGTGCCTGGGTGCATGGAGGAGTGCATGGGTATTGCCTGGATGATTGGAGGAATGCATGGGTAGTCCCTGGGTGATTGCATGATGGCAGAGGTAGTACCTGGATGATTAGAGGACAGCACGGGTAGTGCTTGGGTGATTGAATGAGTGCATGGGTAGTGACTGAGTGCATGTATGAGTGCATGGGTAGTGCCTGAGTGATTGCATGAGTGCATAGGTAGTGCCTGAGTGATTGGAGGAGTGCATGGGTAGTGCCTGTGTTATTCCATGTGCGCATAGGTAGTGCCTGCGTGATTTCAGGATTGCAGGGGTAGTGCCTGGGTTATTGGAGTAGTGCATAGGTAGTGCCTGGGTAATTTTATAAGTGCATGGGTACTGGCTGAGTGATTGAAGGAGTGCATGATTAGTGCCTAGGTGATTGGAGGAGTGCAAGGGTAGTACCTAGGTTTTGCATTAGTGAATAGGTAGTACCTGGGTGATTTCATGAGTGCAGGGGTAGTGCCAGGGAGATTGCATGAGTGCAGGAGTGGTGCCTGGGTGATAGGAGAGTGCATAGGTAGCACCCTCAGTGATTGCATGAGTGCAGGGGTACTGCCTGAATGATTGGAGGACTGCATGAGTAGTGCTTGGGTGATTGTATTAGTGCAGGGGTAGTGACTGAGTGCATGTATGACTGCATGGGTAGTGCCTGAGTGATTGCATCAGTGCATGGGTACTGCCTGGGTAATTCGAGGAGTGCATGGGTAGTACCTGGGTGATTGGAAGAGTGCATAGGTACTGCCTGGGTGATTGTATGAGTGCACAGGTAGCACCTGGGTAATTGGGGGAGTGCATACATAGTGCCTGGGTGATTGCATGAGTACAGTGGTAGTGCCTGAGTGATTGAAGGAGTGCATGGGTAATGCCTAGGTGATTGCATGAGTGCAGGGGTAGTGCCTGAGTCATTGCATGAGTGCAGGGGTGGTGCGTGGGTGATTGGAGGAGTGCATAGATAGTGCCTGGGTGATTTTATAACTGCATTTATAGTGGCTGGGTGATTGTAGGACTGCATGGATACTGCCTGGGTGATTGGAGGAGTGCAAGGGTAGTGTCTGGGTGATTGGAGGAGTGCATAGCTAATGCCTGGGTGATTGCATGAGTGCAGGGGTAATGTCGGGGTTATTGAAGGAGTGCATGCGTAGAGCATGAGTGATTGCATAAGTGCAAGGGTAGTGCCTGGCTGATTAAAGGAGTGCATACATAGTGCGTCATTCCACAAATGACTGCATGGGTAGTGGCTGGGTGATTGGAGACATACAGCTGAGACATCTGATGGGTTGCTGCTTTATATTTGACTAGGCCCAACATCCTGAGTAGTCACAGAATAGTGAAATGGCAGCACAAAAGTCAGAATTATGACATGGTGTACACTTTTATACTACAGCTTCACCATTCTGTAACTATTCAGGGTGTTGGACCTACCCAAATATAAAGCATCAAACCTACACATGAGTCTGTTATAAATCTCACCATATTCCTGAAAGCATGTATGCATGTGTCTGTACCTTTTACTAGTACTACCATGTATAAAAGAAACATACAAATCGAGATATATCTGTGTTTTATACATTTAGCATCTTCAAATGCATAACACATATGAGAATACATATGCAAGTAGAGACATACACCAATCACAAGACCATGCAGAGCCTAAAACTTGAGAGACTGCACTTCACATTTCAAACAGACACCTACATTTATACGTCGTACTATAAATGTACCATTTCACACACTCATACAAACTAGCCTTTTCACTAATCCGTTTCCTAACATGTCTTAAAACTCACTTTTGTGCTGCAGCTTCACCATTCTTCAACTACTTAGGGTGTTGGGCCTAGCCAAATATAAAGCAGCAGTCTATTACATGACTTAACTGTAAGTCTCACCATATTCTTGAAAGCATGCATGCTTATGTCACTCTCTACCTTTTCAAATCATCATCGTATCTAAAAGAAATATACAAATAGATGTATACCTGTATTTTATACATCTAGCATCTTCAGATGCATAGCAGACATGAGAATACATGTGCAAGTACAGACATACAGCAATCACAAGACCATGGAGACCTTAAACTTAAAACTACACAGACTACACTTCAAATTTCAAACAGACACTGAAAATTATGTGGTATATTTGAAGTGTAGCTTTCCACAGACTCACACAAATTAGCCTAATAACTAATCTCTCCGCAAACATGTCTTAAACCTCAAGTTTGTGCTGCAGCTTTACCATTCTACAAGTACTTAGAGCGTTACACCTATCCAAAAATAAAGCAGAAACCCTTCACATGTCTCAACTGTAAGTCTCACCATATTCCTGAAAGCATGCATATGTCTGTACCTTTTGCTAGCAGCATCATATATAAAAGAAATATACAAATAGATGCATACATGTGTTTTATACCTCTAGCATCTTCAGATACATAACACACATCAGAATATATCTCTTAGTAGAGACTTTCTTCAATCACAACACTATGCACACCTCAAAAATTCACAGAACACACTTTCCATTTTAAGCAAACACCAAACATAATGTGGCATATTTCAACCGTACCTCTCTAGAGACTTATAAAAAGTAGCCTAATCACTAATACCTTATGAAAACATGTTTTAAACCACACTTTTGTGCTACAACTTCACCATTCTACTACTACTCACAGTCTTGAACCTAGCCACATACAAAGCAACAACACCTCTTTGTTATACATCATGCATCTTCAAATGTATAAGACATATGAGAATACATATACAAGTAGAGATATACTTCAATCACAAGTCCATACACACCTTAAAACTTGACAGAGTGCACATCCAATTTGAAAGCGACACCTAAAATTATGCGGTATACTTCAAATGTACATTTCCACACACTAATACAAACTACCATAATCGTTAATCAATCTTCCAATATACACATATTACTACGCAGAATCTATTTCAAACAACATTTAAGTCCAATAAAATATTTAAAACATCACAGTTCTTGAATAATTTTGAAAGTTAGAAAATAAAGTTAATGCATAATACACCTCACAAATATATAACTCACCTTCCAAATAGTTTTGTAGAGTATGAAATATCAGAAACTCATTAAAAAAATTGCTTATGTACACAATCAATGTAATGCACCACTCTCAACAAGGTAAAACCAGCAATGGCAAACTTTCCTCTCTTTCTCCACAGAAATAAATGTAAGTAACAAATCACATTGCTTCCTACATTATTTCAAATTGGTTAGACATATTAACCCGTTACCAACTGACTTCTAAAAGTGTCCAAACTGGTTCTGGAATTTTCTGGAGTCGCGACTCCACCGTGTACCATCGCGATAGAGCCGCGAATCCATACGGGAGTTCAAAAACGTATTACTAATAATACTAGCATTATTTTTTAAGAACACACCACTTCTAAACATAGTACTGATTTGGGAAATCTTACTTTAACAACATATCACCTATATATAAATTACAATTCTATATTTTAAAACCACAGTTAAGATTCAAACCTTCCCCCATTCTGCTTAATCCCAGTTTCCATAGTAACAGTTTATGCAACATTCAACTGAACTGACAGGTCACAAGTTCACCATATTTTCAAGTTCAGCACACCAGGTTACAAATGCAAACAGCAGGTGTGGTTGACTTTTGCAAAATATTACCTTATCCTATCTACTGTACCCTTCAAACATTTTTTAATAACCAATGAGAAACATGCTTTTTAACCCCTTAAGTGCTCATGTCGGAATGGTTCCGTCATGAGCACAAGTTCTAGTGTGCTCATGATGGAACCATTCCATCATGAGCACATGCTCAGGAAATCCCTCTGCTGCAGATAGCAGAGGGATTTCCCTTTTTTTTTTTTTTGCCTGGGGAGGTGGGGAAGAGCTTCCCCAACCTCAGGGGTGAGGTCAGCCCAGAATGGGCATGCCAATGCCCACATCTCCCCCCAAAAATGCCACAGTGTTTCTGCCCCCCCCGGGGGGTGGATGGGGGCAGTGGCACCTGATCTGCCCCCGGGGGGGCAGAAAGCCAAATAGGCGCCAGCGATTACGCTGGCTTTTTTTATGCGTGGGGGTGGGTGCTACCCAGAATGGGCATACCAATGCCCCCACCACCAAAAAAATAGCCACAGTCATTCTGCCCCCCTTGGGGGCATATCGGGGCAACCCTCCCCACCCCGATTTCCCCCCAGGGCGGCAGAAAGCCCACAAGGCACAGACTTGTTTTTAGCAATGTGCCTACCTGTGTATTTTTGGGCCCTAGCGCAGCAGGCAAATAGGGAAAGCTAGCAAACCTGTACATTATTGAAAACTAGACACCAAGGGGAATCCAGGATGGGGTGACTTGTGTGCCTCTCACCAGGTTCTGCTACCCAGAATCCCTTGCAAACCTCAAACTTAGTTAAAAAAAAAAACTTTTGCCTCACAATTCTGTGATGGAAAGTTCTGGGATCTGCGTGGATCCACAAAATTCCACCCACCCCGCATTACCCAACGTCTTCTGAGAAAAATGGTACCTCACTTGTGTGGGTAGGCCTTGTGCCCGCGACAGGAAACGGCCCAAAACGCAACATGGACACACCTCATTTTCATAGTGAAAACTGACCCTTTTTTTGCAAAGTGCCTAGCTGTCGATTTTGAACCCTAGCTCTGCCGGCACCTAGGGAAACCTAGCAAACCTATACATTTTTGAAAACTAGACACCCAGGGAAATCCAGGATGGGGTGACTTGTCTGGCTCTCACCAGGTTCTGTTACCCAGAATCCCTTGCAAACCTCAAAATTTGTCCAAAAAAACACATTTTCCTAACATTTCTCTGGTGGAAAGTTCTAGAATCTGTGTGGATCCACATAAGTCCACCCAACCCGAATTCCCCAAAGTCTTCCGAGAAAAATGGTACCTCACATGTGTGGGTAGGCCTAGTGCCCACGACAGGAAACGTCCCAAAACGCAACGTGGACACACCACATTTTACAGTGAAAACTGACACTATTTTGCAAAGTGCCTAGCTGTAGATTTTGAACCCTAGCTCTGCCGGCACCTAGGGAAACCTAGCAAACCTATACATTTTTCAAAACTAGACACCCAGGGGAATCCAGGATGGGGTGACTTGTCTGGCTCTCACCAGGTTCTGTTACCCAGAATCCCTTGCAAACCTCAAAATTTGTCACAAAAACCCACATTTTCCTCACATTTCTGTGGTGGAAAGTTCTGGAATCTGCGTGGATCCACAAAATTCCACTCACCCCGCATTCCCCAAAGTCTCCCAAGAAAAATAGTACCTCACTTGTGTGGGTAGGCCTAGTGCCCGTGACAGGAACCGGCCCAAAACGCAACGTGGACACAACACATTTTCACAGTGAAAACTGACCCTTTTTTTGCAAAGTGCCTAGCTGTCGATTTTGAACCCTAGCTCTGCCGGCACCTAGGGAAATCTAGCAAACCGATACATTTTTGAAAACTAGACACCCAGGGGAATCCAGGATGGGGTGACTTGTCTGGCTCTCACCAGGTTCTGTTACCCAGAATCCCTTGCAAACCTCAAAATTTGTAAAAAAAAACACATTTTCCTCATATTTCTGTGGTGGAAAGTTCTGGAATCTGTGTGGATCCACAAAATTCCACCAAGCCCGCATTCCCCAAAGTCTTCCGAGAAAAATGGTACCTCACTTGTGTGGGTGGGTCAAGTACATCATAATTACCTATCACAAAACAACCTGGTTTTGCAAGGGGGGGTCCCATGAGTTTTTGGCCCCAGGCTCGGCAGCCATCTAGGGAAACCTACCAAACCCACACATTTCTGAAAACTAAACGCCCTAGGGAGTCCAGCAAGGTATGGCTTGCGTGGGTCCCCCAACATTTCCCTACCGAGAATCCCCTGCAAACCTCAAATTTAAATGAAAAAATCACTTTTTTCTCAAATTTCGGTGTGGGAAAGTTTTAGAATCTACGTGGATCCACAAATTTCCTACCACCCAGCATTCCCCCAGGTCTCCCGAATAAAATGGTACCTCACTCGCATGGGTGGGTCAAGTACCCGCGACAGGCAAGGGCCCAAAACTTGTTGAGGAGACATCAAAATGTCCTATCACAAAACAACCTGGTTTGGCAAGGGGGGTCACCTGGGTTTTTGGCCCCGGGCTCGGCGGCCATCTTGGAAAACTACCAAACCCACACATTTCTGAAAACTAGACACCCGGGGGAGTCCAGCGAGGTATGGCTTGCATGGGTCCCCCAGTGTTTTCCTATCCAGAATGCCCTGCAAACCTCAAATTTAGCTGAAAAAATCACTTTTTTCTCAAATTTCTGTGTGGGAAAGTTCTGGAATCTACGTAGATCCACAAATGTCCTACCACCCAGCATTCCCCTCAGTCTAAAATGATACCTCACTTGTGTGGGTGGGGCAAGGGCCTGTGACTAGGAAGAGCCCAAAACATAGGGAATAAGGGTATAGCACCGGGAATTCTAAGCGCTACATTTTTTTAAAAATACGTTTTTAGCCAATTCTGCATTGGACACCCACACAAGTGAGGTATCATTTTACTTGGGACACTAAGGAGAACGCTGTGGGGTAGGACAATTGTGCCGCCACAGTGATTCTACACAAAAATATGTGGAAAATGTGTTTTTTTCAGCTAAATTTGAGGTTTGCAGGGAATTCTGGGTAGGGAAACGTTGGGGGATCCATGCAAGCCATACCTCTTTGGACTGCCCAGGGTGTCTAGTTTTCAGAAATGTGTGGGTTTGGTAAGTTTCCCTAGATGGCGGCAAGCCCGGGGCCAAAACCCCAGGTGCCCCCCCCCAAAACCAGGTAGTTTTGTTATAGGTAATTATTTTTTTTTTTTTTTTTTTTTTTTTTATTGATTTTAGTGCATAATTACAAATCGGAATACACAAGCAAATATTCAAGTCAATGAAATCAGAAAGATAATTTCGCAATAACTCCCTCCCATACCCCCCCTCTCCCTCCCTCCCAGGCAGATCCTTATCAGAATTCCAAAACACTTCGCCTATTGCACAAAATCAACGTATACATGGTGGGTGGTGACACCGATAAAAACTCTCCTACACAGTCCACATCTATGGCCTGCAAACTTGAACACACCTTTAGTAATGTCCCATAGGGAGACAGCATTTGCCATGCCAGCCAACGGGCCCCTCTCCTAGGGGCATCCATCATTCATGCCAGGTCAGGGTGGGACATCAAACATATTGTAAGGGGAGCCCAAAAGTCCTTGGGGCGGGAAGACTCAGGTAGTTCTTCTCCATATATCCGAAGCTGATCCCTACAGTACAGTAAGTCCTTAAGCCATTTGTTAACAGTGGGTACTACCTTGGCTCCCAGCATTGCGCTACTGCCCTTTTTGCGAAAAGGGTCGAGAGTGCCACTAGGCGCCTGTTACATGGCTTGAGAGGTTTGACGTGGCTTAGCAAGCACATCTCAGGGGTACAGCACACAAGTTCTGACACAACCGCCGTAAGCATGGTCGTCACCGCAGTCCAGAACGCAAGCACACCAGGACACACCCAAGCCACATGGAGAAAATCTGCATCCGGGGCTCCACATCTCACACAGTTAGCAGCCTCTCTCAGACCATATTTGTGCAGTTGTAGGGGAGAGTAATATACCTGATGTAGGAATTTAAAATGAATAATTCTGAGGTTACAATTAGCTGTGAGACGTCCCGTGAGCTGACAACACTCCCTCCAAGTCTCCGGTGTAATAGGGGTGCCCAACATCGTTCCCCACGGTACACACGAGGGGGAGTCTTCTTGCTCCCGCTCCCGCAGCGAGGCGTTATACAGCCTAGTAATGAGACCCCTTCGAGACGCACCTGAGAGCATCACCTGCAGCGCCCGCAGAGTGGTAGGTTCGGCTGGATAATTCAGGTATGCTGCACGGACAGCTTGCCGGACCCGAACATAGGTAAAATTAAACATAAAAGGTCGATTTACGCCACCCTGCGCCGCCTGTAAGTCTTTAAATTGACCGCCCATATATAAGTCGCCCAGTGTGGTGATGCCCGCAGCTGTGAGTTCCTTCCTGGCAGTCGCCTCTCGTGCCGCAGAGATATCTGGATGTGAGATTAATGGTACGGATGGAGCGTATAGATAAGAAAGTTGAGCCCGTAGCGCAAGCATTCGCCACGCCCACGCCGTGCACTGCGTGGGGTTGATCTCATTTCGTGGGCCTCCTGTTCCCCCGTAAGCGCAACTGCCTGTACTGGAAGAGGAAAAACAGCATCCGACTCAATCGCCACATGAGGCTGAAAGCGCTGGGGGAAATGCCAGTAATGTGCGAATTGCGCCTGCGCACATAGATAGTAAAGACGAAAGTCTGGGGCCTCGAAACCACCGCGGTCAAATGGTAGCACCAGCAAATCCCAGCGGCACCGGGGTTTCTTACCACCCCATACAAACGTTAAGAGCGCAGACTGCAACGTGCGGAACAGTGCCATATTCAATTTGATAGGGATGTTAACGAAAAAATACAACAGCTTGGGCAAAAAGACCATCTTCACAACGGCAATTCTATCCGCTAATGATAGAGGTTAGTGTGCCCACCGCACGGCTTGTTCAGATATACGTGAAATCGTGTGACCATAGTTCTCGGAGACAACGACAGCCGGGTCCCTGTGCACCCAAACTCCAAGATATTTGACCGGGTCAGATGTCCAGGCCAATGGGAAGTCCACCTCGACCTCAGTTGTTCGCGCAGTTAATGGAAACACTACGGATTTGGACCAGTTAATCCCCAGGCCCGAGAATCTTTAAAATTTTACGTACTCTCGCAGCAGCGCAGATAGGTACGTAGCAGGTTCGCGGACATACAGCAGCATGTCATCTGCGTAAAGTGAGACAATTAAGGGTCGCAGCCTGAACCTCAGAGCCGCCGCAGCGTGTTTCTGACGCAGCATGCAGGCGAGGGCTCCAGCGCCAAAGAGAAAAGCATAGGAGACAGAGGGCATCCCTGCCTTGTACCCCGTTCAATGCAAAACAATGAGGACACCCATCCATTAACCCGAACGCGAGCCACCGGTCCGCTGTAAAGCACCCTAAGCCACTGCAGAAAGAAAGGTGGGAAGCCCATGCGGCCCAGCACGGCAAACATAAAGGGCCACTGCAAAGAGTCAAAGGCCTTAGCCGCGTCGAGTAACACGGCCACCGCCTGGAAATCAGGTTCAAAGTAGTGTAGCGTGGCGAAGAGCGTACGCAAGTTGTGTGTCGTAGAGCGCTCCGTGACGAAGCCGGATTGATCAGGCAACACCAGTAGAGGAACTAACGGTTGCAGCCTGGTGGCGATCATTTTGGCGAGAATCTTTGCGTCGATATTGATGATGGACAAAGGTCGGTAGGAGCCGCATTGATTTGGGGGCTTATCTGGTTTCAATAGGGTGACAAGGAGGGCCTCCCGGAGGGAGTGCGGCAGTGTCCCACTGTCATAAGCCTCTGCATACACAGCTAGGAGCCGAGGGGCCAAGTCAATCAATCACGGCATTTATAGAGCGCGCTACTCACCCGGGAGGGTCTCAAGGCTCTGGGGGAGGGGGTAAGTTACTGCTCGAACAGCCAGGTCTTGAGCTGCTTCCTGAAGGAGAGATGGTCCTGGGTTCGCCGAAGGTGAGTGGGGAGGGAGTTCCAGGTCTTGGCTGCCAGGTAGGAGAAGGATCTTCCTCCGGCGGTGGCTCTGCGGATGCGTGGTACGGTGGCGAGGCGTGGCTGGTTGATCGTAGCTGGCGGGTGGGCGTGTAGAAGGTCATGCGGTCGTTGAGGTACTTGGGGCCCAGGTCGTGGAGGGCCTTGTGTGCGTGGGTGAGGAGTCTGAACGTGATTCTCTTGCTGACGGGGAGCCAGTGCAGGTCTTTCAGGTGTCCGGTGATGTGGCTGTGTCGGGGGATGTCCAGGATGAGTCGTGCGGAGGCGTTCTGGATGCGCTGGAGTCTTTTTTGAAGTTTGGCTGTGGTTCCGGCGTAGAGGGTGTTCCCATAGTCCAGTCGGGTGGTGACGAGTGCCTGGGTGACGGTCTTCCTGGTTTCAGTGGGGATCCATCTGAAGATCTCCCCTATGCCCCGCACCAGCCACAGCTTGCAGGCCGCAGCCCAGGCCCGAGTCCGCACCCACCTACGCAGCTGTAGCCCAGGCCCAGCCGCGCACCCTACTCACCGCAACCGGCGCCGATGGGCATCCGAGTCCACAGGTAGTCGCAGCCAATGTCTGTACTGCCGATTGCGCCTCCGCCTCCGCAGATGTAGGCCCCGCAGTCGAGTAGTGTTCCGCCGCACCACTGCACAGTTCCCTCACTGGGCCCCCGGCATCACCGGGGGGGCCGCCGCTGCAGCAGAGTCCAGCGCACAGCGTCGCTATGGACAGGAGGCAGCTGCAGGACGGTTACACAGCATGCCGGCCCAGGGAGGCCTATCTACGAGCAGCGGTCGCCATTTTCTCAGTGGCAGCCTCCTCACTTTCAATCGCCGCCAGCGTGTCCCCAACGACGCCGCCGGCCCAGCAATCCTGCCATATGGTGTCGCCCCGGTTCCGGGAAGCACTCCAGTGGTTTGCGGGCACTTTTACCCCGTATGGCAGCAGATAATGGTCGGATGTCGGCTCGGCCGGGCAGAGCCTCACACCAGTGCGGCCATTTTGCCGTGTGCCCTCTAGCGCCCCCTATAGGTAATTTTGAAGTCTCAACAGTACGATTTGGGCCATTTCCTGTTGCAGCCACTATGCCTACCCACACAAGTGAGGTACCATTTTTATCGGGAGACCTGGGGGAACGCTGGGTGGTAGGAAATTTGTGGATCCACGCAGATTCCAAAACATTCCCACACAGAAATTTGAGAAACAAGTGATTTTTTCAGCGAAATGTGAGGTTTGCAGGGGATTCTGGGTAGGGACCCACGCAAGCCATACCTCGCTGGACTCCCCCGGGTGTCTAGTTTCCAGAAATGCATCAGCTTGGTAGGTTTCCAAGATGGCCGCCGAGCCCCGGGCCAAAAACTCATGGGACCCCCCTTGCAAAACCAGGTTGGTTTGTGATAGGTAATTTTGATGTCACCTCAATAGGTTTTGGGCCCTTGCCTGTCGCGAGTCCTTGACCCACCCACGCGAGTGAGGTGCCATTTTTATCCGGAGACCTGGGGGGAACGCTGAGTGGGAGGAAATTTGTGGATCCACGCAGATTCCAGAACTTTCCCACACAGATATTTGAGAAAAAAGTGATTTTTTTAGCGAAACTTGAGGTTTGCAGGGGACTCTGGGTAGGAGAATGTTGGGGGACCCACACAAGCCATACCTCGATGGACTCCCCCGGGTGTCTAGTTTCCAGAAATGTGTGGGTTTGGTAGGTTTTCCTAGATGGCCGCCGAGCCCCGGGCCAAAAATTCATGGGACCCCCCTTGCAAAACCAGGTTGGTTTGTGATTGGTAATTTTGATGTCGCTTCAATAGGATTTGGGCCCTTGCCTGTCGCGGGTACTTGACCCACCCACGGAAGTAAGGTACCATTTTTCTCGAAACACTTTGGGGAACGGGGGTGGGTGGAATTTTGTGGATCCACGCAGATTCCAGAACTTTCCACCACAGAAATGTGAGGAAAATGTTTTTTGTTTGACAATTCTTTAGGTTTGTAAGGGATTCTGGGTAACAGAACCTAGTGAGAGCCAGTCAAGTCACCCCATCCTGGATTCCCCTGGGTGTCTAGTTTTCAAAAATGTATAGGTTTGCTAGGTTTCCCTAGGTGCCGGCAGAGCTAGGGTTCAAAAACTACAGCTAGGCACTTTGCAAAAAAAGGGTCATTTTTCACTGTGAAAATGTGGTGTGTCCACGTTGCGTTTTGGGCCGTTTCCTGTCGCGCGTACTTGACCTACCCACACAAGTGAGGTACCATTTTTCTCGGAAGACTTTGGGGAAAGCGGGGTGGGTGGAATTTTGTGGATCCATGCGGATTCCAGAACTTGACACCACAGAAATGTGAGGAAAATGTGGTTTTTTTGACAATATTTTAGGTTTGCAAGGGATTCTGGGTAACAGAACCTGGTGAGAGCCAATGAAGTCACCCCATTCTGGATTTCCCTGGGTTTCTAGTTTTCAAAAATGTATAGGTTTGCTAGGTTTCCCTTGGTGCCGGCAGAGCTAGGGTTCAAAAACTACAGCTAGGCACTTTGCAAAAAAAGGGTCATTTTTCACTGTGAAAATGTGGCGTGTCCACGTTGCGTTTTGCGCCGTTTCCTGTCGCGGGCACTAGGCCTACCCACACAAGTGAGGTACCGTTTTTCTCGCAAGACTTTGGGGAACGCAGGGTGGGTGGAATTTTGTGGATCCACACAGATTCCAGAACTTTCCACCACAGAAATGTGAGGAAAATGTGTTTTTTTGGACAATTTTTTAGGTTTGCAAGGGATTCTGGGTAACAGAACCTGGTGAGAGCCAGTCAAGTCACCCCATCCTGGATTCCCCTGGGTGTCTAGTTTTCAAACATGTATAGGTTTTCTAGGTTTCCCTAGATGCCGGCAGAGCTAGGGTTCAAAAGCTACAGCTGGGCACTTTGCAAAGAAAGGGTCATTTTTCACTGTGAAAATGTGGTGTGTCCACGTTGCGTTTTGCGCCATTTCCTGTCATGGGCACTAGGTCTACCCACACAAGTGAGGTACCATTTTTCTCGGAAGACTTTGAGGAACGCGGGTTGCATGGAATTTTGTGGATCCACGCAGATTCCAGAACTTTCCACCACAGAAATGTGAGGAAAATGTTTTGGTTTTTTTACAGTTTTTTTGGTTTGCAAGGGATTCTGGGTAACAGAACCTGGTGAGAGCCAGTCAAGTCACCCCATCCTGGATTCCCCTGGGTGTCTAGTTTTCAAACATGTATAGGTTTGGTAGGTTTCCCTAGGTGCCGGCAGAGCTAGGGTTCAAAAGCTACAGCTAGGCACTTTGCAAAGAAAGGGTCATTTTTCACTGTGAAAATGTGGTGTGTCCACGTTGCGTTTTGCGCCATTTCCTGTCATGGGAACTAGGTCTACCCACACAAGTGAGGTACCATTTTTCTCGGAAGACTTTGAGGAACGCGGGTTGCATGGAATTTTGTGGATCCACGCAGATTCCAGAACTTTCCACCACAGAAATGTGAGGAAAATGTTTTTTTTTTTTACTGTTTTCTAGGTTTGCGAGGGATTCTGGGTCACAGAACCTGGTGAGAGCCAGTCAAGTCACCGCATCCTGGATTCCCCTGGGCATCTAGTTTTCAAAAATGTATAGGTTTGCTAGGTTTCCCTAGGTGCTGGAAGAGCTAGGGTTAAAAAACTACAGCTAGGCACTTTGCAAAAAAAAGGATCATTTTTCACTATGAAAATGTGGTGTGTCCACGTTGCGTTTTGCGCCGTTTCCTGTCGCGGGCACTAGGCCTACCCACACAAGTGAGGTACAGTTTTTCTTGGAAGACTTTGTGGAACGCGGGGTGGGTGGAATTTTGTGGATTTTCGCAGATTCCTAAACTTTCCACCACAGAAATGTGAGGAAATGTCTTTTTTTTGACAATTTTTAAGGTTTGCAAGGGATTCTGGGTAACAGAACCTGGTGAGAGCCAGTCACGTCACCCCATCCTGGATTCCCCTGGGTATCTAGTTTTAAAAAATTTATAGGTTTGCTAAGTTTCCCTAGGTGCCGGCAGAGCTAGTGTTCAAAAACTACAGCTAGGTACTTTGCAAAAAAAGGGTCATTTTTCACTGTGAAAATGTGGTGTGTCTACGTTGCGTTTTGGGCCGTTTCCTGTCACGGGCACTAGGCCTACCCACACAACTGAGGTACCATTTTTCTCGGAAGACTTTGGGGAACGCGGGGTGTGTGGAATTTTGTGTATCCACGCAGATTCCAGAACTTTCCACCACAGAAATGTGAGGAAATGTGTTTTTTTTTTTACACTTTTTTAGGTTTGCAAGGGATTCTGGGTAACAGAACCTGGTGAGAGCCAGTCCAGTCACCCCATCCTGGATTCCCCTGGGTGTCTAGTTTTAAAAAATGTATAGGTTAGCTAGGTTTCCCTAGGTGCCGGCAGAGCTAGGGTTAAAAAACTACAGCTAGGCACTTTGCAAAGAAAGGGTCATTTTTCACTGTGAAAATGTGGTGTGTCCACGTTGCGTTTTGCGCCGTTTCCTGTCGCGGGCACTAGGCCTACCCACACAAGTGAGGTACCATTTTTCTTGGAAGACTTTGGGGAACGCGGGGTGGGTGGAATTTTGTGGATCCACGCAGATTCCAGATCTTTCCACCACAGAAATGTGGGGAAAATGTTTTTTTTTTTTACAGTTTTTTAGGTTTGCAAGGGATTCTGGGTAACAGAACCTGGTGAGAGCAAGTCAAGTCACCCCATACTGGATTCCCCTGTGTGTCTAGTTTTCAAACATGTATAGGTTTGGTAGGTTTCCCTAGGTGCTGGCAGAGCTAGAGTTCAAAAGCTACAGCTGTTGTATTCCTCTTAGGATGTCCGTATATAGGTTTTCCTGTATCATGTCCTTATATAGGCACAATTCACCCTGCCCTTATATAGGCATAAAATCCCAGTCCTTATTTAGGCATTAAACCGTGCACTCCAAATACAGGCATGGTCCCCGACATCCGTCCACCCTAAACGTCACAACGAGTTCTTGAAGAACAGACCCTTAGGCTTCGGGAGTTTCCCTGGCACAGGACTATTGATTTCTTCAAGGAATCATCTATTATGCATGAACCGTTATACCTTAGGGGTTCATTCATGACGTCTTCCGCTGTCCGACTCACATCAATGCTAACATTGTGAGGTACCTCTCAGGTATAAATATACCTTCCCTAGCCCTTGTAAACTAGAGGAGACCTCGACTTCAGATGAGCCCGTTTCCCGGCCTGACGCACTGAGAAGACGCTGTCATCCCTGCACGCAGAGAGTCCAGCTTCCAGTGATCTGACTTCCCTTGTGGGGTGTTGGAGTTCGAGTCTGGAAAGAGATTCCCACCTCTCTCATTCTTAAGGTATGGAGCTGACTAGAACCTAGAGGGACTCTTGGCATACTAGGCATACTAGGCATACTAGACTTAACATACTCTTAGTATACCATAGTAAGGAATACTTCACCTACTTCATACCTCTCCCTACACCTAGGTTAAGTTAGGTACATTGGGGTAGAACTTGCTTAGAAACGCATCTTATGAGTACTCGCATTTTTAGTCTATGTTATTTATGTAAATGAATATCTACTAAAGGTCATGCTAGCGCAGTATTATTTATTTCTACTGCTTACACTGTACATTATTTATCTTGCATACTGTCTTGTGATCGTAACAGCACATTTTACTTATACAAGAAACAAGACTGTTCAATAAATCTTTTATTGAAACGCCCGTCTATTCTTTCTGTGTAACTTTGAGGAAAACTAAGCATGCACGATTGAGCTGAGTGAAACGGTTATCTATTGTTTCCACGACTCTGGGACACGTTCTGATTCTAAAGGGAAACAAAGTGGTCATGTTTTGCGGCTGCCAGAAACTACTCCCTTCTTGTTGTCAAGGAGTTTCTAGTGGCCTCTGAGCTAGCTGTCACAAGTAATTAAGTTTAATATACTCGATAGGGACATACCGACCTCAGTCCTATGTCAAGCCTATAGGATATATTATTCCAATGCGCAGAGCCTATTAGGGAAATAGGAGCTACACTACATGGCGCCCAACGTTTGGTAAGGCGGTAATTCAACGCTAGATACTGAGTAACTCAGCCGTGCTTTTTTCTCTCAGAGACCCCTACCCATATACTCCAAAAGACGTCTGGAGTGGGCAGGGTTAAGTATCCACCACGGCTACATAGGGAAACACCCTATATATTAGCTGTTTGGTTTGCTCAACGTTGAAGGATACAGTGTTCCAAAATATTGTGCACCTTATCTTTGTTTCATTGAAACTTGTTCTACATTTTTCTAATTTTTTTTCAAAATGCCTGGCTCCGACACTGAGACCGGAAACGGTGAAGTTACGGGTCAACCAGCTTTAAGAGCTTTAAACATTACCGGTTTAGATGGAACCGAGGAGGGTGTTATAGACATCCATCCAAACTTAAGAAGAGCCATCACTCTAAAACTCATAAAACACGGCCTACCACCAAGAGGCGGTAGAGCAGTTTTCGTGTTAGAGGCACACGAATCCTTTCAGACAGAGGTATTCTATTCATGGGTAATATTTCCTGAATCCAATCTAGTAACACACATGTTTCACTTCTACAAAGAAGATGATCCACCAGAGGAATATATTCCTTTCGAGGATACTGAAATTCCACTAACATACCAGGAGCATCAGCTCTGGTTTAAAGGCGCCCTAAAACATCACAAAAACATTACCAGGCTCGGTCCACTAGGTAGACCAGGAGCAACATGGCCGATTCTAGCCGGCTACACACCTCATCCTGACATTGAAGAGATGTCAGATGAGGAATTACTTACTCAACTTACAGAGTTAATAAAAATCTACAGACAATTGGTCCAATATGTCATGCGGACTTTCACAGTCCAACCACCATTAACCATTCCAAATCAAACCCCTCACCAGGGGACTACACTAAAAATTACACCACAGACTCTATACGCAGTCATGGGTAAAATGCCCACAAAACGTGAGCAAATTCCATTCTGGATAGCTCAAAAAATTACTCAAATCGAAGCAGTATTTCCAAATACTAGCCCATATGAGAAACACAGAATCCTAACAATCAGTTTACCGATGGGGATCACACCACAACTGGAAGACTGCACCACTTGGGGCTCAGTCTTTGCTGCCATCTATACTAAAACACATGGTATTCCATCAATTGCGGTAATACCATATGTCCTGAAACAAATTCAAAATGAATACGGAGCAGAGCCTGCTCTAAATTTAGGTATGAAATTACTGAAAAATTTCGACCAGGTCTCAACAATAATATTATCTAATATTAAAGGGGAGGCAGCAGCAGTGGCGATCCGCCAACGATTAAGGGAATTTGATGTTACAGAACATCAATCTGAGCTACCCAGAATAATTGAACAATCATATGCAGAATTAGGTAGAGATAGTTTGGGTGGAAGACCAGTGAAACCAAAACTATCTGAAAGTCCTGAGAAGGACTCTATTAAACAAACTCCTACATCTTCTAAAAAGAAGTGGGAAACTACTAAACAAAAATCAAACGAGAAACGTTCTCAATCCCGAGGTAGGTCTCCTCAAAAGGAGCCCTCTGAAAGGAGGTATAACCTCAGGAATAGGGATAATTTGAGAAAACCTGACAGGTATCAAGATACTGATACACGTTCCTCTCGTACCTTTCAGATCTCGTCACGGACTTCGGAAAGAAGAGGACGGTCAGAAAATAGAGAAGAACGCGTGAAATCCAAGGAAGAAAAGCACGCTCCAAAAAATAAAACAAAACCTCAATTCTCCAAAAAGAAAGTAGCAGGTCTGAAGATCAGACATGGCGAGAATACTGAGAACACAACTCAAGAACGGAGAATGGGCTCAGACAATGCTGGACAGTGCAGCAGAAGTCACAATAGCTCGCCAGAACCTGAAGGAACTTCTTGAGATAGTGGACTTGAATGAGTACATTACAGTTAGTACTCCACAAAGGTTATATGAAATAACACTCCGAATGGAGGGAGACATACCTAGACAGGTGAAAGCACTTTTTTGGGAAAAACTTTCAAGGGGCTATGACATACTTCTAGCAGAAAAAGACTGGCCACCACAATTTGTCAGGGAGTGCCCACATGGCGAGGACATTATTATGCCTGCCTTCTCTAACCATATTCCAATTCATCTAAAATATACTAATGCCAGGAAATGGGCAGTAGCCCAGGCCCCAGCATTATATAAAAATCATGTAGGATGGGATGAGGACCAGTGTTCCCTCGAAGGTGCGCGCCTGCGTGCGCGCGCACCTCAGTGCCCCCGAGCGCGCAGTGCTGTGTGTGTGGCGCACACACACATCCCCGAGGGCATTCGCGCCGCCGCTGCAGCGCGAAAAACGGGCATTTTGAACTTGCAGAGGAAGAGGCATTTAGCAAGTGCTCCCTCCCAAGGAGGGAGCACGTGCTAAATTTCTTTTGTTTTCTAGAGTGCGGCTGTGGGGCTCATTGTGTGCTTTTGTTTAAAGTATTTGTGTTCATTGCAGAGCCCGTCACGAGCTGCGATTAACATGAATGCTTTAAAAAAGCACACAATCTGCCCTGCAGCCACACTCTAGAAAACAAAGAAATGCAGCACCAAACACAGCGTGTGCTTTTAGAATCACCTAAAAGCACACGCTGTGTTTGTAGACTTGCTGCATTTCTTTTCTTAATAGAGCTGGGCTGCGGGGTGATGGTGTGCCTTTTTTAAAGTTTTCATGTTAATTGCAGCTCTTGAAGGGCGCTGCCATTAACATGAAAAAGTTAACAAAGGCGCACAATCACCCCGCAGCTGCGTTAAGGGAAGAAATACAGCAAGCCTACAAACGCGGCATTTGCTTCCAGGGACCAGGTGACATATTCGCGGACCAACGGCCCGGGCAATGAATGAACATGTAAACAGAAATAAAGTGATTATCGTGAAACGTGTTAGGAGGAGGGTGACGTTGCAACTCATGTTTCCCAAACCATCTCTTTCGCCTCTTTAATGGACGTGTGACCGTGGACTCTTTTGTTACCCATAATTTTACAAAATGAAAATTCATCGTGAAAGTTGGTAACCAAGATCCACAATGTTATTTTTATAAGTATAGGGGTGTTTGCGCTTTTGTCATCTCTGTTTGAAAAAATGGACATAACCTATAAAAAATCGTTTAGCTTGAATGAGGACGGAGGGCTTGGGATTGGGAAGGGAGGAAGCGCCACTCTTCGCAGCAAGAAAAGTTGAAAATGACAGAGGCTCTGGGTATTGTTTGACTCCTGCCCAGCCCTGTTTCCAAGGCATCAATACCGTGGGAGGTATTCACCTGTGTAGACATTTATACTGAGGAAGAACTGTGCCCATCGGTAAGGAGCATAACGGGAGAGGAATGTGCACACCATCTAGAACTCAATTCAAGATAAAATGTGCACCGCTGTAAAATGCTAACACTGGGGAGAAAGGCACACCTCTAAATATTACATACTGAGATAGACAATCATGAATACGATAGCAATACTGCACGAGAAATGGGCAGTTCTCTAAGACATTACTAATGGGGAGAAATGCATATCTGTAGAACAGTAATAATGAGAGAAAATGTGCACCACTGTCAAATTAATGCTGAGAAACATATCGACATCTGTAAGACTAGACATACTGGGAGAGAAATGGGCTCACTGGAAAGACAGATACTGTAGGACATTTGCAGATCTGTAAAACATTGATATTATGAGGGAAATGTGCATAGCTGTGTAAAGTTAATGATTGCACACATTTGTGCACAACTATCGTCCACAAACAAGTGAGTGAAGTGATATGCCCTGGATAGTTAAAGCCTTGCTTTTACTTCATCCCCTTATCTCCAAAGGCTCAGGATCCTGCAGTGTCAGAAGGGAAGGGAGGCATCCAGAGGGCAGAAGATATGCATTCTCTACCCTTAACTTGCACTTCTGAGGGGTAGCCATCAGTGTGGACTCCCAAACTCCTGCAGCCCGACTGTTCCTCTGAGGGCCTACACAACAACACCCCTTCACAACACACCACAGGAAGAACACTTGACTGGAGTGGAGCTGCAACCTTGGGGCCTCTGTGTGCGTGCAGGGTGAATACAAAGTACTGTGACTGTATGAATGCAGGGTGAGTGGAGTGCCCGTGTGACTGCAAAGTAAGCAACGTGACTGTACGAGTGCAGGGTGAGTGGTGTGCCTTTGTGACTGCAGAGTGAATTATGCAAGTTCACTGTATGAGCGCAAGGCGAAGGATGTGCCTGTGTGAGTGAGTGTGTGGAGGTTCATTAGTGTGCCTCTGTAAGAGCTGGGGTGAGTGCTGGGGGTGCATGGTGAGCGATGTGTCTGTGTGAGCGTACAGTGAGTTGTGTGACTGAGTATACGGGATAAGGGGTGTGAATGCACTCAGTGAGTGGTGTGCACTAGTGAGAGCAGGGTGAAGGGTATGCTTATGTGAGTGTAGGCTGAGCAAAGCGGTGTGCATCTGTGAACACAGGTTGAGAGGAGCGATGTGTCTGCATGAGTATAGGGAGAGTGGTGAGTCTTTGTGAGGTCATTTGCATTTTTTTCAATTAATTGTTGCAAGGTTTCTTGAAATGTATGCTGAAAATGCACCATTTGCACCCATTTTTTCTAAAAAAAAAAAAATTGTGAAATAGTACCAAACTAATAATTAGTCTCATAGTAACCCCGTCTCCATGGTTGATTCAAGCTCAATCGCTGCGCTCCCTCGCGCTTTCTCGCACTTTAAATTCAACTCAAAGTTTTCTTGCCACCACTTTTTAAAAGCACCAGCCGCCACTGCATAAGCTTAAAAGTGGAAGCACAAACCATTTGTCTCTCGAGCCATGGAGTTTCTGTCATCAGCACTTCTCCCTTTTTCAACAAGAGCAGTTCAAGCATGAATAGCAAAATATCCTAGTTTGCAAATGTTTTCTATATAATTCTGGTTCTGCAATATTTACCGCATAATGCATCATCTGCTGCATAATTTGACGATTTTAACAAAAAAATTGTTTGTAGCTCAAACGGATCAAATGTTACTAAAAAATGTGACTAGTGTTTCTGCAAAGTGGACGGTCCTTTGCAAAGGTTGACTGATCACCTTTGTCACTGCTGGATTTGTATGTTACACTGGTACTAATAAGGCAACATTTTTCCAGAGACTGTTAGCATCTGTAAAAATGTAAAAATAAAGTATCAGAAAATATACTGCATTACGCTGCAGCCTTTTTTTTTTTTTGCTGCATAATTTAGTCAACACTGCGGCATAATTTTGTCCTCCATTGCTGCATAATTCAAGTGGCCCCAAAGCATGCAGCACATGTTAAAAGTGCTTGTGCATGAAGCAGAGACTGTGAAGTTTGTGAACTTAGGGCCAGATGTATGACCAAGAAAATTGTGCATCGCAAATTGCGACTCTTTGCGAGTCGCAATTTGCAAGGCGCAATTTCCGATGTACAACAGTGTATTTCACACTGTTTGTGATTCCCACTGGGGTCGCAAATTGTGAGGCTCATTAATATTAATGAGCCTCTCGCAATTTGCGAGCCCATTGGGAATGACAGCCCTCCCAGGGATGGTGGCCTGCTGGGCTCAGCAGACCACCATGTCTGGGACTGCTTTTTAATAAAGCAGCTTTTTAAAAAAAAATGCAGCCCGTTTTCCTTAACCCCTTGACCGCGATCGGAATTCCGCTCGTATGCTGGACATTCCGATCGCGGGTGGGGTCGTGACGAGCTCAGCTCGTCATGCGCACAGCGCTACCGCGCAGCATGACGAGCAGAGCTCGTCATGAGCACGGAAAGGGTTAAAGGAAAACGGGATGCATTTAAAAAGAAAAATGAAACCTTTCAGTTTCATTTTATTAAGGGCAGGCAGTGGTCTCTGGGACCACTGCCTGCTCTTAAAAATATTTTCCAACATACTCACAAAGGGAAGGGGTCCCCTGGCGACCCCTTCCCTTTGCGAGTGGTTTACCACCTACTTGAAGTAGGTGGTAAAGTGCGAGTGTTTTGCGGCCGCAAATACGGTTGCAAAACACTAGGACATAGCATGTAGACTCGCTATTAGGAAGGGACGCCCCTTCCTAATAGCGAGAGTCGCAAATGCTATTTTGCGAGTCAGGGACTCGCAAAATAGCATTTGTACATGCTATTACCCTTTTTTGCGGCCACAAACGGGAGTTTCTCCCGTTTGCGGCTGCAAAAAAGGGTCGTACATCTGGCCCTTAGTTTGGTGTGCTTGCAAATCCTGCATTGCCGACCTCTGGTGAGTTACAGCTACTACTGCTGAAACAAGGCCAACGGAGGGACCAATGGGTGAGGCGGCCTGGCCTCAAGGGCCGGCTTTAGCGCTGGTGGAGCCCTGTGCGACAATGTTTGTTGGTGCCCCCCAATGACTCCTTCCGCCACTGATTCCCTCTCTACCACCCTTTAACAGTGCCCCTCAAGTCTCCATAACCATACTCTCGCTCAGATGAATTTAACTTGATTTACAGCACCACTGATACCAGAATGGGCCCAGCAGGCTGTAAAACTATAACATCCTGCGCAAGAGGCTCAGGTAATGTGACTTCCCTGCTGGGGGGTGCGGGAAGGAAAAACAAAGCTACCACCCACCGGTGTGTCCAATCTTCGAAGCATGTGTGTGCTTCTGGTCACCAAAAGGGTGGTGTGATTGTGGGAAAACACCAGGCAAGACCCGCTCCATTGATCACCCACGTGATGGCTGGTACCCCCAGAGTAGACTCACAGGAAAGCTGGTTGGGGCACGGCTAATTGATCTGTTAAATTCTGGCCTGCCTGCTCAGCGCTGTTCATGAATATTCTATCTCTGACGCATAGCATTTTAAATTTGAAGGCGCAGTTGCATGCTCATATATGTTAGACAATTTTAGCGTGCTGGTGCTGCCTCATTGGTAGTGTGCCTCAATTGCAGTATTGTCAGAGGGGAGCTAGAATACGTGACTAATGCATTTTAATGCGGTGATGCGGACACTAGCATTCAAATGCGTTAGTCGAAAGCCCTACCCTAACCCAACCCTGAAACTGCGAAAAGTAAAATTATAACAACAATGTTATTATAACTTTATTTTTCCTGCTCAAAGAGAGCATTTGTTAAAGTTTTCATGTTAATCCCAGCACCCATCATGAGCTGAAATTAACATGAAAACTTGAACAAATGCACACAATCACACCGCAGCCCAGCTCTATTAAGAAAAGAAATGCTGCAACATAGCTGCCAAGGTTTCAAATTGCTATGTGGGATGGTTTCAAACCTGCCTTAACACCGTTCACTTGGATCTGTATGTGAGGAAATGCACCGTCTTTTCACTTTTTTAAGCAAAAGTTTGGAGTGATATTAGGCGCTGCCCCCACACGCGCGTCTGGTTACTGGCGCACATAGCCTTGGTTGCAGCGCACATAGACCTTACACTGCCGCACACAGAGGAAAAAAATTAGAGGGAACATTGATGAGGACTCACCTCACCATAAAATAAATCTGAAACATGAACCAACTGCACAAAGGCAGTATCCAATAAAGCAAGAAGCTAAAAAACAGGTCAGGGAGATCTTAGATCAACTTGAATACCAAGGGGTGATTGAAACATTCACCTCCTCAATGAACAATCCTTTGTTTCCTGTCTCCAAACCAGACAACACCTATCGTCTAGTTTTGGATTACAGACACTTAAACACTTGTTGTAAAACATTTGCAGTGCAAAATGCACATAGCACAGCATTAATGAATAACATTGTGCGTAAAAAATATAAAACCACATTAGACATCTCAAATGGTTTCTTTTGTCAAAACATAGCACCTGAAAGCAGGTACTTAACAGCATTCTCCATAATGGGGACCCATTGTCAATTTTGTCGACTCCCACAAGGGTTCAAGAACAGCCCGGGGTTATTCTCAGCGAGAGTAACAGAGTTACTACAAATTTATGACAATGAGGCATTGTCCTATGTCGATGACATCTATCTGACGGACGATGACCTGGACAAACACTTGAACAGGGTAAGCACCATTATACTGGGCTTCGCCTCTGAGGGCTACAAGTTCAACTTTAAAAAGTCCCGAATTGCCCATCTCAATGTCCTATTTCTAGGATATGAGCTTTCAAGTGAAAGCAAGAGCTTGGCAGCTAACTTTTTAGAAAAGTGTGCGCTGCTCCAACCTCCAAAAACGCTAAAAAACTTACAATCAATCCTGGGTTTCCTAAATTTTGGAAGAACATAAATTCTAAACTACGCAGAAAAGGTTAAACCTCTCGAAGCATTAATCAAACCTGATTTTTCAATCAAGAATTGTTCACAAAGCATGATGACCCTGAGGACAGTGGCCCGGACCCCTCTCTGAAAGATATTATGAGGGCTATTAGAGACTTCCGTGGTACCCTGGAGCCTAAACTGGACTCAGTGACAGAAGAGGTGAAACTCCTACGGGCAGACTTCCGGAAGATGTCAGAAAAGGTCTCTGCGGCGGAAACTGGAATTGGGGGCCTTCAGTCGAAGACGAAGACGCTGGAGGAACAGGTTGCCGCTCTCACCAAGAACCAGGCCGACATCCATGCTCGCCTGGAGGACCAGGAAGGCCGGGCTCGACGGAATAACGTTCGTATAGTTGGCGTGCCGGAAGGACTCGAGGGGCCGTCGACGGACTGGTTTGTAGAAGACCTGATCCTAAACCACCTCAAACCTAAAGATCTGTCAAACCTTTTTTCTGTTGAACGGGCGCACAGGGCCCTGGGAGGTAAGCCCAAACCAGGGGCTCCTCCCCGCACGATCATCGCCCGCATCCTAAACTTCAGAGACAGGGACTCCATACTACAGGCGGCGCGCACTCATGGAGACCTTCATCGCGACAACGCTACCATCCGTTTCTTCCCGGACTTCACGCTTCAGGTTCAACGACAGCGGCGATCCTTCGATGGGGTGAAAAAGGCCCTTCGAGACCAGGGAGTGAAGTACATGATGCTTTTCCCGGCCAGACTCAAAATCCTAGATGGAGAGAAAGCATACTTCTTCGATACACCGGCGGCTGCCAGCGACTGGCTAGAAGGCTGGCGAACTGTTGGTCGGCAGGGGAGGAGGCCATGCTCGGCAGCGCATCGGGGTGATCCAGCCACAGACATGACTGAAGGGCGATCTACCAGTGGCAGCGAGCAGCAGGCGGCTGCGTGACTTTGAGGTGACTCTGGCACCGTTGTGTCCGGTGGTAGGCCCTGCATATTCCCTGCCTGTGTGGGGGGCTGGGTTGTTTGGTTCCACGGAGGATGGGAGACGGGATCCGGGGCTTTTGGCCTGCACGATGCATGGGACAATGTGCGAGACGTTGACAGTCTTTGTTCTTTATTGGTCGCTGGCCTGGGCGGGGGCGGGCACAATGTGGTATGTGGGCGGCCTTGCCGTTTATAGTGTGGGGGTGTATGATTCAACACTAGTTGTGTACCTCTTCCTTATGTCTGCAAGCTTACGTTTCCTCATAAATGTTATTAGTTGTGTTTTCAGGGCGACAGGCACTCTGCAAGTTTTCTTGGTGGGGGGTTTGGGACTCACCTGGCAGGGCGGCAGGGAGGGGGGAGTTTGGGGGTTGGGGGGTAGGACCTCAGGGGTTCGAGGGAGTTGGGGGTACGGGGAGTTTGCTCAAGGCCATAATATTCATCATGCACTGGGGACTGACTTGGAAGTCACGTTCGGGACAATAGTTCCTCCGAGGGGGTGGAGGGGTTTTCGATATGATGGGTGACTCAGCTATGGTAAAGGTCTGGACCTGGAATGTTAATGGGCTGGGCAATAAAATTAAGCGTACATTGGTGCTCCAATATGTAAAGAGGCACTCCCCAGATGTGGTCGTTCTTCAAGAATCGCATCTGAAGGGGAATAGATGTAAAGCCCTCGATCGGTTCGGCTACAAAATGGTCATACACTCGGGGTTCACCTCTGGGTCACGAGGTGTGGGTATCTTAATACGTAATACCCTACCTTTTGTTATTTCGGGCACCTGGGTGGATGAGGCGGGCTGCATCACCGCAGTGGCGGATAGATGGGAGGGACGCACGTTGGTGTTCTGCTCCTGCTATATACCCCCTGGCCTTCATTCTGGGTGCTTTCCCAGGCTGAGCGCGTTTCTGGTAAACCTCCCAGCGGGAACGCTACTTCTTGGGGGTGATACGAATGCTATTATGTGCCCGGTGATTGACCGTTCTAGTGCCCCCACGGGTCGGCATGGTGAGAGGGGCCTCTCGGACTTCGTCACAGCCATGGGGATGGGGGATCTGTGGCGGGCGCAGAACCCCACACTTAGACAGTATACGTTCCACTCGGCACGACACGGGTCCTTTTCAAGGATTGACCATTTATTTACCCAGTCGGATCAGATGGGGGAATTTGGCACCACTACACATATGGCACGGGGGATCTCGGATCACTCTCCTGTCTGTACCACCATCAGGGGCCCTGTCGTAAGCAGAGCGGTTTTTCCAAGAATAGACCCCTGGCGCCTCCGAGACCCTGAAATTGGCGATAAGCTAAGGGGTGGGTCTGAGCTGTATTTTAAGGAGAACCAGGGGTCAGTGGATTCCCAGATTATCCTATGGGAAGCGTATAAGACGGTGCTGCGGGGCATGGCTTAATCACTTATTGGGGCGAAAAAGAAGGAGGAGTCCCTCCAGACTCGGCTCCTGGAGAGTGAAATACATCAGTTGGAGGGGGACGCGGCTGCTACCCCTTCCCTGGATCTTTGCCACAGGCTAAAATTAAAACAGAAGGATCTTAGGGCCCTGGCAGAGAGCGAGGCCAGAGCCTATGCGCTGGCCACTCAGCACCGGATTTACGACAAGGGACTGAAATTGTTGGCGTGGCTGGAGCGCCGGGACAGGGAGCGTTCGTGGGTAGCCGCGGTATGGGACGAAGAGGGCAACCTATGCTCGTCCAGCGCAGATATAGCAGAGGCCTTTGCGGCTCATTTTGAGAGAGTGTACTCACCTGTGTGCACTAGAACCGAGGAAGATTGTGAGGACTTCTTAAGGGACTTTGCGCTTCCAACACTGACTGAGGAGATGCGTGAACGTATGGAGGCAGACGTCACGGTAGAGGAGCTCGCCAAGGCGCTCAACTCCCTGCAGTCGGGCAAAGCATCGGGTCCTAATGGGCTACCGATCGAAATCTATAAAAGACAGGCCTCGATTGTAACAGCCCCCATGCTCGAAATGCTTCAGGAGGCGCGTGAGCGTGGGTACCTGCCCCCTGACCAGAGAGAGGCCATGATCGTGGTGATCCACAAGGCTGGGAAACCAGCAGACCAATGTGCCTCATACCGGCCGATCTCTTTGCTAAATGTGGAAGTAAAGGCTCTTGCCAAGGTCCTAGCGGATCGTATACTGTCGGTGGTTACCGATTTGGTCCATGTGGATCAATCCGGCTTTATACCACGTAGAAGTACCCGTCATAACCTCCGGCGTCTCTATGGGGTTCTGTATATGACCGAGGATGCTGGAGACACCCAGACGGCATTGATGGCGCTGGACGCCTCGATGGCCTTCGACAGCATAGAATGGCCCTACTTGTTTATGGTACTTCGGCGGTTGGGCTTTGGACCGATCTTCTGTAGCTGGGTACGGCTCCTATATAGACAACCGACGGCTAGGGTGCGGGTTAATGGGGCTGTGTCAAGGGCCTTCTCCCTGAGGAGGGGGACAAGGCAGGGATGCCCTCTGTCCCCTCTCCTCTCTGCCCTGGCGCTGGAGCCCTTGGCCCATTGGATCAGGGGGGACCCCTCGATTTGGGGTCTAGCGGCAATGGATGAATGGGAGGAGCGTATATCTTTATACGCTGATGACATCATCCTCTACCTGGCTAGACCATACCACTCGATTGCCCGAATAGTTCACTTATTCGAGTTGTTCGGTAGCTACTCCGGATATACCATTAACTGGTCGAAGTCTGTGATTTTCCCCTTGTCGGGTTCTCCCCCTCGAGTCCCGTCCAGGTGCCCTGCTCCTGTGGTCCTGGAGGGATTCAAGTATTTGGGGGTGTATGTAACACGTAACAGACAGGAGTTTTTTTAGAGGAATCTCGAGCCCCAGCTGACTCGCCTGCAAGCCGATGTGGCCCACTGGCGCACTCTCCCGCTCTCCCTTATGGGTCGGGCGGCAATGTTTAAGATGCTCACGTTGCCGAGGCTACTGTATGTTCTGCAGAACACCCCTTATCAGATACCCACGAGTATTTTCAAACGGATTTCTCAGGCGGTGCGGACCTTGTTATGGGACGGACGGTCCCCTAGGGTGGCGCTACACAAATTACATAGGGGGGTGTATGACGGGGGGTTGGCGGTCCCAGATGTTAAATTATATTACTGGGCGGCACAATTGCAGGTGGTAAATGATTGGGTGTACACTGAAAGGGACGAACCCGCCTACCGAGTAAACAGAATAGTCATGCCACAAGGCACTTGCGAAACTCTCCTGTATGCCCGTAGACCCCAGAAGATGTGGCCGGACCACACTACAGTAGTCTTCCACTGCTGGCAAGAGGCGAATCGACTCCTGGGCTGGGCCGGCAAGATAACCGAGAGAACTCCACTCTGGAAGGGGGACCTGTTGAGGGAAGTGGCGACGTTAACAGGGTTTAAGGGATGGCAGCAAATAGGTATTGAGTATTTGGGGGATGTCTGGAAAGGGGACGCCATCCGTACTTTTGAATATCTCCAGAAGGAGTATAGCTTACATACCTCACAGAGATATCAGTACATATGCCTCCAACATGCCCTACACTCTCACATACCAAGTGGTACAGTAATCCCGGAGTACTCCCCAATGGAAGATCGTTTATTACTTGATCCCATTGCGGAGAAACCCACATCTACAATTTACCGGAAACTGATAAACAATATGCCTGATCCCTTGGTTGGTCTCAGGGCGGCCTGGACCCGGGACCTTGGGAGCCTCGATGAGGAGGACTGGCAGGATGCGCTCCAGGGGCCCAGGGAGATTGCTATCCGTTCTAGGTTTAGGCTTGTTCAGTTCAAAATCCTCCATCGTACATACTATCCTCGCACCCACCTGTATACATGGGGAAGGTGTCAGTCAGCGCTTTGTGTGCGGGGTTGTCAACAAGAGGGCTCCTTCTTCCACATCATTTGGGAGTGTCCGGGGATCAGTTCATTCTGGGTGAAAGTTACGGATATAATGTCTAGGGTGGCGGGGGTGCCTGTTCCGATGGACCCAAAGTGGCTTCTCTTGTTGATCAAAGGGGACAATGTCTGGTCGAGATATGTGGAGCTTTGGCTAGCCCTGGCTGCAGGGGTGGCGAAACGGAATATTGCTAGAGCCTGGGGGGTGTGGGCGCCCCCTCTATGGGAGGACTGGCAGCGGGACCTCGACTGGTGCCAAAGAGCGGAAGAAACTGTATACAAAAGCAGAGGGTGCACTGGAAAATGGAAGAAAATATGGGCGCCTTGGCGTAAATATAGAGAAGCGGGTGCCGCCTTGGAGGAGTAGTCAATTTGTATTGATGATCGACACTTGTGTCTCCCTGACGTGTAATTCTCAAATGATGTCTGCACTGCTCCCCAATGTGCTAATTTTACATGGAATGGTATTGTATGGTCTTATGAGCACTGTTAATAATAAAAAAGATTTAAAAAAAAAAAAGAATTGGACACAAGAACACACAGAAATCTTGCGTTCACTACAGGCTAACAGGTTAGCAACAAATCACTTACAAACACGCGTAAGTCAACGCAACCTGGTGATCCGAATAATTTCGGGTCAATGCGGATTCACCTACTTAACCTTCAATGAGGGTGAGAAAATACCAATTGCATACAAATCTCATTTGTACACACAAGCGGAAATGCGCTTCACTTCAACAGAAAAAATTCTGACAGCAGTTCAAACCGCTGTAGCAAAAGAAAGAGCCCTAGCACAAGGGAAACGCATTATTGTCGTAACCCCAGTACCAGCTTTAGAAGCGGTCACAAAAGCAAGCATTCCAAATGCTAAAGCATTACATCCAAGATGGATACAGTGGGTTAATGATCTTGCTGCAACAGATGTTGAATATGTTTTTGATCCTGATTTAAAAACACAAGCATTCCTGCAATATGAACAAGAATGTCCTCTGCCCACTGAAATTCTGCCTCTCGATCAGTACGAATTCATAATTTACACTGACGGATCCGCACAACCCGCAACAGGGGGTAAGCAAGCTTACAGTGCAGCGTGTGCAATCGTTAAAGGTCACATGCGAAATAGCATCTTCAGACCTATGGTCACAAAAACTCAATCTCTAGGAGATTGTACAGCTCAGCAAGCTGAACTACAAGCATTCAAACTGGCACTTGAAAGTACAGATCGAGAATTCCCCACACTGATAGTGTGCGATTCCTTTTACTGTGTTCAGTCGTATAATGAATATATACAAAACTGGCTTGAAAATGGATTCAAAGATGCGAAAGGTAGCACAATAAAGCATAAAACGCTTTGGGAACAAGTAGTTCAGTTGAAAAACGAACTACCAAAGGCTCACGTGATCCACACACTGAGTCATCAACGTGATGGCGTTCACGTTGCAGGGAATTCATTGGCTGATGAAGCCGCAAAGGGGGCTGTTCAGACGGCTTCCGTAGCTGCGATCACTCATTCAAAAACAAAAATAGACAGTGAGATAATGTTGGCTGTCAATGCTACAAGCAAAGGCAGTGGTGCAGCGTTACCAAAAAAGTTTCCACTCAAGTACTCTTATGTAATTGATGCGAACAACGTTCCTTTTGCTCGAATCCCTGGAGTGGGGATAGGGTAATTCCAAACATGGAACGTAGAACAGCTTTGATTTATGAAGCACATTTGGGGGAGGGTCTGTCACATCAAGGGATCTCTAAAACAATCTTGACTTTAAAAGAGATGTACTGGTGGCCTGGAATGAATACAGAAATCCACATCTTCATCAATAACTGCATAGATTGTAAGGTACAGCATGATGCAGAACGCCACCAGACACCATGCTACGAATGTAGCTGCCCAGTACAGACACCACTGTTAGACAGCATTAGACTATCTACGCGCATGCGTCCTTCTGGACACATGCAATCCCACAGATACTGAATCAAGGTTCCTATGGATATGGCCTCAGCGCTCGGCTGACGCTCGAACTGTTATAAAAGATTTGCGAGTCTTTATCGGCACATACGCAATAGGCACGCTACATTCTGACCAGGGCCCTGCGTTTAGCTCTCGGGATTACAAAGAAGCCATGGCCAGTCTGGGCGTTGCATTGCGGTACTCCTCTCCATTCCATCCTGAGGGAAATTCGGTTGTGGAAAGGAAAAACCGGGACATAAAGCAGTCTATAACAGCTAGGGTATTAGGTTCGGGGGATGGGTGGGTCAAACATCTTTATGGGGTCCAAAGCTCATTAAATAACTTGCCAAGAAGTTCTCTAGGGGGGGGTCACTCCATATGAGGTCCTATTTGAGACAAGAATGTGGGTACCAGACCTCGATCACGTAGGCACAGTGGTGGAAAATAAACCGTTTGATATCAAAGATTGTTTGGCTGTTTTACAGGAACTCAATGAACTAAGATTGAAACAAAGCAACGTATTCCTGCAGCCAACCACCACTGGGGAAAAACCGGCGGTCCCAGCAAGGCCTGTCTGCATTCCAAAAGTTGGGGATCTAGTCAGAGAAAAGATTGCGGACAAGAAGGAATTTGGACCTTCTTACAGACAACCAGTACCTGTCCTAGCAGTTCAAGGAACAAGAACAGTACTTCTGCCGCCCCTTGCTGGAAGAAAGGAGAAAATATTTGTGTCCATCGACCTCATCAAACCACAGTATGTGGCCAATACTAAATAGTAGGCCTCGTGGACTCCGAGCTAGTAGCAGATGCACTCCTCTCGCTACTATCCAAGAGGTTCAGACTGAAAGACTGATAACCATCGAGAATTCAGCAGTAACAGATGAAGGACTAAGCAACAATGCAATGGAACTCATCCCTCTTAAAAATCAAGTAACAGTTCGTCCAAATACACTTGTCTACACCAATGTAGCAAGTGATCAACTGGTTCCAGCGATTTCTACAAATCCTGATGCAATTTCAACAATTGACAGAACTGCTTCTGGCTATTTCATTAACTTTGATACGTCCTCAGAAGATCCGAGTGAACCTGAAACGACGCCAGCATCATTAACATTCAAGCAGCAAGTACAAGACTTTCTTCACTCTCTGAAAACAACTTATCTGGTTTCACCATGGATTGAACTCTGGATTATTTCTGGAATATTTTTTTCCTGCTTTGGCTAGCTTTGGTTATGACTATGAGCGTGCTTATAAATGGCAGATACATCCATGTGAACACTGAAAGAAAAGATGTGAACTTACTTTTGAAACCTCATAAATCTTCCCATCGTGAAGCAAGAGACTTGTCAACAGTGAACATCACAGCCGTTCCTATACAGGATGGTATAGTGTGGGACAAAACAGAATTTGATATTTTTGGCCCGACGGAACAATTGAACATTCCACATTTGTTTAAAATTTCACTAAGTGATCTCATTTCGTCTAGTACCTATTCTGATGATTGGGACTTTGAGACTGTTAACGACATAATGTTTGACCTAGAAAAATCTGCTGCATTTTCTAAAAATGAATATTTAGAGGGTTCATCAGACTATGAACAGCTGTATTGCTATAACCACTATGGTCATCATTATTTGCATAAATCTGCAACACCTAGAAATGTGTTTATGTTTAACCAATGGGAGCATTGTCCTACACCACCAAAAGGTAGTTCAAAAACATTTGTCAACAAGTTTCCATATTTTTCAGGTTATAATACATCTGATCCAGAAACGTTTTACTATAAAAATGTAAACAAAACAGGACTGAAAATTATGTTAACAAATACAAAACAGATTTACTCTGCAGCATTTATTGCCCAACTGTCTAGACAAGGTTTTGACTTATGGAAGGACACAATAGACACTAAAACTGTCTGGGGTACTAAAGATTGGCAAGTGTAGGGGATAGAAGCTTTATTTAGAGCCTGTATCATCCCTGAACAAATAATGTTTTTGAATGAAACTGTCCAACAAACATCTTGTCTTGGACTAGCCAAGATCAAAGAGATGAAAACACCTTCTGTACCAACACCTGCAAGTGATAACAATACACAGGCAGCGGTGACAGTTGACACAATACTACAACTCAACAGATCTAATCCTGATTGGAGAAAATGGTTGATCTGGCCCACAGACACAAACAACTGTCAGGAAAGATTCCTGAATAAAACTCAGGGCTTTACTATTCATAGGCCAGACCCAAGATACGTCCAAAGACAGCATCCGGGGGTAGTAACAACATATAGTGTAGGAAAATTATGCCTCGATTGACTGCATAAATCTACACTACAGGATGTGAAACAACACTTATCCTTGCTTAAAGAGGACGCAGACCTTAGGGAATTCTTGCTTGGACCAAGAAAACCGCGTCAAAAACGTTTCATATATGCCGGCATTTATGCTGCCTATAATGAAGCATGGAAAGTGTCACAGATAGAGGCTGCAGAACGAATACGTGAACTTGATCGTATTAATTTAGAGAAAACCCTCTCTGTAGTCGACACTGGGTTAACAACTTTGTCCTCCAGAATATATTCACTGGACGGCATTGTATCCTCTGCTATCAACATACTGGAACAAGATTTGGCGATGTTACAACAAGGCCAGTCTCAATTACGTTCTATTGTGTTATTAAGCTGGACGCTGCAATCTTTGCGAGCGGGCTATGTGCCTTGGCGTTTTATCAACACAACGGCTCTGTTTGCAGAATACAATCTCACTGATAAACAGATCGAACTGACACAAAGAGGAGCAAAGTATACAGTGCTGCGCATTGAAAAACTGGAAAAGTTACCATTCACAGTGGCAGAAAAACAAGCTACAGAATGGCTTATTCATGGCAAAATCACACTACCTGTGACTACTTTTCAGTTTCAGTATTGCCTCAAACAAATGCAAGCAGGCAAATATGAAAGGTTGGGTAAGGAATACATCAAGACATCTTGGAATTTACCATACACATATAGATGTTGGAGTGGGGATCGTGAAGTGTTTCTGAGCGGTACACACTGTAAAAATGCACTGAGCGGTTCACTGATATGTCAGGACATTTCTTTACACGGGGCTTGTAATAGTTCTGTGGCAAATTTGTCTTGCCACCAGCAGGGTACACCAGCTGCTGTGATTAATCCAACGTTTGGACAACTTTCTAATGGGAGTTACCTCATGTTGAATGATCAGAGTTGCTGTGGCATGTTGCCAGGCATCCCATATCTAGTAACGGTGAACTCCAGGGTCACTTGCTGAATGCAAGTATTGTTTGCCCCAATAGACACAGTCAGGGAGTCGCCTTTGTGGCCTTCGCTGAACGTCTCTTTTATAAGATTTGATACTTTAAGCAGAATGAAAGCCATGCTTTTACAACAAACAGTGCCTTTGACCTCGGCCAAAGAAACCTATGATCTACAAGTAGCAAGGACTTCGGCTGAGATACAGTCTTTAATACGTACAAACTGCCCTATACATTTTGTAGAAATGATAGCACGTATCTTCAACATGTCTGATACAAGTGGAATTGTACATGTATTAAAGAGCATCTGTTCCGGCCTGTTAACACCTTTCCAGGCAATACTCGGAATCATCCCAAACTTTGCACATTCGGTGTTTGGTGGCATACCATTAACTCTAGCACTTGTTGCCGGAATTCTATTTCTCTTCCTGCTATTACGCTATGGCCAGCCTATTCGCAGACATCACTCCGAGCGAAATGGAGAAAGCTCTCCTTGAGCGAAAGTGCCGTGAGCGAATAGTACAGCTTTTGGGCATGAATCGTCTACAGGAACTTAATACCACGTGGTTCCTGTCGTTCATACCAATCTGGCAAGATTGCATCTTACCTGTTCTACGATGCCTGCTATGCGGTGAAGAATGCGTGTTGGACACCTGTCTAACATTTCCATCAGCTACGCCAACGGATATCGATACTCTGCTGGACCCGATAACGGCCCATGCTCTGTGTTGTCCCCAGAGGCTACCAATCCTGATGACGGCATTCATTGAGATCTCACAGACGCTTCCGGCTGCTGCTGAGATACAAGAAAGATCTACAGGCACACAGGTAACAACGGACGCGAACATTGCTGCGGCATCCTATGCTGAAAGCGATGCTTCATATCTCTGTGCAATTAATCTACTACATGAGGTGTTCCGAATGTCACCAGCTACAGTGGACGATATTTTGTCTACAGAAATAGATGATCTCATGTTTACACCAGACCCGTACACTGACTCTGATTCAGCCCACAGTGTTCCAGAGATGCAGTAACAATTTGGCCTTCATATTTCAAAAACTTGGAACTTTTCCCAAATTGAACTTTTTCCCATTTTTTCAAATCAAATGGCACAACAATCTGCTTGAAGTAGAACTATTCTTATAGTACGGACTTCGCGGTACTTCCTCAGACACTTTATCATTGTGTTAGTCTAAAAAAGTTCATTAATTTCCATGACATGAAATGACTTTGATTTTGTACAACTTGTCGATCATTTTTTTGTCACATGTAAATATTACTGCTTATTTCATTTGAATTGCATTTTATTTTCGAATATATGCCTGAAATGAAAAGCGATGCTTAAAATGTACAGTACTTTTTGCATTCTAATAGGTTTTTTAAATGCTTTTAAGAAATATTTTAGCAATATGCGGTACTCCATTTTATGTTTAGCATTTTAAATGTTTAGCATTTATGTTATTATCGTACACACGAAAGTGGAGTGGGTGTTGTATTCCTCTTAGGATGTCCGTATATAGGTTTTCCTGTATCATGTCCTTATATAGGCACAATTCGCCCTGCCCTTATATAGGCATAAAATCCCAGTCCTTATTTAGGCATTAAACCGTGCACTCCAAATACAGGCATGGTCCCCGACATTCGTCCACCCTAAACGTCACAACGAGTTCTTGAAGAACAGACCCTTAGGCTTTGGGAGTTTCCCTAGCACAGGACTATTGATTTCTTCAAGGACTCATCTATTATTCATGAACCGTTATACCTTAGGGGTTCATTCATGACGTCTTCCGCTGTCCGACTCACGTCAATGCTAACATTGTGAGGTACCTCTCAGGTATAAATATACCTTCCCTAGCCCTTGTAAACTAGAGGAGACCTCGACTTCAGAGGAGCCCGTTTCCCGGCCTGACGCACTGAGAAGACGCTGTCATCCCTGCACGCAGAGAGTCCAGCTTCCAGTGATCTGACTTCCCTTGCGGGGTGTTGGAGTTCGAGTCTGGAAAGAGAGTCCCACCTCTCTCATTCTTAAGGTATGGAGCTGACTAGAACCTAGAGGGACTCTTGGCATACTAGGCATACTAGGCATACTAGACTTAACATACTCTTAGTATACCATAGTAAGGAATACTTCACCTACTTCATACCTCTCCCTACACCTAGGTTAGGTTAGGTACATTGGGGTAGAACTAGCTTAGAAACGCATCGTATGAGTACTCGCATTTTTAGTCTATGTTATTTATGTAAATGAATATCTACTAAAGATCATGCTAGCGCAGTATTATTTATTTCTACTGCTTACACTGTACATTATTTATCTTGCATACTGTCTTGTGATCGTAACAGCACATTTTACTTATACAAGAAACAAGACTGTTCAATAAATCTTTTATTGAAACGCCCGTCTATTCTTTCTGTGTAACTTTGAGGAAAACTAAGCATGCACGATTGAGCTGAATGAAGCGGTTATCTATTGTTTCCACGACTCTGGGACACGTTCTGATTCTAAAGGGAAACAAAGTGGTCATGTTTTGCGGCTGCCAGAAACTACTCCCTTCTTGTTGTTAAGGAGTTTCCAGTGGCCTCTGAGCTAGGTGGCACAAGTAATTAAGTTTAATATACTCGATAGGGACATACCGACCTCAGTCCTATGTCAAGCCTATAGGATATATTATTCCAATGCGCAGAGCCTATTAGGGAAATAGGAGCTACACTACACAGCTAGGCACTTTGCAAAGAAAGGGTCATTTTTCACTGTGAAAATGTGGTGTGTCCACGTTGCGTTTTGCGCCGTTCCTGTCGCGGGCACTAGGCCTATCCACACAAGTGAGGTACCATTTTTCTCGGAAGACTTTGGGGAACGCGGGGTGCATGGAATTTTGTGGATCCACGCAGATTCCAGAACTTTCCACCACAGAAATGTGAGGAAAATGTGTTTTTTTTTACAGTTTGTTAGGTTTGCGAGGGATTCTGGGTAACAGAACCTCGTGAGAGCCAGTCAAGTCACCGCATCCTGGATTCCCCTGGGTGTCTAGTTTTAAAAAATGTATAGGTTTGCTAGGTTTCCCTAGGTGCCGGAAGAGCTAGGGTTCAAAAACTACAGCTAGGCACTTTGCAAAAAAAGGGTCATTTTTCACTGTGAAAATGTGGTGTGTCCACGTTGTGTTTTGGGCCGTTTCCTGTTGCGGGCACTAGGCCTACCCACACAAGTGAGGTACCATTTTTCTCTGAAGACTTTGGGGAACGCGGGGTGGTTGTAATTTTGTTGATCCACGCAGATTCCAGAACTTTCCACCACAGAAATGTGATTTTTTGGACAATTTTTTAGGTTTCTAAGGGATTCTGGGTAACAGAACCTGGTGAGAGCCAGTCAAGTCACCCCATCCTGGATTACCCTGGGTGTCTAGTTTTCAAAAATATATAGGTTTGCTAGGTTTCCCTAGGTGCCGGCAGAGCTAGGGTTAAAAAACTGCAGCTAGGCACTTTGCAAAAAAAGGGTCATTTTTCACTGTGAAAATGTGGTGTGTCCACGTTGCGTTTTGCGCCGTTTCCTGTTGCGGGCACTAGGCCTACCCACACAAGTGAGGTACCATTTTTCTCGGAAGACTTTGGGGAACGCGGGGTGGGTGGAATTTTGTGGCTCCATGCAGATTCCAGAACTTTCCACCACAGAAATGTGAGGAAATGTGTTTTTTTGGACAATGTTTTAGGTTTGCAAGGGAGTCTGGGTAACAGAACCTGGTGAGAGCCAGTCAAGTCACCCCATCCTGGATTCCCCTCAGTGTCTAGTTTTCAAAAATGTATAGGTTTGCTAGGTTTCCCTAGGTGCCGGCAGAGCTAAAGTTCAAAATCTACAGCTAGGCACTTTGCAAAAAAAGGGTCATTTTTCACTGTGAAAATGTGGTGTGTCCACGTTGCGTTTTGCGCCGTTTCCTGTCGCGGGCACTAGGCCTACCCACACAAGTGAGGTGCCATTTTTCTTGGAAGACTTTGGGGAACGCGGGGTGAGTGGAATTTTTGGATTTACCCAGATTCCAGAACTTTCCACCACAGAAATGTGAGGAAATGTGTTTTTTTGGACAATGTTTTAAGTTTGCAAGGGAGTCTGGGTAACAGAACCTGGTGAGAGCCAGTCAAGTCACCCCATCCTAGATTTCCCTGGGTATCTAGTTTTAAAAAATGTATAGGTTTGCTAGGTTTCCCTAGGTGCCGGCAGAGCTAGGGTTAAAAAACTACAGCTAAGTACTTTGCAAAAAAAGGGTCATTTTTCACTGTGAAAATGTGGTGTGTCTACGTTGCGTTTTGGGCCGTTTCCTGTCACGGGCACTAGGCCTACCCACACAAGTGAGGTACCATTTTTCTCGGAAGACTTTGGGGAACGCGGGGTGTGTGGAATTTTGTGGATCCACCCAGATTCCAAAACTTTCCACCACAGAAATTTGAGGAAAATGTGTTTTTTCTTTACACTTTTTTAGGTTTGCAAGGGATTCTGGGTAACAGAACCTGGTAAGAGCCAATGAAGTCACCCCATTCTGGATTTCCCTGGGTTTCTAGTTTAAAAAAATGTATAGGTTAGCTAGGTTTCCCTAGGTGCCGGCAGAGCTAGGGTTCAAAAACTACAGCTAGGCACTTTGCAAAGAAAGGGTCATTTTTCACTGTGAAAATGTGGTGTGTCCACGTTGCGTTTTGCGCCGTTTCCTGTTTCGGGCACTAGGCCTACCCACACAAGTGAGGTACCATTTTTCTTGGAAGACTTTGGGGAACACGGGGTGGGTGGAATTTTGTGGATCCACGCAGATTCCAGAACTTTCCACCACAGAAATGTGGGGAAAATGTGTGTTTTTTTTACAGTTTTTTAGGTTTGCAAGGGATTCTGGGTAACAGAACCTGGTGAGAGCCAGTCAAGTCACCCCATCCTGGATTCCCCTGGGTGTCTAGTTTTCAAACATGTATAGGTTTGGTAGGTTTCCCTAGGTGCCGGCAGAGCTAGGGTTCAAAAGCTACAGCTAGGCACTTTGCAAAGAAAGGGTCATTTTTCACTGTGAAAATGTGGTGTGTCCACGTTGCGTTTTGTGCCGTTTCCTGTTGCGGGCACTAGGCCTACCCACACAAGTGAGGTACCATTTTTCTCGGAAGACTTTGGGGAACATGGGGAGCGTGGAATTTTGTGGATCCACGCAGATTCCAGAACTTTCCACCACAGAAATGTGAGGAAAATGTGGTTTTTTTTACAGTTTTTTAGGTTTGCGAGGGATTCTGGGTAACAGACCCTGGTGAGAGCCAGTCAAGTCACCGCATCCTGGATTCCCCTGGGTGTCTAGTTTTCAAAAATGTATAGGTTTGCTAGGTTTCCCTAGGTGCCGGAAGAGCTAGGGTTAAAAAACTACAGCTAGGCACTTTGCAAAGAAAGGGTCATTTTTCATTGTGAAAATGTGTTGTGTCCACGTTGCGTTTTGAGCCGTTTCCTGTCGTGGGCACTAGGCCTACCCACACAAGTGAGGTACCATTTTTATCGGGAGACTTAGGGTAACACAGAATTGTAGAGCAACTGTTATTACCTATTGACTTTTGATGCCTTTCTGCCTTCCAAATGAAAGACAATGTGTAAAAAATAAGTCATTTTGAAAAATGACCTATAATTCTCATGCTAGTATGGGTATTCCCAATTTCGGAAATGTGCAAATATCTACTGTTTCTAAACTCTATATTTTGTTCCCATTTCAGAAATACATAGGTGTCTTTCATACCGATTTTTCCATGTATACATTTTCCCAGAATAATTGCTATATACCCGGTACATAATAAAAAACCATTGCAAGTCGCTGCTCAGTTATTGGCTCTGGGTTCGTTGGGTTCTTGGTGAACCTACAAGTCCTATATATCCCCACAACCAGAAATGTCCAGCGGATGTAACGGTATATTGATTTTAAACAGCTGTCATATTTAGAAGAAGTTACAGGTAAAAATGTTGACACAAATGGCTGTTTTTTTCAACTAATTTTCAATTTTTCCTATATTCAACGGTTAGTTTCTATAAAGAAACCTTGAAGGATCTACACAATTGACCCCTTGCTGATTTCAGAATTCTGTCTACTGTTCTAAAATGTATAGCTTTCCAGGATCCATTATTGCTTTCATACCCATTTCTACCATTAACTGGAAAGAGGTTGAAAGCACAAAAAATAGCAAAAATAGGCTATGTCCCAGAAAAATGCCAAAACTGTGTAAAATATTTTGGTTTTCTGACAAAAGTCTGCTTGTCCCTGAAAGCTGGAAAGATGGTGATTTCAGCACCACAACCCCTTTTTTGATACCATTTGCAGGGAAAAAACCAGATGCTTTCATCTGTAGCCCTTTTTTCCCATTTTTCAAAAAACAAAACTAAATTTAGCTGTATTTTGGCTCATTTCTGGGTCCCCTCCAGGGGAATCCACAAACCCTGGGTCCCTTTAGAGTCCTCATGATATTGGAAAAAAAGGACGTAAATTTGGCATGGATACCTTATGTGGTCAAAAAGTTACAGGGGCCTAAGCGCGAACTACCCCAAATAGCCAAAAAAGGCTTAGCACAGGGGGGGGGGGAAGGCCTAGCAGCGAAGGGGTTAAAGAAAGTAACATGCACCCTATTTTTGAGTGTAAAATGTTCATAAACAGCCAATCAATTATCTGCTTTTTAAAAAAGAGCATCTTGTCCACCATTTTAGATACCTCTCATTCTACCAACTGACTACCTCAGCTACAGACATCTTTTCATTACTTCCAGACATCCCTTCAAGATGCTTACAGTATGGATTGTTGGGCACAGCTATGTTTTCTGGTGCAAAAGGTATCCTGAACACAGAGGTATTGACAAAGACCTAGCTTTGCAAAATGTGGATATTAAATGGATTGCACAGAGAGGTTTAAAGTGGCACCAATTGATGCCTTTGGGTAAAACCTTTTTGCATCTCCAACCCCCTGGCCTCATGATTATGCACTGTGGTGGCAGTGACCTAGGCACATTGACTGGGGTAGGTCTGGAAATGCTCATGAAGGACACCTTTGCACAACTGATGTTGTTTTTGCCTCAAACTGTCTTTGTATACTCTAATATATGCCAAAGACAGAAATGGAAGTGGTCAAACCAATTCTGTCCACAGATTGAGAAAGCTAGAAAGAATGTCAATAAAGCTGTTTCTGGTTACCTCAGAGACCATAGGATGGGCTCCATCTATAACAACAATCTACGTTTTGATATGGATGACATCTACAGAAGTGATGGAGTACACTTCACAGATCAAGGAAACAGAGTCTTTCTCAACAACCTAAAGCTGTGCATCCGCACTTACATGTAGCTACAAAAAACTCATAATGAAAACAAGGGCTCTTTTTAGAGCCACCCTATAATTAGGGGTGGGCGGAATTTGCGTAGTCGCGCTACGCAAAGCTCCGCGAAACGGTAAAAAATCTCTGCGAGCACGCAAAAGTTCCGCGAACACGCGGAATTGCTTCTTCCGCCCGTTTGCGATGCTTTTTCCTGTTCGCGAACGCTGTTTGCGTGCTCGGGGAGAAATATCTCACGAACACGCATTTTGAAAGCGCGAACAAGCAAAAAATTCCGCGAAGCCGCGGCTCGCGGAATTTTTGGTAATTCCGCATTCTCCGCGGAACGCGAAATTACCCAAATTCCGCGAGCGGAACGGAATTTACCGCCCAGGCCTACCTATAATACAATAGTGAATCTATTTTTTTTTTTACACATACATACTCTTTTTTAATTTTTTTATGGATTCGCGCACCCATTGCGAATCTGCAAAAACATGAATTTAATGTACTACAACACACTACACTTTTCAGGTTTAACTATTAATTTTTAATTTTAGATATTTTTACTAACTATCAATTTTCATCTTATCATTAACTTCAATCATACTACCTCTATAAAGCAACTTCACAAATGCAACACTACCTTCTAAATTATATACTACTAAATTATTTATGTGAGGTGGATCTGCGAATCCAACGCGCTGTTACACGGGGAGGCCGCACTGAGAGCCGCGTTGGGGTCGCGACTCCAAAATAGAAAGAAAAAAAAATGCCCCACTTCCATTATTCGGGATTCGCCCCGGGGACCCCATCCCCTGGGGCATTACTTCTTTTTAAAAAAAAATAATAATAATATTACAGAAGGAGGGCCGCGTGGCCCCCCTTTCCTTGGCCACTTTCGGCCCCGGGGACTCCATCACCGGGGCATGGCCATCTATTTTTAAATTATTTATTTATTCAATTTAACAGGAGGGGGACTGCATGGCCCCCCTCCTGAGGCCATTTTTGGCCCCGGGGACCCCATCCCCCGGGGCTTTACCTCTGTTTTTTTAAAACAAATACGGGTGGGGGGCCGCGTGGCCCCCTTCCCTGGGCCACTATTGGCCCTGGGGACCCCATCCCCCGGGCCTGGCCAGCCTGGATTTGTTTTTGGAGAGGGGGGCTACATAGGGGGCCACGTGGCCCCCTCCTGAGGCCAATTATGGCCCCAAAGACCCCAGGGCCCGGCCTTATTTTTTTTTTAAATAAATAAATCAAAAGGGAGGGGTGGAGTGGCCCCCTCCCGGGCCACTTCTGGCACCGGGGGCCCCATCCCCCGGGGCTGGCCCTCAATGTTGGGGACCACGGGGGAGCCCCAATGACCCAGCGGTCCCTGCTGGCTCCCCGCCTCCTACGGGAGCCGCCATTGCTTTTGAACAAGGGGAGCTGCTGGCATGCAGCTCGTCTTGTCCAAAAGCAATTTGCTTTGCTTCATGGAAGCGAGAGCAGGTTTTCTGTTCTTGCTTCCATGAAGCAAAGCACAAGTTTGCAATGACAGGGCGGGAGCTGTGCTCTCGCCCTGTCATTGCAAACTGCAATGTCCCGGGGGTGGGCACCCTGGGACATTGCTGAAGCCGGCCCTGGGGGGTGGCGGTCCCCAGGGCCACCTAGGGCTCCAGGAGGGGGGCCGCGTGGCCCCCTCCCAACATAAACATAACCCTGGGGAGGTGGTGGTCCCTGGGGCTGGGAGTCTGCAACGGTCCCCCAGCTTCTTTTAATTAGTGCCCCGGGGGTGGTGGTCCCCGGGTCATGTGGGGGGCTCGAGCCCCCACACTACTTTATTTTTTAGCACAGCCCCAGGGAGGTGGCGGTCCCCAGGGCTGCGGGGGCCACGTGCCCCCCATATATGAATTAAAACACCGGGAGGTGGCGTCTCCAGGGCTGCGTGAGGGGGCAGCAGCCCCCCATGCTTTTTTTTTAAAAATAATAAATCCCCGGGTAGGTTGCGGTCCCTGGGGCTGCGGGGGAGCCTGCGAGCCCCCCACATTTGAACAATTATCACCCCGGGGAGGTGGCGGTCCTCAGGGCTGCGGGGGCCTCCAAAAGGCCCCCGCATAAATATTTAAAAATGCCCCCGGGACCTGGCCCACCCAGGGGCTCATTAAAACGAAGCACGGGACACCGCGGTTCATTTTTAAAAATTTTCTCAGGGGGATTTGCGCACCCAGCGCGACTTCCGCCCAAAAAAAATGCTTTTTTTGGCCCTGGGGGGTCCCTGCGGGACCCCCTGACCAGGCCTAGGGGGTCAGGATGTTTCTACCCTGCCCCCTTTCCTTCATTTATAGCCTTTTTTTACCTTTTTCTTGTGACTCGGTTCAACCGAGTCACAAAATGGCTGCCAACACATTTTGGTTTGGAGTGTTGGCAGCCAATCAGAATAAAGCTTGTGCTCGGGAGGGTTCGCGATTCCTCCTCGGCCACCAGATATCGATATTTTTTATTTTTGAATTTCTCAGGAACTACTGAAAGGATTTACACCATTTAAAAAAAAGTTCGCTTTCTGAACCAAGGGCTACCTTTTTACCAAATTTGGTATAATTCCGTTCAGCAGTTCAGGCTGTAGCTTTGTCTAAAGTTTCCGGCGGAAATTAACATGGAGAAGACGTGTTTTGGGAACCCCCTTTTTTCTCGGTCCCCGCTTGACAAATCACCCCGAAACTTTCAAGACAGTAGCTGACCTCAATGAACCATTAGTTTTGAAAATTTCGCGAAGATTCGTCAAACGGCGCTAAAGATATTGGCAAAAGAAAAAACGCTTTTTGAATAGAAACGAGGTCCTAACTATAACTACCTACTGGCGACCACCAGTAGGTAATATATATATATAATATATATATAGTAATATATATATAGTAATATATATATATATATATATATATCTCCCAAATTTTGCCCTGCAAATGAGTCCGCACTTACAACCAGGTAAGTTGCACAACAACATTTATTTACGTGGATGAAGCAAGCATTTTAGTCCGAGTCTAGTTCCTGTAACTGCCTGACGCGTTTCCGAGATCATTATCTCCTTTTTCAAAGACACTTGAAAACCCAGCATTTTCGCTGCACCGTTGTCGCTTCTGCTCTATTTCAATGATTTCACCTTCCGGTGCGTTCTTGCAAGGTATACTGCTTTACATAATTGATTAGTACTCCACTCTTTTCTTGCAAGGCATTACGGTACATGTAGTATAGTTGCTTTTTACCCTCTATTGGGTTTCTGTGGTTTTCACAATTTTATCAAGGGAACCAACCCTCCAGTGGGTATATATATATATATACCGTTGAAATACAATACACAATAAATACAGTGAAAATACATAAAACCTGCAAATGGTGTCATCAACATCATCACTAAGAGTCATAAAACCCTCTTGACCAAGCCTTTTAAAAACAGATTTAAGAAGGAGGGTTCCCTTCCTGCCCTTTAACTTAAAGTGAATTGTGCACAAGGCTTTGTTTGCCAAGTGGCTTGGTGGCAAGAGTATATAAATAATATACACCTGTGAGGTGAAGCTGGTTTTCTAAGCATACTCGCCCTTTCCCAACGGGCCATAGACTTACGCTACTAGCAACTGTTATAGTCTATGTAAGTATAAGGTGCAAGTGCAGCAAATAAGGTGCAATGGACATTATTGATGTAAAAATGTGACTGCAACAGTTTAGGTACCTTAGTGGTGGTCGTTAAGTACAACATCTGGGGACAGTAGCCGTCAAGAGCAGCAATTTAAGTGCCCTAGTGCTTTATCTGGCTAGTAATGCCTTTATACCAGTATATGGTAAGGGGTGCTATAAAGTACAGTGTCCAGGGACAGTTGCACACTACAGGAAAATCTTGTTTATTTTGCCGCAGGTAACAAGGTTACTGACAGACGCATTTTTGGCCCACTGGCCTTTGTCAATGTCAGCGAGATCGGCGTCATAGTCAAATTTATATACAAAATAAAACATGATAGGGCGGCATCTCCGTGTAATAGAAACAATGGTACTTGCATGTCTCATGTATATGACTCACTATAGTGGTGGCCATCTTATCTGGGTGCCACAATAGTAGTGTGCTCTAGGCAAACCCCATGATGTTGATTACCTGCATAGGATATATCGAACAATTTATTCCCAAATATTATACCAACATGATTGCTTTGCTATTTAATTTGTTTATAAATACAGGCACACACACACAATATATTACAGATACAGACAGTGACAAAGCCACTCAAATGACATATGTTAGAAACAGTATAACTGTTATAGTATAGTAGTACAGAAAGAATAGTAATTTAACTTATGCAGTAGCTTAGTATATATATTTAAGTCTCAGAAACATTTTCAAAACACTTACACTCACTGGTGCATGTCATCAGTGATGTCATCAGTGATGTCACTGACCATAAGTAGTGCATTTTGGCGGCGTAATATGTGAGGTCATAAGCAGTGCATTTCGGTGGTGTAAGGAATGCACTGCTCAGTTAACTATAACTGCACCGCCCGCCACAATGCTGTGAATACACGATGTGCATTTGCATGCACAACGTGACAGGCACCGCGCGGCGCCTGCCACCTTGTGCATACAAATGCAGGGGGGTACCACAGGTACCCCCCATGTGCACCCTCCACCCCCCCAACCTCCTGGGGGCCCGCTACGGGCCCCCAACATCGAAGACAGTATGCCTTTCCATGGCGGCAACGCCGCCATGGAAAGGCTGATCTCCGCAGGCATCGTAATATGGATGGCGGTGTCTTGCAGACACCGCCACCATATTAACCTGGTTTTCTGCTGGTCGATGAGTCGACCGGTGGAAAAGCGGCGGACGGTCTTTCCGTCCGCGGCGGACCCCCAGCCATCATAATATGGTGGGGGGTCTTTGCTGTGTGGATGGCGGGCGGATCGCCCCCGTCGGGCCGGCAGTGACTACCGCCGGCCCGGCGGGGGCGATCCGCCCGCCATCATAATGACCCCTTAGTTTTTTTTTCAGTGAATTTCTATTTTTTTAAATTTCATTTCCTAACTGTAACTTGTGAACTTTGAGTGTGGGTGTGCGCGTTGGTGTATAGGTCAGTGACTGGGTATATGAGTGGCTGTATGGGTCTGTGAGTTGGTGTGTGAGTGGCTGTATGGGTCTGTGAGTGGGTGTGTGAGTGCCTGTGTGGGTCTGTGAGTGGGTGTGTGAGTGCCTTTGTGGGTCAGTGACTGGGTCTGTGAGTGGCACTATGGGTCTGTGAGTGGGTGTATGAGTGGCTGTGTGGGTCATTGAGTCGGTGTGTGAGTGCCTGTGTGTGTCTTTAAGTGGGTATGTGAGTGGTGCTGTGGGTTTGTGAGTGGGTGTGTGTGAGTGCCTGTGTGGGTGTGTAAGTGGATGTGTGAGTGGCTGTGTGGGTCTGTGAGTGAGTATGGGAGTGCCTATGTGGGTCTGTGACTGGGCTGTGAGTGCAGCTATGGGTGTGTGAGTGGGTGTGTGAGTGCCTGTGTGTGTCTGTGAGTGGGTGTGTGAGTGCCTATGTATGTCTGTGAGTGGGTGTGTGAGTGCCTGTGTGGGTCTGTGACTGAGTTTGTGAGTGGCGCAATGGGTCTGTGAGTGGGTGTGTGAGTGGCTGTGTGGGTCTGTGACTGGGTGTGTGAGTGGCTATGTGTGTCTGTAAGTGGGCATGTGAGTGGCGCGTTGGATTTTGGACATTTACATATTTAGGATATTCAAAAGTGAGAACCATGGACTCGGCTCTCACCAGAAGATGACAAGAAAGAAACCACTGATCACAGTGACTACAGATCAGATTGCTCTCCATTAGATCAATGATGCATTCACCTCCATTAAAGATTTAAAATTGTTTTTCAACTTGGAAGATGCGAGGAAACATATTTGATTCGCCTCTGCCAAGCCTAAGAAATTTTGAACGTTTCTGCTTTGCTGAAGTGAAGCTTCAGCTGGGGCACCTGCTATGTCTATATTTGTAAGTGCTTCCTGTTGAGGTTTAATTTTGTGAAATGCACACCAGGGCCAGAATGGAATCTCATTTTTCCCAGAAGATTCTCAGTTTTGCCAAAAACATCTACCCAACTGGAGTACTTTCATCGGGTAAATACTTAAGTGCATATTCTGCACTAAAGCTGCATAAAGGACCATAGGGTAATGTCTCCAGTGACCTACTAATGATACTACTAATGAAAATGGGGAGGGGGTTGCACAGGCCCCCTTCCCTGGCTGATTTCGGCCCCGGGGACCACACCCCCTGGGGACCAGCCACAATTCAATGGGAGAGGGGGGCTGCGTGGCCCCTCGCCCCAGGCCGATTTCAGACCTGGGGCTCCCTTTCCCCCAGGGCCCGGCATTGTTATGCTGGGTGCCCTGGAGCCCACCCAGGTTACCCAGTCTGCACCATTGGGGACTGCGGGGGGGCTGAATGCCCCTGCAATCCCTGCTGGCTCCCCAATTCGAGCAGGAGTCGGCATTGCTCCTACACACAGGGAGCTGCTAAACATGCAGCTCCCTCTGTGTGGGAGCAGTCCTTTCATCTGTTTCCCTGCCCGCATGACAGTGAGCAGGGAAACAGATGAAAACTCCACTCCCAGCAAGCAGGTGCAGTTTGACAACTCTTGGTTGCTGGAAGCAAAGTTAGTGTTTGCTCTGACTTGGCGGGAGCTGTCAAAGCTCCTGCAAACTCAGAGCAAACAGCTATGTCCTGGGGTGGGCACCCCGGGACATAGGGAGACAGCCCTGGGGTGGTGGTGGTCCAAAGGGCCATTAATGGCTCTAGGAGGAGGGCCACACAGCACCCTTCCTTCTGTGTTCACGGGCTGGCCCCAGGGAGATGGTGGTGCCGGGGGCCATATACGGCCTGGGAGGGGGGCCACACGGCACCGCTCCCACTTTTATATATCTTATAGCCCAGGGGAAGTGCTGGTCCCAAGATGGCTGCCAACACTTCCTGGCTGAAGTGTTGGCAGCCAATCATATCTCAGAACAAGATCAGGAGGGTTTGCAGAGCCATTGCGTCCCTACATAATCAAATTTAGATTTAATTTATTAACTCTAAAACTACTGAATGGATTTACACCAAATAACAAAAAGCGTGATTTGCGATTTAAAAGCTACCTTTCTGCCAAATTTGATGTAATTCCGTACAGCAGTTCAGGCTGCAGGTCTATCTAAAGACTCTTTGGGAATTAACAATGGAAATGCACTTTTCTTGACCTCCCCTTTTTCTTAGCCCACTCTTGATGGATCACCCTGAAACTTTCCATACACAACCAAAATCACTGTTGCACTTTTTTTTTTGAAAATTTTGCGGAGATTCATCAAATGGCGGCAAAGATATAGGCAAGTCAACAAATACTTTTCCTATGGAAACTAGGTCCTATCTATAACTACCTACTTGCGACTGCCAGTAGGTAATATATATATAGGGGCCAATTACAAGTACTATTCTGCAAGGGGGCAGAATTACTGTGGTCAGCATCACTCGTTGAAGCTGATAATTCCTCTCCTGCACCACACTAGTCTGAGCTCCTGGACAAGTAATTACTAAGCCTGGGCGGAGTTTGCGGAGTTCCGCGCGTAACTCCGCGAACTGCAAAAAAACCTCCACTGCGCTACGCGGAGCTCCGCAAGCGGCGGAGTGCGTAAAATAAATGCTGTTCACGGTGATTTTCAGTGCCAGATGCTTGTCTGCACAGTGCAATCATCGCTAACGGCACCATGCACAGCGCAAGCGGGTGCTGCTTCCTTTCTGCCGCTCGAGTAGATTTTTACTCGGGCGGCAGCTTTCTCAACGCGAACGGACAGTTTCTCCAAGTGAGCGGTCGCGCACATACGCGACCACTCGCAATGAGAAATCTGACCTCCCTCGTTGAGATTTCTCGCCGGGAGGTTGATTTTCCACGCTCGCACTCGCCAACTTGATGTTGACGATCGCGAAGAAGGAAAAATCTTGCCGGGGGGTGGATTTTTCTCACTCGCGCTCGCCAACTTGACATTGATGAACGCAATCGAGGAAAAAAATGCAGAGTGCTGAAAACTCCGCAAACTCCGCGAGCGGAGCGGAGTTCACCGCCCAGACTTAGTAATTACCAGGCTATTTTTCACATCCAGAGTCCTGAATCCAGGCACATTTACGTACAGGAATTTCTTGTTCCTTGCACAGGAGGAATTCCTGGACCGAAAGAGAGGACGAGACACGGGAAGCGCATCTGCTCCCAGTGCGCTTGTGATAGGGTGGTTGGTGGTATCCCCCCTTTACATAGAGCTCCACCAAACTTGGCATCAGTTCGTATGAATTTTGTTTATATTTGCATATTTGTGCTGTTAAACGGAATGGTCCTTGAAGGCTTTGGAAAACTTTTAAATGGTGTGATCAATTTGAAAGTTAAATCTATAAAGCACCTAGAAAAAACTATATAGACATCTAGGTTCTATTTACTCGTGCAACCACTTGCATTGTGTCTTTTAAAACATGCAATACTATTCAGTTGACCAGCATTTAATCAAAGCTAATATAAATATGATACTAGGTTGAACTTCAACATGCAGGAAATGATCTTGGCAGCGTCCTGAGAATGCAAATCGTCTCCCGGATCGCCGCTCAATAGGGCCTGGATGTTAGTTTCCATTATCCAGTCTCCTGAAGTTGTGACAGATTGATCAAACTAATGAACACAGAAGTGACAGATGCATTGGTTCACTAATATTAGGTTACCTGTCTTTTCCTTGAACGCCATTAACGCTTCTTCCTTGGCCTGCTAATGCCGGGATAACAGATATGGGCCAGACTTGCTGGCTCTCTTCATCTGCAAAACTTCGAAACATTGGACTTTGCTCTGTCTCCCACTGCACTTTGCTATGAAACCACAAGGATAGCGTGACCTTATGGCCCATTACATATTGTTGTGTCTTGTTGTTAGCCAAGCTTCTTTGGGGACAAAAATCTATGTAATATCCCATTTGATCAAAGCACTCCCAATGAAGACATGCCATCTGTATTCATTTAGAGATATATAAGACTACGGCGCATAATAGCTGTATTTTGTCCAAGCTATTGATCAGCCTCATCTTTAGCTATTATTGACACCGGACACTGGAGGGCCCCAGCGTCAGATTTCCCATTTGCAGTCTCCAGGCACGTTTTAATGTGTTCCTTCACAGCCCTGTTATCTTCATGCTCTTAAATAAGACGGCCCTTTTTTCATGTTTTCCTGAAACATAAAAAGTCGAACAGGTTGGTCTGTGGTCCCTTTCTTTCATTGTAATTCCGAGATACATTTGCATGTTTATTAAATTTTTAATGTGCCTTCTGTTCGCACTATTATTCAATCGTTCTTATATTTGCTGCATGCCAAGAGGTTTTTTTTATTTAAAAAAATGTAAACCTAATCAACACATTCAATTCTTTTGTTTTATTTCTTTATCCCTTTCCTGTATACAAATATAGTTCATAGTTTGGGCAGTGAAATCGACAAATAAAAAAAATCCCGTACTTAATTTATGTTATTTATTTGAAGCAAAACAAATCGCCTCTAGGCACCAGAGTCCCATGCATAGTATCACAGATGGGAAACAGGGATGCTTCACCCAGAGGTTCTGTGTGATATCAGATAGACAATAAGAGTGAAGCTCGAGTTGTGCATGATGTCATTCAGAACCCCAAAACATCCATGTTATTCAATATTAAGATCTGTAATTCTATGTTATGTATGGCCTCTTAGAATCATCTCTGCTTTCAGCAGCAATGCAGAGGTAGAGGATTCGTAAATATGGCCTAAACTGTTCAGCCCCTGCACCTGTGCTACTCTGGGTGTCCTGCCACCCACCTGACTATCCCCTGGCCATAACTCACCCGCCAAAAAAAGAAAAACAATGCCTGACACCCTGCCAGCCTCCCACACCACTACCAGAATGACTCCCCCAGTATTAGACAAACTTTTCTGTTGTCCTACTACTCTGCATTTACCATCACCTTTGCACTCAAATTTGAAAAAAAAACTGGGGCCTCTTGTAGGATGAAGGGAAAAGGAGGTCGCAACTTGCACACTGACTTTTACAGAATGCATTCTTATTTTCGCACCTGACCCATGTACTGACAGGTGGGTTCACAAAATACAGAAATGTAGTGGATCGCAATATGACCTGCCTCATTAATATTAGTGGTCACAAATTGTGACCCTAAAAAAAAAAAAATCTAAATCCGTATTTGTAAAGCGCGAACTACTCACCCTTACGGGTCTCAAGGCGCTGGGGGCCGTCGTGGAAATTAAGTGAGCTATTGCCCAGAGTCACATGGTGCTGAGCTGCAACCGGAGCCAGGGATTGAACCGTGAGCCCTGTGCTCCGAAGTAAGCTGCCCTGGCCGCTGCACCACACCTCTCCACTCTCCACCCTCTATGATAGGCTACCATCAAAGGCATACCATCAAAGGAATAGTGGCCTGCTGGGGTCAGCAGCTCACCATATCTGTGATTTCCTGAAAGGAAAATGGGATGCATTTAAAAAACTGAAAATGAAAATGTTTACAAACTTTTTGTAAGATTAGGCAGTAGCCCATGGGGCTACTGTCTATTATTAAAAAATGTGTTTTAACCATTTGCAAACGGTTGGGGGTCCCTTAGGGACCCATTCCCATTTGCGAATGGGTTACCACCTCCTTTGTTTTGGTGGTAAAATTTGAATGTTTTGTGACTGGATTTTGGTCACAAAACATTAATTCATACCTTAAGGAATCAATATTTTGAAGGGACACCCTTAAAACTCCCCTTTCAAATAGTTATTCCTAAATGTTTCTTAAACCCAATTACCAATTTGGAAAACCTTTTCAGTATTGTTAAATGGGTTTAGTACAGTTTAAAGAGGGTTTTATCATTCGTAAGCCCTCTGATTTACTGAATCGGAGGGTTTGCAAATGCTAAAAGCCTTAGTACATGAGTCCCGTGGTGTCCTGCCACCTACCTAGACCACCCTCTCTTCAATCTACCTCTTCCCACTCACATATAAAAAATGATACCTGGTTTAAGGCCAGCCATCCCCACCACCCTCTGTGCCTTCTTTCCCCCTCACCACTCGAAAGCCTACTCTGACAGGCTTTCCAGTAGCTATTCTCAGAGAGGCCTGAAATTCTTTTGTTTAGCAAGAGTGGAAGCAACTTCCATTTTTTAATGTTTATATGTCATAGAAGTGAATAACCAGATTGCTGGCCTGATTTAGAGTTTAGTGGACAGGGTACTGCATCATAAATGTGACAGATATCCTGTTCACTTTATTACAAGTGCATTATATCTTATGCCACTTGTAATAAGGCAAACAGGATAATTGTCGTGGCTTTGGTGGAGTAATGGGCTGCCCAACTCTATATTGGAGCCTTATCACAAATATACCTTTCTTTTACAACACATGCTAATTCAATACCATTGGAAGTTACAATCTGAGCTGCAGACACCACAGCTCAGAAATGCTCAGAAACATTGAGAGATATTCACTGATCCGTATTTATAAGTAGTGCTGTCTGCAACTCATGATGGGAATACATCAAATGGTGTCCTACCAATATACCCAACCTCGCTAAGGAATTTCATGTCCACTGAACCTAGAGATTTAAAATAAATCTACCTGACATCTTCCACTGCTCCCCACTGCTCTTGACAATCTCATCTCCTTCCTCTGTCCAAGTACTATTATACAACTGCAATATCTTGTCTCCTGCTACACTCCACCGCACCTTTGGGGCTTCTCTCACCCTCCTACTGGAGTGCTATATTCCTTATTCACAATTAGAGAGTGTAGAGGCATCTCTGTGCAGACAGAAGAAATTGAACTGGGCTGTGCAAGTGTGGCATCCACATTCTCCTACTTCACTCGGCTTCTGTGCGTACCCAAAGACAGGTATGGCAAAAGGGGGAGGAGGTACCACCTGTTATTTTACTACATTGCTCATTTCACTGGCACTGCCAGCTTTAGAGCTAGAGGCACCTGTTGTGACATTCTTTTTTGGCACCCCCCACCACATGACCTCCTTCTCCACAGATTCCCTCACTATCAACTTCCAACAGTGGTACTCATCTCTCCACTGCCTCTCTCTCACATGCATATCTTTTCTTTTATAGCACTACTCATACCAACACTAGGGTGTCAGAGCACTCTACATCACACACACGTCATACAGAGGCAAGGAATCTTATGTGTGATGGCAGTCTATAGGAAACGTTACACAAAACAATGAGGATTACTGTTCTGTGATCTGCATGCACACGTTCTTTGCAGCAGACATATAAACACTCAGCGCTACTTTAGGATGAGTCAAAACTGCTACTAGACAAAACTTCCATCTCTCTCAGCAGAAACATTAATCATCTGCATTATCTTGACATTTTTATTGTTGCCTGAAAACTGCTGGATGCGCAAGGAAACAGCAGGTGTTTTTAAATCCAAAAGTTATTTCTGAACAGAGAGCCCTACCCGGAGTCAGCGCCAGGTGCAGCTGCACTGGTCGCACCGCCCTAAAGCCTGCCCTGGTCTCTGGAGAACGTTGGGAAAAATGGGAAGATTGGGAAAGCTTATGATTCCCTTGGTGAACATCATAGCAGTCAAAAACATATTCCAGTTTTCACTGCTACGACTTAATAGTAGCGTATCTAGTATTTAAGCTAATGGCCTCTAGGTGAAATAATACATAACAAATAAAGTATGACTCTGCAAAAGTCAGGGGTGGCTGCCACAGCTCGCTGGAGGGGGGCGGGCGTAGGGGGGCGCAGGCGTGGGAGGGCGGGCGGGGGGCTTGCAGAATGCTCTTTAAAAAAAAAAAAATAAAGCTTACCTTGCCGTCGTCGGGTCCCGCGTCTTTTCTCCTGCTGCCTGTGTCCGACTCCAGGTCGGAACAGGAGGCAGGCAGCCAGGCTCCCACCCCTAAGCCAATCACAACTCTTCAATGGAGCGTTGTGATTGGTCTGAGTGCCACGACACGGCGCTCAGCCAGGGGCTGTACGGGTGGGCATGTTCTCCATGTAGGCTGCAATGCAGCCTGCATGGAGAACAGGGGAGTGCACATGACTGTTTTGGGCGGCCCGAGAGGGCCGACCAAACAGTCAATGCACAGGAGTGTCTACCACTCCTCCCCTGCAGCTCCGCCCTGCCCCCACAGAACCTAAAGTAATTTTCAATATAGTTTTTCCGTTCAAGGATACGTTATTTCTTATACATTGGTTTCAACACCCATCCTTGGCATTATGTTTTTTGTTTTATCTCAATTTTTTCTTCAGTCTTTTTCCTATAAATCGTCCACATTTTTTCACTTTTAGGCTTTGGCCCAAGATTTGTGTGTGACCCATTTTTTTTAAATCTCTTTTTTTATAAGACTGTTTGCTAGTTGCCTGCGGTTTTCTTTCTGCTCTCTTTTCCTCGCTCTTGTCTTGTACCCTTTTTCTTATTTTCTTTCCATTCATCAGTTTTACATGTCTGTTTTCATGGCTATTACAAGTCTTTACTTCCAGTTCACAGTATACCCTACCTATGGCCAAACAGAGACTTCCCAGAGTACTTCTTCATGGGCCTGCACCCTCGGAACAGCCAAACTTCAGTTACAGTTGAAAGCCCTTAGAAAGCTCACTCCTGTGTCTCCTCTTATATTGTTTATGAAGGAAGATAGCAGGTGGGCGCTCCCGGACTGTGGGGCATATGTACAAGGAAATGGCACAGCACGGCAAATTTTGCAGTGCTGCGCCATTTCAAAATGCTGGTATGCGCCACATTTACAAGAATACGGCACAACCCTGTGTTTTCCCTAGTGCTGGCGCTACAATTAGCTGCCTATCCCCAACAAAGACACCCTTGCACCATATTGCAAGGGTGCCTGCGCTGCAGGGATGAATGTTTATGTGCAGAAAGGTGTCCCTTCCTGCACATAAACAATAAATAATGGCGATTTGCTACTTCTATGTGTGCTGCATTCTGCAGCACACATAGAAGTAGCAAATCACCATTATTTAATTTTTTGTGTATGAAAGGTCACCTTCATGGACAAAAGCAATCATTAATGGCATTTTGCTCTTTCTATGGGTGCTGAAGAATGCAGCACGCATAGAAAAAACAAAAATGAGGAGAAATAAAAAATATTTCTCCTTGTTGCGCAATCTAACGCCTGCTTTTGCATGGTGTTCGTTTTTGGCGCTGCCTCAGATTTACAAATCCTTGTAAATCTGGGGCAGCGTCAAAAAGCAATGGGTGTTGTGGTGGAACGCCCACAGCAACACCCATTGCTCTCCCCTTTCAAGCAGATACCTGCGTGAAAGGGTACCAAATTTACAAAGCGGCGTTAAGCCACAAAAAGTGGCTTAGCGCCACTTTGTAAATATGGAACAGGGCTTTGCGCCACCGGAACGTCTGTAAAAGTGACGTTTCAGTGGCACAATCCCCTCGTACATATGCCCATGTGCATGTACATGGAAACATGCATACTCATCCTGATTCCACTACTTGGAGTCTGCAGGTCATCTTTTCTCAAAATGACACAGAGAGGTTGACACCCTCTCTGCAGAACCCTGTGGCGGGTGCCTCCTTTCATGAAATATCACTTGGCATGGCAAAAACAAGACTCTACTAGCTGAATAAACAATTGCATTTAACCTGTAATTTCTAAATTTTTCTGACGCCAAAAACGTCTCCTAAGAGAAAATGAATAAGAAGGTTTTATAAAGCAATTATGGTATCACATAAGACGTGACCACAGTTCCAGACGTTTGCACTGGGACAGAAATGTACCAGACGGAATAGTTTAGCTACTTACCTAATAAGAGTGCAAAGTCTACATTAATAATGGTAGATCTGCGAAAGATTATCTCCCTTTTTCCTAAAATTGTAGTAGTAAACGAGATACAAAATAACGCTTTGTCAAACTTTATAATATCACCTAATCTTAATTTTGTTGTAAACTGATATAAAAAGAAATCACGCTCATTACGTTGAGGTGTATTATAAGTAAGAGGGACAGAAATATCAAACAGAAACAGAGGGTGGCCTCTTCACAAAGGAAAATGTAATACTTCACCTAGGTGTAAGTCTAAACTTTTTTGTTATTTACCATTTCTGAGTGTAGATTTACCCCTAAGTGTAGGCTTAAATTTCTCTGCCTCCTGGTGGTGCCTCCTACAACAAGAACCATGAGTGTGAAGTTCCAACTAGTAAATTTTCACACAATAGGTGTAGATCTCTACCACTGTGGTGGAGATTTCTCTAAGGTAAGGTACACAGAAAAATATGAAAATGCATTATTCTTTAGAAATAATATTAGGAATATTTTATTGTAAAATAATTTTAAATATTTATTATAGACTTAGAAATATTACAATGAAATGATACAGCACATTAACTCATTACGTTACATGTATATTATATTATTATTTAATTTATGAATAGTATTTCTCAAAAAGAATTTCATAAATCCTACCCACTGTAACCTTTTTATTTTTTTATTAAGTATAACATTTTGTTAAAAGTTGTGTGGAATTAATTAAAACTATTTTAACTAATTTTATTAAATGATAAATAATGAATAATTATATACAGTTGTTAACATTAACTCTCTCCATTTCACTGTATTATATGCGTGTGTATGTGTGTATATATGTATGTGTGTATATATATATATATATATGTATCTATATATATATACATATATATAGATATATATAAATATATATATATACACATATATATATATATATATATATATATATATATATACAAATATATATATATAAAAACTGCCTTTAAAGACACGTTTGGAGGGTCTGTCTGTACAGCACTAAATAGTGCATGTTCATGTCTCCTCGTTTGGAATATTGAGGTGTCGACGCACCCTAACAGGGCCCGATCCGTGAGGCTGGGCGTCCTCAGCGTCATGGAATTTTAGAACATATTTGAAATGGGATGCCCGCCGGCCGCAAAACAGGATGTGGACAAAATATGATTGGAAGGGCCACTGTCGAGAGGCCCGCCTCTATTTTGGAAAACTTACTGGACTGGCCAGGGTTTGCAGGGGTATTTTACCCTTGCACAAAGTGCGATATGGAAGTTATGAAAAAAGGCAAGTTACAAACTTATGTGATCAGCATGTTGGGAATGGAAATAACATCTCCGTGATACAAACTGTAACCGAATGTCTTTGCCATGTGTGGAATTGGAACAGTAAAATAACTAGCTAGAGCATCTTTGACATCCATCAGTAAGCTAGAAACCTGGGTTCATCTAGACATTGATTCTTTTAGGCGAATCTTGGACGGTCTCAAATCCGGTTCTCCAAGGGACCCGGTCCCTTTTTCCGTGCTCCAAAAACTTGAAATGTCTTCTTTGCTGTTAATTATGGAATTGCTTAATGCCTCCTTAATGGAAGCTAAGATACCATCTGCTTGGAAGCATGCAATGGTTCTTCCACTTTTAAAAAAGGTTGGCGTTGACCCTACTCAACTGTCGAATTTTCAACCCATTTCTCTGCTCCCAGCCTTTTCGAAAACTTTGGAAAAACATGTCAACATCCAACTGTCTTCTTTTGTTGAATCTCAAAATTTCTTGCATGGTTCACAGTCCGGTTTTCGACAAGGTTTTTCGACAGAGACTACTTTGCTTGGAGTCACAGAAATGCTACGCAACCGTGTGGATAACGGGGACACCGTGGCTCTTATACTTCTTGATCTAAGTGCCGCGTTTGACACGGTCTCGCATGCATTACTCCTGGAAGCTTTGCAATTATTGGGAGTGTCTGGCGTGGCACTTAACTGGCTTAAAGATTTCCTGGCGGACTGCACCTTCCAAGTTTTCTCTCCCTCATCCACTTCAAAAATTTATTCTTCACCCTATGGTGTCCCTCAAGGCTCGATCCTCAGCCCTTTATTATTCAACATCTATGTTAGGCCTCTGGCGCTGATTGCGGAAGAATCTGGGTTGTCTCTCTTCTCCTATGCTGATGACACCCAGATTCTCTTTTCTTTATCAGCTGACAGGGCGTCCAATCCATCCTCTCTTCAATCTGGATTGAGGAATATTGCAGGATGGATGCAAGCCAACCTGCTCAAATTAAATGGTGATAAGACAGAGGTGATGATATTGGGCAAGAATAAGGATCTTTGGGGCCTTCAAGATTGGCCACCTGAAATGGGTGTTTTGCCCCAACCTAATCAGCAGGTTCGGAATTTAGGCGTCAAAATTGACGACCAACTCTCAATGAGGCAGCAAGCAGTGAAAGTGTCTTCCATTTGTTTTACTATTCTTAAATGGCTCAGGAAAATCCTCTGGATGAAGCCTTTGTCTACACAACGCATGGTGGTCCATGCTCTTATTACATCTAGGCTGGACTATGGCAACATTCTGTATCTTGGAGCCAATAAAGATGTGGTACGAAAGTTGCAACTGGTTCAAAACGCGGCGGCCAGGCTGCTCTGCAAGGTCCCCAAAACTATTTCTATTTCAGGCGCCCTCCGTGATCTCCATTGGCTTAGGGTTGAGAGCCCCATAAAGTTCAAAGCCCTGAGCTACATGTTCAAAATCAAAAATGGTAAAGCGCCTCAATATTTGAATGCTTTAGTTCACTTTTATCTTCCTTCACGTTCCTTACGTTCTGCCACACAGGCTAATTTCAAGGTGCCTAGGATCAGGTTGTCCCGTATGGGCGGTCGGTCCTTCTCTTACCTTGGCCCATCGATGTGGAACTCCCTTCCGATAGCACTTCGAACCAAAACTAGTTATGAGAATTATCGTAAGTGCCTAAAAACCTGGTTGTACAATATGTAGATTTTTTTTTTTTCTCCCTTTCCCTCTGCATCCTACAGGCGGCACCGGGAAACCCTTGGGTAGATGTGCGCCTAATAAAAATTAAATTAACATAACATAACATGAAGTGGGGAAGGTTTGGGATCGGATTAGAGAGTAAGGCATTATGGGCACTGTGGTCCTGAGTACTGTGATCAAATGAAAAAAAGATGCTAAACGAAGACAGTGTTGGATTAAAATATGGGAAGGCATGTAACTACTAAAGTTTTACCTGCTTAAGAATGACGAAAACATTCACTGTCAGTATGCATTGCATGTGATAAAATCTCCGTAACAATTGAGCCACTGCCACTTTAAAGAAACACCATGTGATAATCCCAGTCCTTCCTTACTGTTTGAATTTACGGTTTTAAAGATCAAACGTGTTTGCCATTAGTAAGTGCATATGATTAAGGCTCGTGGGAGCCGAACGCGTGATGCCAGTAATCTTGCCTGAAATAAAAAACTGCCTTTAAAGACACGTTTGGAGGGCCTGTCTGTACAGCACTAAATAGTGATATTTGATATTTATTAGCTTATAGAGCTCCCGAATCACCCCCATAGGGGTATCTCCACGCTGTGACTGCTGTCATCAACCAGGAAGACTTAGAACAGAGAGGTTTTCAGCAATTTTCTAAATTTCAGGTAGTCGGAACATTGGCGTAAGTGAGTGGGGAGTTGATTCCAATAAAGGGGGGCAAGGTGGGAGAAGGCCTTTCCGCCCAAACGAGCTCTGTTAAATTTCGGAGTGCAAAGAAGTGATTTTGACCCTGACCGAAGAGACCTGGAGGGTAAGTACCTAGAGAGCTTATCTGAGAGGTAGCTTGGACCCATGTCATGGAGAGATTTGTGAACCATACAGCAGATCTTGAATTTAATCCGTTTACGCACGGGAAGCCAGTGCAGCTGTTGTAACAAGGGTATGGAGGCCGTTCTAGGAGGGGCGTTGGCAATTAGGCGGGCCGCTGTGTTCTGGACTACCTGCAATTTATTTATGGAAGCTTCATTGGCTGAAATCAGCAAGGCGTTGCAGTAGTCCAGGCGGCTTAGCACTAATGCCTGGATCAGAACTTTCCGAGTTGACGAGGGTAGAAATGGAAAGACTCTTCGTAATAGACTAAGGGTGTGAAAGCATGACCCTTCAGTGGAGGAGACATGTTCTCCCAATGTTAGTTTCTGGTCTATACGGACACCCAAGTTTTTGACCACCTTTTTTGGGGTAGGAGCTGGGCCCAATTCCTCAGGCCACCAGCTAGGGGTCCATCTTAACATTGCTTCCCCAAACAGCATAATCTCTGATTTTCCAGCGTTAAGCTGGAGAAAGTTGTCACCCATCCATTTTGCAATTGTTTTCATGCCCTCCGAAAAGGTGGTCTAAGTGTTCGGGTTATTTTTATCAATGGCGAGAAGGAGCTGAGTGTCGTCAGCATAGGAAATTGGGGTGAAACCTAGACTCCTTATTAATCCCGCCAAGGGGGCGACGTAGATGTTAAATAATGTTGGGCTTAAACATGAGCCCTGAGGGACTTCCTTGGTCACGCTGGTAGTCTTAGAACGGAAAGGTCCCAGATTAATCGTCTGGGTTCTATCGGCTAGAAAGTTTGACAGCCATTTTAGTGCATCCCCTCGGAGCCCAATGTCGCGGAGTCTATCGATAAGGATCTGGTGAGAGATGGTGTCGAATGCCGCGGATAGGTCAAGCAGCACCAGAAGTACCGCTTGACCATTGTCCAGAGACATTCTAATGTTGTCTGTTACTGCTACCAAGGCAGATTCTGTATTGAATCTGGCCCGGAAGCCCGATTGAGAGGTATCAAGACAGTTCGAGGCTTCCATAAATTCGGAGAGGTGTTTGTTAATATGCTTTTCCAAAAGCTTGCTCTGGAGGGGGAGCTGAGAGATGGGGCGATAGTTGGAAACATCGTCCAAGGGAGCTTTATTATTTTTCCGGACGGGGATGACCTTTGCAGCTTTCCATTCGAGGGGGAGCCTGCCATCTTTCATAGAACTATTGAAAATGGTACAAATAGGGGCGGCGAGCTGCTTGGAAAGCAGGGAGGAAGTTCTCACAGGAATAGCATCTAAAGGGGACCCAGATTTAACTTTCCTTAGAAGTAATTCTACTTCTTCAGGCGTAAGTAGAGGAAAGTTCTCCAAGGTCAATAGGTTCGGAGTAGGTGCTATGGAATCTTTCTTAGCGCCTTTCTGCGAGCCACTGACCTCCATGATTTTATTATAAATCGTGTCAATTTTCAGGGTAAGGTGGTTCGCTATGTTGTCGCATAAGGTTTGGGATGGGGCCTCTTCATTGTTACATGCCTTGGGGTCTGTAAAAGATCTTAGAATCTGGTACAGGGTTCTGGACGAATTCCCTGCTTGTTCAAGTTGTTGCGCAAGGTGGAGTTTTCAAGCATTTTTTAAATTTTTGTGGTATTGAGTCAGGGCTAATTTATAACTTTCCTTATCCTGAGGGTCATGTGAAATGCGCCATTGTCTTTCAAGTCTTTTGCAGTGGCTTTTTTCCGTCCGGAGGCTAGGGGAGTACCAGGTAGTTTGAGGGCGCCTGGTAGGGTGGAAACACTTCTTTAAGGGAGCGAGTTGATCCACTGTGGTTTTTATAACAGAGTTAAAGTGGATGAGGTGTTTCTCTACACTATCGAAGTCATGATTCCAGGATGCTGGGAATAGATCCTGGAACTGGTCAGGTGTTAGTTTGTACCATTGTCTATACTGCCTAGGGGAGAGGAGATTAGGGATAGTATGATCCTGAGTGCTGCAAAATTGGAATTCGATCAGCGAGTGGTCTGACCATGTCAGGGGGTAAGTTGCTCCACAGAGGATGTTCGGGAGTTAGTTAGAATTAGATCTAACGTATGCCTCGCAGAGTGGGTGGGGCCGTCATTGATCTTGATGAGCTCAAGTGTGGCCAAATCAGCCAGACATGTGGAAGCATCCTGATTGGTGTCATTTTCGCTATGAATATTAAAGTCTACTAGAAGCAAGAAGTTTCTGGTTGAGATGACATGAGGGGAAATGAGTTCCATCAGTTGGGAGGAGAAATTTGCCAATGGGCCAGGGGGTCGGTATACAAGAGCTCCTTTCCAGCTGTGTTGCGGGTGTAAATCTAATCTAAAGATTAGGATTTCAAGTGTATCGTTACATAGTTGATCCAGAATGGAGATTTTGATGTAATCTTTATGGATGATGGCTATACCTCCACCTGCCCTGCACGGTCTGTCAAGTTTTTGTATGCGGTAGCCGTCTGGAAGTGCTACCGCAATTGCAGGGTTTGAACTGGGGTTAATCCAGGTCTCAGTTAGAAAACCAATATGTGATTGTTTGGAGGAGAGCAGATCCCAAATGTTAATTGCATGTTTAGGCAAGGATCTTACATTAGCCAGGAAGCAGTTCCAGCCTTCATAGTCTTGTGAGGTCTGGGAGGGATCCTTATTATTTTTAGTGCTATAATTTGGGTTATTTCTCTAGCCTAGCGTAATATTCTTGGTTAGGGGATGGTACATTTCCATGCTCTGATATTTGCAGAATCTTCAAGAGAAACTACCTTTAAAACATGTAGGTTTAGTAGAAGTAGCATGGGCTGAGTGTCTACAAGCGTTGGGAAGGCTAGAAAGGCTATGTCTAACCCTTAGAAGTTCCTGACGTGTGTAGAAGCGGGAATCACCAGGAGTGTGTCCAGGTTTTGGGGGGAAACCAGCAGGGGTTCTGGCTCCTGGCGACGTCCAGGCGCGGACGGGCGCAGACGGGCTTGCCTTAGGTGCGCCTTTGGCACGCCAGCGGCGCGTCCGCTGCGCGTCGAGCCAGGCTTCCAATTTATGTGATGAGGAGGGCAGCTAGACTGCTAACCTCCGTTCCGGTCTCCTCGTTTGGAAATATATATATATATATATATCCACAAACAGAGGTTGCCCTCGATGGAAATGCCACACATCAGGGAGTTATCACCATATTTATTGCAGGTTAGCAGTCACAACACGTTCCCTCCTAAGTTCTTATCACAGGCCAAACGCGTTTCGGGCAGCACTCTGCCCTTGATGACTGGCAACTTGAACAGCAGTCCCGGCAACAATCAGGAAACCATATTTAAACATTAAGACCCGCCCCAGTGGGCGTGCAATCACGATGCCTCATGGTCTTTGAAGTCCCTCGTCGTTTTACCACAGTGGGTGTTGTCGAGTTCTGCAAAAATTAAAAAACAGTACTTTACCCAAGTGGGCTACTTGAGGAGGAAAACAATGATTATGCTGCTTATTCCACTTCCCACAGTATAGGACTCCCTGTCCTCTCGACTCCCGACATTTCAAGAATCGCTGGTCCGCTGACAAGCGGAGGGGCGTTTCCGCGGCTAGGCTGCCGCTCAAAATATCCACAAACAGAGGTTGCCCTCGATGGAAATGCTACACATCAGGGAGTTATCACCATATTTATTGCAGGTTAGCAGTCACAACACGTTCCCTCCTAAGTTCTTATCACAGGCCAAACGTGTTTCGGGCAGCACTCTGCCCTTGATCACTGGCAACTTGAACAGCAGTCCCGGCAACAATCAGGAAACCATATTTAAACATTAAGACCCGCCCCAGTGGGCGTGCAATCACGATGCCTCATGGTCTTTGAAGTCCCTCGTCGTTTTACCACAGTGGGTGTTGTCGAGTTCTGCAAAAATTAAAAAACAGTACTTTACCCAAGTGGGCTACTTGAGGAGGAAAACAATGATTATGCTGCTTATTCCACTTCCCACAGTATAGGACTCCCTGTTCTCTCGACTCCCGCCATTTCAAGAATCGCTGGTCCGCTGACATGCGGAGGGGCGTTTCCGCGGCTGGGCTGCCGCTCAAAATATCCACAAACAGAGGTTGCCCTCGATGGAAATGCCACACATCAGGGAGTTATCACCATATTTATTGCAGGTTAGCAGTCACAGCACGTTCCCTCCTAAGTTCTTATCACAGGCCAAACGCGTTTCGGGCAGCACTCTGCCCTTGATCACTGGCAACTTGAACAGCAGTCCCGGCAACAATCAGGAAACCTTATTTAAACATTAAGACCCGCCTCAGTGGGCGTGCAATCACGATGCCTCATGGTCTTTGAAGTCCCTCGTCGTTTTACCACAGTGGGTGTTGTTGAGTTCTGCAAAAATTAAAAAACAGTACTTTACCCAAGTGGGCTACTTGAGGAGGAAAACAATGATTATGCTGCTTATTCCACTTCCCACAGTATAGGACTCCCTGTCCTCTCGACTCCCGACATTTCAAGAATCGCAGGTCCGCTGCCGCTCAAAATATCCACAAACAGAGGTTGCCCTCGATGGAAATGCCACACATCAGGGAGTTATCACCATATTTATTGCAGGTTAAACATTAAGACCGCATGTCAGCGGACCAGTGATTCTTGAAATGTCGGGAGTCGAGAGGACAGGGAGTCCTATACTGTGGGAAGTGGAATAAGCAGCTTAATCATTGTTTTCCTCCTCAAGTAGCCCACTTGGGTAAAGTACTGTTTTTTAATTTTTGCAGAACTCGACAACACCCACTGTGGTAAAACGACGAGGGACTTCAAAGACCATGAGGCATCGTGATTGCACGCCCACTGGGGCGGGTCTTAATGTTTAAATATGGTTTCCTGATTGTTGCCGGACTGCTGTTCAAGCTGCCAGTGATCAAGGGCAGAGTGCTGCCCAAACGCGTTTGGCCTGTGATAAGAACTTAGGAGGAACGTGTTGTGACTGCTAACCTGCAATAAATATGGTGATAACTCCCTGATGTGTGGCATTTCCATCGAGGGCAACCTCTGTTTGTGGATATATATATATATATATATATATATATATATATATACACACACACCAGGGAATGAAAAGGGGGGGCAAGTGTCACCCTATATATCCCTCAGTGCAGAAGCGAAGTGAGGTAAATGCCCACAACAGAACACAAACAGCTGGAGTCTTACCTGTTCTGCCAATAGTAGGCAGGACATTAGAAAAGTTGAAGAATCACCCACAAACATCAAGCATCTAGAACGTCATTTGCAGTAATAAGCCTGCAGTAATCAGGATATGTGCAATGTGTAAAGCCCTTTCCATTTGCCTCTTGACAGTCCACTCTACAGATGTGAAAAGATGAAATTAGATCTTGCCTCCTACACAACACAGATAATCTTCCAACCATAAAAGAACAGCCAAGAATTTGAAAAAATGCCTTCTGGGGTGGAGCCTCCCACAGTGAAAGATGGCCCAGCTCCCGGGTCACCCAACACTCTCTGGCGGTTATCAGCCAGCCTCGGGCACCCTACTCCCATCACGGGAGCGGGGGTAGTGTATTGGATGCAGGGGGTCCTGCTGGGGCCAAAGCTGCCTCTCAGATGGAGGCGTTTGCTCCCGCAAGCACGGCCCTTCTTGTGTGACTGGGTGTGGCCGACTGAGCTGTGAACCTCATGTGTGCGACGTGCAGCCTTGGAAGAGCAAAAGGTAGCCCAGCAGGCTACAGTGCCAGAGACAGCATCCCAATGCAAGCAGCAATAACACTTGCCCAACGCACCCTGCCCAGGCCATGATATTCCCCGATGCCCCCCGCTTGGATCATGCCTGTACCATCCTTTGGCCTTGGAGACAGGCACTGGAGGCCACAGCCTGTCCCATATAGGCCCCTTGAGTGAATACTGATTGTCGTTTACCTGGAGGCCCACACCGATGCCTGGAGGGACTGTTTTGCCCAACTCTCTGGCCCAACTTCCTCAGCTGGGGACTCTGCAACACTCTGGGGTTCTGTGATCTCCTGTGCCCATATTAGGACTGTGGCCCACACTTAGGGCCATATTATGAGTTTGGCGGTCCCATAGACTGCCGTATCGGTGGTGGCGGTTCGAGCACGGTGAGCTCAGCGGTCTGACCACCGTATTACAGGTCGGGCGGATCACATTTGCAAAGACCTCAGCTGGACCGCTGAGACTGCCAGCAGACAGCGGACTGCCGGGCTCATGGTCGGGGAAAGGCAGCTGCTATAGGTCGGTACAGAGGACCTGCACCGCCGTCCGTATTACGAGTTGCCTGGTCCAGGAGCAGACCACGGCGGTCTGACCACCTGCTTCAAGGTGGCAGTGATGAAGGATTTGGGGTGCGTACTCACCCCTTTTTAGGTCGAGCATTCAAGACCTCTTGTATATACTTTAGTATATACTTATATGTGTATGTACTTTGTGGGCTCTAGAGATCAGCCCTAGGACTTGTCTGCTTCCGCTTAGGGACTTTTATTTCTGTTCAACTGCCTCTATTTAACTGTCTTGATAGAAAACGACTAGTAGAAGTCAGTAAAATGCCAGAATTGCTTTCTGCTTGTTCAACTGCCTCTATTTAGCTGTCTTGATAGAAAACGACCAGTATAGGTCAGTAAAATACCAGAATTGCTTTCTGCTGAGGGACTTTCTTTTTTTTCTTTTTCTGGCAACTGCCTCTATTTAACTATCTTGATAGAAAACGACTAGAGAGTCAGTAAAATACCAGAATCACTTTAACATTCTCTAGATTCCAGTCCATAGAAACTGTCTTCCACGAGCACCCGTAGACAATAATATTTTTTTCAAATCTTGTATTTTCAGTGATATGAACACCGAAGGCCCTGATTTTATATTAAAAACAGAGCTTTGGACGATACCATTTCCCGCTGAAAGGCAATATTTCTCTCCATGTGTTCCCATATCTGGTGTGTCACGCATTTTGGTGTTTACTTTCCCTCCATGTTAAAGAACTGTAGATGTTTCAGCACCCAGGCTAATGTGCTGCATTGCTAAATATATATAAGGTCCAAAGGCGAGACCGATTGCATTGCAAATGCTTGTTTGTTCTTCCAGGCAGATCCCAACGTCCCCAACAAAGACCTAGTGATGCTCCTGCTCCTCATATTCTTTAACGAGCTGGATGGCCCCGCCGCCCTGCACCCTGAGTACAACAAAGTGCTCATTAGTCTCATCTTGAAGTCTAACAAAGATCCTACTAGTTGAACAAGCTACCACCTCATTTCGCTTCTCAATGTGGATATGAAGGTGCTTGCAAAAGTCCTAGTGACTCGTCTCAAGCAGGTTATCCCAAACCTTATTCATGACTCCCAAGTGGGCTTCATGCCCGGCCACTCTTCTCTCAACCACATGCACCTCCTGGTTAATGTCCTTTGGCATGTCCCTGACGATAAGGACGATAAACTCCTCCGTCTTTAGATGCTGAGAAGACTTTTGATATGATAGAATGGGAGTACTTGTTCTGCACACTAGACAGGCATTTTGGCCAAGGTCAAGTGGCTTTACACATTCCCCCAGCACAGGTTGATTACAATGGCCACTTGTCTTGCACCTTTCCCATCCTGTGGGGATAAGGCAAGGTTGCCCCTGTCCCCTTTCCTATTTTTATTAGCAGTGGAGCCCTAACGGCTGCCGTTCGCCAGTCTGCCCTTATCCGAGGTATTGACACCCCTGCAGGTGAATGCAAGATCCTGCTTTATACTGATGACATTCTGTTGTCTTTTAGTGACCATGGGGCTTCTGGCATGCATCTTATCTCCTTGATTAATTATTTTTCAGTCTTCTTGGGGTACAAGATCAATTTGACCAAGAATGATGCACTTCCATTGACGCACTCTGACCCCTGGCCCTATCTTGCTGCATATGGCTTTACGCTGAAGATGATGGGATTGAAGTATTTGGGCCTGCTGGTCAATAAGGGTCTGCATAATATGGTGCAGGACAACACCCAGCCCCTTCTAACCTGAATGGAGCCGGTCTTCACTCGGAGGTCGGCTTTGCTGGTCTCCTTGTGGGGGATAGTCCAGATGGTAAAAATGGTCATGGCTCCCCAGTTCAATTAAGTTTTCGACATACTGCCCCTCCAGATCTCGGTCCAACTGCTCCTCACTTTTAACAGACTCATCAAGGTGTTTGTCTGGATGGGCAGGAAGCCTCGACTCTAACCCGCTAGATTACACGCTGATACTAGGGTGGAGGAACTTCGCCTGCCAGATATGTGCATGTACTACCTTGTGCACCATCTTTCTCAAGTGGTTTGCATTCTGGTCCCCACAGATGTTCTTCCGTAGTTGGCCACCTGGGAATGCACCGTGGCACACGCCCCGCAGGTTTGGGCTCCTGTACAATGCGCAGGCTTCAAAGTCCTCCCATTGTCACCCGACTTTGAGGGCTAGATGGATGACATGGAAGGAGACTCATCAACTCCTGGGAGTCCATCCCCTGTTCCGCAAGGGGGTGCCATTGTGGTCTAATGAGAGCATAACTTTTGCCCAACGCCCGTTTACCTGGGCACTTTGGGTCAAACAGGGGATTCGGTTGATTTGGAACCTATTGAAAGGCTACTGTTACATCCTCTTTCTTTTTCCCTCCCTTCCTGTCCCTTCTTTCCTCTCATGCTTTGTCTCTCCTTGGAACATGGAACTGTGTACCTGCGTGTACGTCCTGTATTCCATGTTCAAGGACCACGATTTTGACAGTTACTGCCTTTGCCTTGCTTGTATGCATGTACTGTGCCGCGCTAATAAATAACTTCTATTTTACCTTCTTTACCAGAGCCTTGCATCTTCACAAGTGGCGACGATTGGTAGAAGACTTCGCCTGCTACGTGTTTCCTGCGGCACAGGTGCAGCGACGTCTTCCGGACCTCATCTTCGTATTCTGCATGATTTCTGCCTTCCGGAACGGCCACAATCATTTCTTGTGAGCCCCACAGGTACTTTGGTGAAAATCCCATTTTCTTCACCCTTACGATATCCTTTTTGTGGATTTTTGTGTGTTTGGCATTTTATACCTCGCCAACGGCCATTCTCTGCAGCCCGCTGTGACGTCTTCGTTGTCGTCTTTCTACTACTGTTGCCTGGATACCCCATGACAACTTCGTTCCTGGCTGCGCGTCATTCCGCAACAACCGTTGCCTGGATACTGCACTGCTTAGACGCTTACCTCGTCCTGCGCGTCTTACACGGAGTTTCTCTTTTCACGTTGGCCACGGCGTGCGTCATCACGCCCGCGGCCATTTTGATCTTGTTAAACAACATCCGATACCGGAAGACAGTTGTATCCGGTTGTTAATGTGGTGAGCACTGTCCATTATGGAGCGTTTCTTCACTGCTCTCACAGTCTATAACTGCAGTCAACAATAGTGTGTACTCCTGGATGTCATTTGTATCGCTTCCACATGGTCGTTTCTCTGCATCAGGGATTATTTCTCTCTTGCTGTTGTACAGGTAGCATGCCTGTTCAAACTACGGTGACAGGCACACCATACTCTATCTATTAAATCTATTTAACGCTTGGATACCCTGCATTTAGCCTGTTCGGTTTCGGTGACAGGCACACCTTGACTATTTATACACCTCTTCTTTGTTTTAACCTGTTTTAAGTGTCATCTACTACTACAGGCTACATTCTTATCATTACTATTTTATATTTGTTACATTTTGTATATATTGTGTCTACTATATTATTTCTATGCAGTTATATTAGAGGTATTGTGTCTACTATATTATTACCATGCAGTTTGATCCACCAAGTAAGTTTCTGCAAAATAAAGGGGAACCTCCCATTCCATGGACAAGGTGGAAAGAGGAGTTTATCACTTATTTAAAAGCAATTGATGGCGAACGCATGTCGGCTGAGAGAAAGAAGAACATATTCCTTCATTGTTTAGGTTCTGAAGGACAAGTAGTTTACAGGACCCTTCCTCCTGTCAGGTCTGGAGGTGATTATAATGCCTACGATGAAGCTATTTTATGTATTGAGAACAGATTTAAACCAACTACTAGTGTTGCCCTTAATAGGTTTAAGTTTTACACTAGAGCCCAAGAAGAGGGAGAAAGTTTTGATGAGTTCCTTACTGCCCTCCGTGCATTATCTTTGCATTGTAACTTTGGTTTAATCACTGATGAGATGATCAGGGACCAAATCATCGTTCACGTGAGAAGTAAAAAAGTTCAGAAGCAGCTTTGGATAATGGGCGATCCTAACTTGGAGGCTGTCATCAGCACTGCCAAGGCTTTGGAACAGTCGGAAAAGGGGATGAAGTCCCTCAACAAAGAAGTTAAGCCTTCTATTTCTTGTGAAGTGAGCAGTGTCACTCCTAGCACTTCTAAAGGCCCATACAATCCCAATTTCAAGAATAACTCTAATTCCAAAAGTTTTTACTGCTACAGGTGTGGTAATCCTGGTCACATAGCCTCTTTTCCACGTTGTCCTGCCATTGGGAAAGAATGTAGTAAGTGTGGACGTTTGGGTCATTTCTCCAAAATGTGCAAGAATACGGATACGAAGAAAAGTGCCTCTTCCTTTTCTTCTTCCAATTACTCCAAAGGAAAAATTTCTTGTGTCTCTCGTGATCCGTCATTTGATGATGATGTCCAGTGTGACTTAGAGATTGGAATTGTAGTTTCCATTCGAGACTCATTTGATGATTCCAAAGCTGACAACATTGGTTCACCTAAATGTCTTGTTTGTATTCTTGGAAGGAACCTTGAGCTTAAGGCGGACTCTGGGTCCCCTTGGACCATTATCACTAAGCAATACTGTTCGGAGTCTTTTGGGAACTTACTTGACTTGAGCTCTTTATGTAAACCTGATATTGTAGCTCCGAACTTCGATGGCTCCAATATTGACTTTATAGGTTTCAAAGAGGTGTTCATTGAATTCAAAGAAAGCAGTGCTTTTATTTTATGTGGCCCTCAAAGGTGTAAATGTGTTAGGGTGGCGTGACCAGGCCAAGCTTGGTATTGTGTTAAATCCCAGGAGAAAGAACCTGTGTCTGTTATTGCTATAACTTCTTCCTGTGCTGATGATTTTACAAAATTGTTTCCAGATCTATTTTCTGAAGAACTCGGTAAGCTTAAAGGTTTCAGCCATAGGATAAAAGTTAGAGAGGGATCTGTACCCGTCAAGCAAAAGTTTAGAGGGGTCCCCATCAGTGTTAGGGCCGAGTTAAAAATAATGTTGGATGATATGGTTAAAGGTGGTATAATTGAAGAGATTGAGTCATCCAAATGGGTCTCTCCAATTGTTTTGGCCCAGAAACCTGACAAAAGCCTTAGGCTGTGTGTTGATATGAGAGCGTTGAATGCCAATTTGGTTGCTGATTGCCACCCTCTTCCTAATATCAACGAGAAGGTGTGCATGTTGGATGGTGCCTGCATTTTTTCCACTCTTGACCTTCGCTCTGCGTACCACCAAATTGAGCTCACTGGGGACTCCAAACACTTCACTTCTTTTATCACTCCCTATGGATTATTTCAGTTCAAGAGGATGCCTTTCGGCCTAGCATCGGCTGCATCCATTTTTCAAAGGGCCATGTACCACATTTTTAAGGATGTCAGTAATTTTGTGAAATGCTTCCAGGATGATATCCTCATTTTTTCCAAGAATGAAGATGATCATTTCCAACATGTCAAGGAGGTTTGCCTAAGGTTGAGAAAGAGTGGTTTGACACTTAAGGCTGCTAAATGCAAATTTTTCCGCAAGTCAGTGGAGTATCTTGGTCACACTCTCTCAGGTGAGGGTGTGGTGCCCAAAAAGTAATTGGTTGATGCTATCATTAATGCACCTTCTCCTGACAACAGAGAGAAACTTCTCTCTTTTGCGGGTCTGTGTGAATATTATAGTAAATTCATACTGAATTTTGCCACCAAAATGGAACCCCTCAGAGAATTGACCAGAAAGTCCACCGAGTTTGTCTGGTCGGATAGACAGGAAACAGCTTTTAAATCAAAAGTGAGATTGTTAATGCCCCCACTCTCAAATCTTTTTGCCTAAATAAAAGATGCATCATTACCGTGGATGCTAGCCTTTACGGTTTGGGGGGGGTACTTAGCCAGTGCTCTGGGAAAGAAGAGTGGTGTGTAGCTTTTGCATCTAGGACTCTTTCGGCTACTGAGAGAAGGTATGCTGTGATCGAGAGGGAGTTATTAGCATGCATCTGGGCCATAGAACACTTCTGCAACTATGTGTGGGAAACAGGCTTCTTCTTAGGACTGATCATAAGCCCCTCATTGGCATCTTATCTCCGGGGGGAGGATGGAACTCTACTGCTCGTATTGCTCGGCTCTTGTCCAGACTCCAAGAGTATGATTTTGAGGTTGTGTATGTCCCTGGCAAAAGCAATGTTACTGCCGATTTCCTCTCCAGACTACCTTGTTCCGATGATTGTGTTCTTTCTGATGAACAAGATGTAGACATAGTTGCCACTGTTAGGGATTTTGTATCTGAAGAGTTTTTGAGTCTGTCTGAGTCTGAATGGGTGACTGAAATGAATAATGACGTTATATGTCAACTTGTTGTTGATTGTTTGAAAAAGGGCTGGCCTAAAAAAAAGTCCGCCACTGCTGAGATTGCCCCTTTTTGTCAAGTCTCTGACGAGATTGAAGAGGATGGCGGCCTACTTTTCAAAGGGGGAAAGATCAGCCCTCCTGTCTCCATGCAGAGTAAGATCTTGCTACTTGCCCACCAGGGACATCTTGGTATGTCTTCAATGAAACGTCTTATCAAGGCCAATTTTTGGTGGCCTGGACGCGACAAAATGGTCGATAGAGCTGTTAGGGAATGTCCCGAGTGCATCAGTAGTGACAAGATGCTCAAAGTTTCCTCTGCTCCTCTCAAACCTGTCTCTTGGCCTGAGTTTCCTTGGCAAAAGGTGGCTTTCGACATTTCAGGCCCTTTCATTCACCTACCTTATAATGCACGTTTTGCTCTTGTGATGGTGGATTACCATTCTAAATGGCCAGAAGTAAAGTTTGTGGCAAGTGCCACTACTCTAGTCATTATTACATTCTTCAAAGAAGTTTTTGCACGTGAGGTGTTCCCCGAGGTCCTTGTGATGGACAACGGGGTACACCTCCTGTCACAGGAGATGGAGACTTTCCTCCGCTTGTGTGGTATTAAGCATATGACCACATCCCTTTATGAACCAAGGGAGAATGGCCAAGTGGAGAGATTCAACCGGGTTCTAAAGGATGGTATTGATTCAGCTTGTAAGTCCAGTGAGTCCTGGAGGGATGTGGTAAGAAAGAGGTTGTGGATGTACCGCATCACCCCCCACTCGGTTACCGGAGTAAGTCCTTTCAGACTTTTGAAGGGCAGAGAACCTATTTCTGATATCTGCCCGTGGTGGATCAAGAGAGTTAATAAGGCTGTCGACTGTGTCGATTTGGATCTTGTCGCTAAGCGTGTAGAAGTTAAGCAGGATAAGATGAAAGCGTTGTTTGACTCTAATATGAATGTAAGAGTTCCTGACTTTACTGTTGGTGAGTGGGTAAGGATTAAAAAACCTGGATTCTTGGCTAAAGGGATTTCCAAGTTCGGTCATCCTATCAAAATTGTTAAAGTTTGCAAGAACAGTGTTATTACTCAGGATGGAAAAGTGTGGAATGTGAGGAGAGTTGCTAAGTGCAAATCTCATGAGCTCAGCACAGACAGAGATGATGCTTTTCCGTTGCGTCCCAGTTTTACCCAGTCTGTAGCTTCCAGAGTTAAGAGGAACAACAGACCCAGTTTGCTACCTGCTAGATATTTGTCTTGATTTCTTGTTGATGCGTTTTTTTTTTTTCTTTTGTTTTTCTCTTGTTTGCTTTCCTGTTAGGGGTGAGATGTGTTACATCCTCTTTCTTTTTCCCTCCCTTCCTGTCCCTTCTTTCCTCTCGTGCTTTGTCCCTCCTTGGAACATGGAACTGTGTACCTGCGTGTACGTCCTGTATTCCATGTTCCAGAACCACGATTTTGACAGTTACTGCCTTTGCCTTGCTTGTATGCATGTACTGTGCCGCACTAATAAATAACTTCTATTTTACCTTCTTTACCGGAGCCTTGCGTCTTCACAGCGACTCCTTTTGTTCATTTGAGAAGCTAAAGTCGGCGTTCCAAATATCCCAATCGCAGCTATGGCATTACTGGCAGCAGAGACATTGACTCATGTGCCTTCTGGGCCAAGATCCTATCCACCTACCAGTCTCCCCAGTAATGGACTACCTCAGGCTGTGGGGTCTCTCTAGGGGGGTGTTCTCTTATCAGTATCAAATCCTCATTGGCAATGTTTACTCTCAGGAGACCAGCACCTCATCTAGAGTTTGCTGGCAGGAGTATATAGGCACAGACTATTCAGACTAAGACTGGAGGGAGGTCTTGGATTGCCATGAGCATTCCCTCAGGAAACCGCATCTGAAATATTCCTATTTAAAGATTCTCCATAATTGGCACTAGACACCGCATAAACTGTGCAGAGCCCACCTTCTTCTGACTAGTGTCTGTTGGCACTGCTTCATGGCTGTGTGTGACTTGTTTCATATCTTATGGTTCTGTCCTGATCTGGCACACTACTGGGACTCCTTGTGGTAGACTCTCCACTCCACTAGCTACATTCCTTTTTGGGACTCTGCCAAAGTGGCTCTGTTATACGATTTCACGGACGTGGTTGACACGTCCTCCTAATTGGCGTCGGTCGCAATCAACAGCCCTCTTGGCGGCCAAGATCTGTATTCTGCGCCATTGGCGTTCTCCCCAGGAGTGGTTCACAGAGTTATACCAGTTGGCCACATATGAGCGGCGAGTCCATAAGCTCCAGGATTGCTTACTTGCTGTTGAGGAGGTGTGGGGTCCCTTCTAATGTATAGTAGCACTCTAAATTTTGTGCTACTAGGGGTTACGCTTCTCACCTGGCCCCTAGTTCTTCCTTCTAAGAGGGTACAAGCGTGAGTCAAATGACAAGGGGCATTACATTGGTTCTGTTAGGGGCCTCTTCTGTGGCTGGCTCTGCCCACTGTTGCAATGGGGTGAGCCCATGGTTGGCAGTAGGGACCTGTGCTGGTGTCCTGCTATGTTGGGGTACGGTTGACACTGGGCCCATTGTTGTTGAGGTGGTGACCAAGTGCAACAAAGCTAGTTGGTTGGTAGTCCTCCTTAGCATGACTGTGGTGAGAATACTGCTGTGCTTGGGGGGGTGTTCTTTCTGATGCTGTATATGCTCCTTTACTCTGTATTTGGTTTTGTATTGTGACTGTTTGTACTGCCACTTTTTCCAAATGATTTTGGTCATATTCTCTCTACTGTCTGTACATGTTATGAGGAACTGGCAGTTGCTGCCTGTAAACTTTTGAAAATCTGACTAAAGAAATTATAAAAAAACAATGCCTTCTGTCAATCCCAAATGTTATTCCTAAATTAAAGTTAGTAAACAACAAGGGGGACAATGAGGGCTTGATAAAGGTCCACCGTACTTGCCCTGGGTAGAACTAGAAGACAAAAGAGGTACGGTGTTCCTGGGTGGCAAGTTGGCCACCTGGTTAGTACTCAGAGTGGTGGGGAAGTGACACTCCTTTCGGAACTAGGACCCTCACACACCCAGCAAGCTAGGTGTCATGCTTCATCATATGGGTCTGCTCCTCGTCGAGCCGGCGCTGCAATGCTCGACGGGCACCCATAAAGGGGCTCTTTATCGGAGATCTTTTGTTCCTTGCCGTATAGGTGCCGTGGGTGTGAGGGGCCTGGTAAGATGTAGATGTGGTGTGTGGGTTAAAACAGGTAAGGGAATCCTCTATAATTATTTTTATTCTGGAGAGGTCACAACCTGATTAAAAAGTAAAAGAAGAAGGAGGGCGACTATTTTGTTTTAATCTGACAAAAATTACGCTCTACCCCTTAGTGGTCAACATGTTTCTCGCCTATAAAATGTCTCTAATAGATCAGTTGGCGATTCCTCAGGACCTAGTGACTAAATGAAAACTATCTACAGTGTATGGTGTGGTTCTACATACCACTTCTTCTCTCGGTAGGACGTTGCCCCGGAGAAAAGCAGCCAACCTAGAGTACAAACAAAAAGGATCAAAAACCAAATGGAAATATTGGTACATGGTCCTATTGATTCAAGTGGGTGTGTTTCACCGTACACAACCTCTTTGAATCTATACAAGTGATAAAAACAACGTGATTTCATGCATATCACATTCTACGTGTGCCTTCATTTGTATTTAGAATATAAAACCTCTGTGTAACCAGTTAGAGTAATTGAACAACATGGTGAGTGAGTATCAGCTCACCTCTTAAGGATTCAAGTGCTGCTTCATCAGACCGCAGCGGAGTATATGGACACTCAACGTAGTGTCGCTGTTGTATTAAAAGGAAAAAACAAACAACAAAATATGTTGGGTGTGGGCTTGTAGGCACAACGTTTAGTTGCTAAGGCCATGACTCTAGAGCATTAAAAGTGAAAGTGGGCATGGTTCAGGTTAAAGTAAGCCCATAGTCGTGAAATTGGTATCATTGACAAGGTTATTCAACAGACTCAAAAGTGCCCCAGACCTGCCTGCGTAGCTGCTGGCGCCTCCACCATGCGCTCCGACATTATGCCAATCGTGCGGAAACCAGGAGCAAAACACAGGGCAGGAGAGTCTAGTGGTTAATTTGTCACATAGACAACTGACACCTACAGAACAAACAGTACTTGAGAAAGGCCTTGGCTATGTCCCCACCCCCAAAGAGGACAGTTTTCGGGAACAATGCAAAATCCAGAACCTGTTTAGAAAAATACGCCTTAAAGCCCACTTCGATGGTACTGAGGAACCAGACAAACTGGATTCAGGCCTTCGCAATCCCTCGACCTTCACACCTACCGTTGGCATGGTACCTGTGGAGGTAGTGACCTTGAGAAAGCTGTCTTAAAAGAACTGAAGAACCAGGATACCAGAGTTCCTTTCCATAATCTCTCTAATCAAGAACATGCAGCGATTAGATCATTGACTGAGGACAAAAGCATTACAATAAAGCAAGCTGACAAAGGGGGCGCCACGGTCATACAATCCACTTCGGATTACAACACCGAGTGCCAACGCCAACTACGGAATAGTAAATTCTATACTCCGATAACAACAAACCCCACGACTCGATTAACGACCGAGATAACCACCATGGTCTATGAGGCAGAGAGTAATGGGTGGATCAGTGGTAAAGAAGCTGATTTCTTGATTACCAAACTTCCCAAAACACCCTATTTTTACACTCTGCCGAAAATACATAAGGGGACCACCCCTGTTCCGGGCAGACCTATAGTTTCAGGAATCGGCTCACTCTTAGAGCCGCTCTCAAAATTCTGCGACCATTACCTACAACCTTTGGTCAAACAGACACCATCATACATCAGGGACACAACAGATATCCTCTGTGTTATAGGTGAAATAGAAAACACAGGCGATATTGACCTCCTGGTCACCTTGGATGTGGAACAACTGTATACCAATATCCCACAGAGAGAGACATTGGCAGTAATAGAATCTGCACTAAGTGGGAGTGAATGGACAGCAGCAACACCCATTTCGTTCATCATGCAATGTGCCACCCTGGCCTTAACAGAAAACTTTTTTGAGTTTGACAGCCAACTCTTCCATCAGTCTCAAGGTACTTCGATGGGGAGTACCTTTGCCCCCAGTGTGGCATGTTTGTATATGGCGGCATTTGAACAAGAGACCATCCAACATGCGAGTAACCCCTTCGGAGCTAACCTGAGACTGTGGAAGAGGTACATAGATGACATCCTCATCTTTTGGCAGGGTGACATACAGAGATGCGCTGAATTTTGCGAGTGGATTAACACAAAAACCAGCACTTGAAATTCACCCACACTATATCTGCCACGAACATTGCCTTCCTAGATCTCACCATCAGATTACAAGAGGGTAGAATAACGACATCCCTATACAAAAAGCCTACCGACAGAAACAGCTTGCTACTGTACAGCAGCTATCATCCTGCTACACTGAGAAATAACCTTCCCTTCAGCCAATTTCTAAGAATTAGAAGAAATTGTAGTTCTACAGAGGACTACAAAATTGAAGCAGAGATACTGGCTGACAATCTGCTGAAGAGACAATACCCTAAGAAACAGGTTCACTCTTGCATGAAACGAGCAAGAAATAATAATCGTGAAAGCCTCCTAGAGGTACATGAGAAAGAACCCACTGACATTTTGACCTGTGTGACCACGTACACACCTAGATCCAATCTAATAAAGAAGGCAGTGAACAAACACTGGGCAATTCTGAACACGGGTACGCTGTCAATACCCAAACCAAGGTTTGCGTTTAAACGTACCAACAATTTGAAAGATATGTTGGTGCACACTAGACCCAAGAAGAGCAACATCCCTAACCAGAGGCAACTGTGGGATCTCCCACCCGTGACAGGACACTATCCCTGCGGCTCTTGTATCGTGTGCCCACAGACCAGACACACCAAACAATTGGTTCTATCAGACACATTTACATGGACGCTAATCAAACACACTAACTGTAACACCCCACGTTGTGTGTACATGCTGACCTGCCCTTGTGACAAGAGGTATGTTGGCATGACCATGAGGCCCGTTAAGGTCAGAATCACTGAGCATAAGAGCAATATTCGTTGCCATAAAACTACCACCAAACTATACACCCACTTCTCTGAACTCGGACACCCCCCAGAGAGTCTACGCTGGGTCATCCTAGAATCCCACCAACAAATAACACAGACTGCTTTGTACAGGATTGAACAAAGGTGGGTGTTCCGTCTTGACTTAGCAAATGACGGCCTGAACGATGCCATACCCTGGAGCACCATTAATTAATCTGATATATACAACCATTATCCGCAACTTTAACGAATGAATATATCAGCTTAAGACTCCACGCTAGTCTCTCACCTCTTTATACATCTCTGCCACATGATATCGACATCAGGCTAGTCAGATATGGAGATTAGGCTATGTTAGGACGATATAGCTAACAACTAACAATAGAGTACAATACTACACTCTAAGATGGCCGACATACGAATCACCCAATCGGCAGTCGCCAGCAACTTATGCACAAATTTGGCGCAGTGACGTGAGCACTTTTGCACTGTATAAATTCTTGTTCACATTGTTGATAAAACCGCGCCACTCAATGCCAAATTTGAAGCCCTTGATGCGCATCCACATCAAGGTAATAGCCAGAACTATAGACCTTCACCACATTCAAAGATGGCCTCCATGGTTACACTGTAGATGATGTCATGCCGACACCATCACACCACACACCAGGTGCGGCTGATTTACCATGCTTAATGGCACCAGGAGAGGGTATTTAAGACAGGAACTGACAACCTGTCTTTTCCTTCCTGATGCAGCGGAGCGGGTAGGTGAGCCGGACTGCTCTGAGCGGGAGCAGGTGAGTATGGATTACACGTTGAGACTATGCCTGGTCACAAGCTTTTAAGAGAGGTAAGAGGTGCTGGGAATTGCTGACAAGTTACCGCTGGTCTTTGGGAAGGGTATGCTGACTCTGATGTTCTGTAGAGCTCTGCACTAAGACATAGCTTGGGCGCTGTAGGCGCTCTTAACACACCGCACGATTGGCATAATGTCGGAGCGCATGGTGGAGGCGCCAGCAGCTACGCAGGCAGGTCTGGGGCACTTTTGAGTCTGTTGAATAACCTTGTCAATGATACCAATTTCACGACTATGGACTTACTTTAACCTGAACCATGCCCACTTTCACTTTTAATGCTCTAGAGTCATGGCCTTAGCAACTAAACGTTGTGCCTACAAGCCCACACCCAACATATTTTGTTGTTTGTTTTTTCCTTTTAATACAACAGCGACACTACGTTGAGTGTCCATATACTCCGCTGCGGTCTGATGAAGCAGCACTTGAATCCTTAAGAGGTGAGCTGATACTCACTCACCATGTTGTTCAATTACTCTAACTGGTTACACAGAGGTTTTATATTCTAAATACAAATGAAGGCACACGTAGAATGTGATATGCATGAAATCACGTTGTTTTTATCACTTGTATAGATTCAAAGAGGTTGTGTACGGTGAAACACACCCACTTGAATCAATAGGACCATGTACCAATATTTCCATTTGGTTTTTTGATCCTTTTGTTTGTACTCTAGGTTGGCTGCTTTTCTCCGGGGCAACGTCCTACCGAGAGAAGAAGTGGTATGTAGAACCACACCATACACTGTAGATAGTTTTCATTTAGTCACTAGGTCCTGAGGAATCGCCAACTGATCTATTAGAGACATTTTATAGGCGAGAAACATGTTGACCACTAAGGGGTAGAGCGTAATTTTTGTCAGATTAAAACAAAATAGTCGCCCTCCTTCTTCTTTTACTTTTTAATCAGGTTGTGACCTCTCCAGAATAAAAATAATTATAGAGGATTCCCTTACCTGTTTTAACCCACACACCACATCTACATCTTACCAGGCCCCTCACACCCACGGCACCTATACGGCAAGGAACAAAAGATCTCCGATAAAGAGCCCCTTTATGGGTGCCCGTCGAGCATTGCAGCGCCGGCTCGACGAGGAGCAGACCCATATGATGAAGCATGACACCTAGCTTGCTGGGTGTGTGAGGGTCCTAGTTCCGAAAGGAGGTATTCCCCACCTCCCCACCACTCTGAGTACTAACCAGGTGGCCAACTTGCCACCCAGGAACACCGTACCTCTTTTGTCTTCTATTCCTAAATTAAAAACAGAGTACAGCCAGTCCCGATCTATCACCCTAATCAGGACATACAAAGATAATGAAAATTACAACTAGCGGTCAACAGGGCACGGCACAGTTCACCTGCTTTTCCTGTTGTAATGAAGACACTTAATAAGTTAAGAAAAACTAATATAAGCCTCCAAATAGCTATCTGTGCAGGACTGTTTGTGAGGTCATGTGTTCGCCCATGCCAGTGGAGCACACCTAATCTGAGACTTGCCTGCTCTTCTTGCCATTATCCATTTGTCTGTTGAACACACATTGACTTCACAATTGGGCTTCTGATGCAAAGGGCAGATGACATAGCTGACATTTGTAGCAACTCATACTCATGTTTAGGCCTGGAAAGAGGCAAGGGATATACCCATCTCTCACACCTAAGGTAAAGTACCATCATGCACCTGCTTTCACACCCAACTGCATCACCCCCATCCTATATACACAGACACACCACACTCATATCAAGTACACATAAACTTTCAGCGCAGACAACCTCATGTATATTTGACTCACCTTACTTACCTTCACCTAGTGCTCATAGGTACACACCACAATTTGTCATGCTTCAGATATCATAGGTAAACACAGCCTTGATACAACATTCATCATATAGCAATGGTTCACCGCCACAGCCACACACTTCTTAGACGTCCTCAGTCTCATGGGTGAAGCATAGAACATGTCATTGTACACACAAAAGACATAAGGCACTGGAATCATCCACCGGACATTCTCACCTTGCACTCTCCAGGAACCTGCAAAACGAAAATCACTAAATTTACTCATCTGACTCCCAAATAGTTATATTCTATTTCACAAACAGTGTTAGGATGGAAAAAAAACCTGCATGGTGATGGACATGCATCCCTGTCCTGAGTGCCCCAGTTGCATAGATACTGATCTTTGGTCATGAACAAACACAAATCATGCATGCATGCTATGACCTAGGCCTGTCTCATGGTGATGCAGTCTTGTTAGACTGGGAGGGGCGCACAAAGCATGTTATATTCCATATAGGTATCATAACATAAGCCCCGGTAATCTCATTACCCGCCACCTATATTCTCTCCCTACATTTCACTTGTCACGGTTTACAGGGACTGACCTTTTACCTAGATATTACATTGCAGTCAGAACACGGGTTTTCCCTAGTTCGAAATCTCATACATTATGCATGATGATTCTTGGAAGCACAGCAGGACTACCATCTCCTGTGTAAAATCTATGTACAAAGTTCATGCCCAACGTCATCCTTAGGCCGACACTGTAACACAGCAAGGTAGGACCCCTGGGGAGACCTATGGGTATATATACAACACATCTTGCTAAGATAAGACAGAGGAGACCGAGACTTCCCGGCTGACACACTGACCAGAGACGCTGAGGTTCCTGCATGCAGACACTCCAGCTCGCAGTGGTCTAACATCCCTCGCGGGGTGTCGAGCTCGAGACCAGGACGGGGTCCCATAGTCTCTCACTTCAGGTAATGGGGTTGACTAAATCCTAGTGGGATTCTTGGCTTAACACCTACATACATGCTAGGTACACTTAGGTACATCTAGTTAGGGAGGCATCGTAGGAGTACGCATCTTTTTATCATGTGTTTTATATACTCTAATGTATTCATGATTATTGCAAGATGGTAGAACTATACCATCCATTCACCTTCATTGTACTGCTAATCATTTATATCTTATACTGCCTAATGGTTATTGCAGCTCATTTATTCTACACCAGAATAACAACTGTTCAATAAATTCTTATTGAAGACGCCCAGCCTGTTTATTCTGTGTATTTCCCTGAGACAGACTAAGTAAGCACGAGTGACTGAGTGAAAGGTAGTATATTGTTTCCACGGTCCTGAGGGATCAGGGTTGTCATGTTCGAATGGTTGCCAAGAACTATTCACTCCTTGGTAAGAGGGGATTCTAGTGGCACTGTGAGCTAGTTGGTACAAAAAGAGCCAGCATACTAAGCCTGGGTGGAGTATTCGGAGTGGTGCTCCATGTAGTTCCACAGAGTTTAAAAAAACCTCCATGGAACTACGCTCTGCTCCGCCCCAGCCCCACAAACAATTTTTACAAAAAAGGAAAAAAAATGCACTTACCTTGTCTTCTATGTCGTCTGCGGGCCGCCCTCCTCCTAGCTGCGGTGTCTCCTCTCTCCTGGCTCTCATCCTTGCCGTCCTCCTCCTCCCCCTACGTTTTACGTCTTGCGCATGTGCAGTTCAAGGAAGACGTAAAACATAGGGGGAGGAGGAGGACGGCAAGGAGGAGAGCCAGGTTTCCCAGGAAACACCATGGCGAGGAGGAGGACGGCCCGCAGACGACATACAAGACAAGGTAAGTGTGTTTTTTAAAACTTTTTTGGGCCGTGGTGCAGGGGGCTGAGTGGCGTACTCCGCTCTGCCGCGGAGTCAGAGTTTTACCTCAACACCGTGTTCCCAGCAGAGCGCGGAGTTGGTAAAACTCTGCAAACTCCGCTGGCGGAGCGGAGTACGCCGCCTGGGGTTACAGCATACCCGGTGGGGGTGATCAGAGTTTGTCTGACACCAATCCTACAGTGTTTGTGGTCTAAACGGCCAGATCCTGTATACTTTCTATAGGAACTACACAACAAGGCGCCACCAACGTTGGTTGGGTACTTATTTAACAGTAGAATCTGAATAGTTCAGTCGTGCTATTCTCAGAAATCCCTACTCACAACTCCCCAGAGACGTCTGGAGTGGGTGGGCACAAACTCCGCCACAGCTGAGTAGGCAAAATCCTATTTATTAGCTGTTGGTTAATCAAGCTTAAAGGACACAGTGTTCCTAAAAATTGTGCAAAACACCTTATCTTAGTTCCCTTGAAAAGTTATTTCGTGTTCTAAATACAATGACTAATGAGGTCTTAGACCCACTAAACCAGCCATTGCCACTCTCGGAAGATGAGGAAGAGGCGAACGCAATACATATTGCAGCAAACATTAGAAACGCAGTCACACTGAAACTGCTTGCGCATGGTTTAACACCTAGGGGTGGCACAGTAGCTTTCGTGATTGAGGCACACAAATTATACAGAACAGAGGTATTTTATTCGTGGGTTACATTCCCAGCAGCAAATGCAAGAACAAAAACATTTCACTTCTACACAGAAGGAGATGCACCAGCCGAATATTGTCCATATGAGGACATTGAGGTTCCGCTCAAGTACCAGGAACATTTATACTGGTTTAAAGGCGCCCTACCCCATACAAGAAGAAGAGTGAGACTCGGCCCACTCGGGAGAGAAGGGGCAACATGGCCAATACTAGCGGCCTACACACCACATCCTGACATTGAAACAATGCCAGGACCAGACTTACTCATACTTCACAAAGAATTAATAAAACTTTACAGAAACATGACACAGTTCGTCATGAGCACTCTTACGGTCCAGCCAGCGATGGTAACCACAAATACGGCGCACGTTCAAAATACAGCAACTAAAATGACACCACAAACATTACATGCAGTAATGAGTAAAATGCCCGCAAAACGTGAACAAATGCCCTTCTGGATAGCTCAGAAGATAACACAGCTAGAAGCAGTAGTCCCAAATACTAGCCCTTATGAAAAACACAGAATGCTGACAATCTACTTGCCCATGGGGATAACACCACAGATAGAGGATTGTATCTCTTGGGGTACAGTTTTCGCTGCCATATATACCAGAACTCATGGTATACCATCCTTAGCAGTAATACCAGATGTATTAAGACAAATACAAAATGAGTACAGAGCAGAACCTGCTCTGAACTTGGGGTTGAAGTTACTAGGTAACTATGCCCAAGTATCAGCCATAATATTAGCAAATATTAAAGGGGAGGCAGCATCAGTGGCTATCCGCCAACGCCTAAGGGAGTTCAGTCCTTTACAACAGGAGCACAAACTACCCAAAATAATTGAAACTGCATATGCAGAGTTAGGCAGGGACAGTTTGGGTGGAAAAGCGTTAAAACCACAACTAATGGGTAGTCCCGAGAAGGAGACTTTGAAGCAGACACCTACTTCTTCTAAAAAGAAGTGGGACAATAACAAAAAACAAAAAATTAAAGAAAACAGATCTCAATCCAGAGGTAGATCTCCTGCACAGGAGCCCTCCAAAAGGAGGTATAATCTTAGAAATAGGGATAATATTAGGAAACCTGACAGGTATCAGGATACTGATACACGTTCCTATCGTTCCTTTCAGGGTTCATCGAAAAACTCCAAGAGGGAAGCACGGTCAGACAGACAAGAAGAGTGTACAAAGTCCAGAGACAAGCAGAACGCTCAAGACTATACTTCCAAAAAAGAAGATAATGCCAAACCGAAACCACAGTTCAAAAAGAAGAAGGTTGCAGGTCTAAAGATCAGACATGCCCAGAATTCTGAGGACTCGACTACTGAATGGAGAATGGGCTCTGACGATGCTAGACAGTGCAGCAGAAGTAAGAATAGCTCGCCAGAACCTGATGGAATTTCTGGTGACAGCGGACGTGAAGGATTATATCACAGTGGAAACACCTGATACTAGGGTAAGTGTCCCACACAAACTATATGAAATTACTCTCCAAATGGAGGGGGGACATATGCAGGACAGTTAAAGGTCTCTTTTGGGAGAACCTAACGTTTGGCTATGACATCTTGCTAGCTGAACAAGATTGGCCGCCAGCATTCGTCACGGATTGCCCTAGGGTAGAAACGGTAATTTTTCAGGCATTTTCCGACCACGTTCCCAAACATTTAAAATATACAAATGCGCAGGAGTGGGCGGTAGCCCAAGCTCCAGCATTATACAAAAACCATGTTGGATGGGATGACGATTCAACCCACCACATAATTCCATTAAAAAATACACCAACTGCAAAAAGGCAGTATCCAATAAAGCAAGAAGCAAAAAAACAGGTCAGGGAGATCTTAGATGAACTTGAATATCAAAGAGTGTTTGAAACATGCACCTCTAAAATGAATAACCCTTTGTTTCCCGTATCGAAACCAGACAACACATATCGTCTAGTTTTAGACTACAGACATTTAAACACTTGCACTAAGACATTTGCAGTTTAAAATGCACACAGTGCCGCATTAATGAATAACATTGTGCGGAAAAAATACAAAACAACACTAGATATCTCAAATGGATTTTTTTGCCAAAATGTAGTGCCCGAGAGCAGATATTTGACAGCGTTCTCAGCGCTAGGGTCCCAGCGGCAATTTTGCCGACTCCCCCAGGGGTATAAAAACAGCCCGGGGTTGTTTTCAGCCAGAGTAACTGAGTTACTTCAAAATCTGGATGAGGAGGCATTGTCCTACGTAGATGATATTTATCTAACGAATGATGACCTGGAGGAACACTTGAACAGAGTAAACACCATAATTTGGGGATTTGCATCTGAAGGTTACAAATTCAACTTAACAAATCGAAGATTGCCCACCTTAATGTCCTTTTTCTGGGATATGAACTTTCAAGTGAAGGAAAAAGTCTAGCGGCTAACTTTTTAGAAAAATGTGCGCTGCTCCAACCTCCAAAATCACTAAAAAATATCCAATCAATATTGGGATTCCTGAACTTTGGCAGAATATACATTTTGGATTACGCAGAAAAAGTTAAACCTTTCTATGATTTGATAAAACCTGACTTTTCAGTCAGACAGTGGACACAGGAACACACAGATACTCTTCGTTCCTTACAAGCTGACATGATAGCTTCAAAAGATTTACAGACACGTGTAAATATACCCAACCTGGTAATCCGTATAGTTGCGGGTCAATCTGGGTACACCTATCTAACATATAATGAAGGTGAGACAGTACCAATAGCGTACAAATCACATTTGTACACAAATGCTGAAATGCTTTTTGCATCAACTGAAAAAATTCTAACAGCAGTACAGACTGCTGTAGTCAGAGAAAGAGCCCTGGCTCAGGGGAAACGTATAATAGTCATTACCCCGGTTCCAGCCTTAGAGGCTGTGACAAAGGCAAGCATTCCCAACGCTAATGCCTTACATCCAAGATGGATACAATGGGCTAATTCTCTCACTGCAACAGATGTAGAATACAGGTACGACCCAAATCTAAAAACACAAGCATTTCTGCAATACGAACAAGAATATCCTCTACCAAACGAAATAATGCCTCTAGATCAGTATGAATATATTATTTATATTGACGGTTCTACGCAACCGGCCATAGGGAGCAAACAGCAGTACAGCGCCGCTTGTGCTATCGTTAAAGGATGCATGCGAAATGGAAAGTTTCATCCGAAATGCACAAAAACACCGTCTCTAGGAGACTGCACAGCGCAGCTGGCAGAACTAAAAGCACTAATACTGGCACTGGTAAATACGGATCGAGAATTCTCCACACTAATCGTGTGTGATTCCTTCTATTGTGTACAGTCATATAATGAATATTTACATCACTGGGGATAAAATGGGTTTAGAGATGCAAAAGGTGGCACAATTAAGCACAAAACGCTATGGGAACAGGTAGTGGAGTTGAAAAACAAACTACCAAGGGCTCACGTGATACACACATTGAGTCATCAACGTGATGGCATTCTTGTTGAAGGGAATTCATTGGCTGACAAAGCCGCAAAGGGGGCTGTACAAACGGCTTCCATAGCTGCAATCACTTGTTCAAAAACGAGGATAGACGGTGAGATAATGGTTGCGATTATTGCCACACGCTATAACACAGCAGTACCGAAAAAATTTCCACTAAAGTACTCCTACAAGTTAGATGCAAACAATGTTCCATTTGCTCAAATTCCAGGAGTGGGGGATAGAGTAATACCAAATAATGATCGCCGGTTAGGATTAATTCTAGCAGCTCACGAGGGTATAGGTTCTGCACGCGCAGGAGTTTCTGCTACGGTTTCTCTATTGAAACAACGCTACTGGTGGCCAGGACTAAGGCAGACTAAGGACTATGTCCTGGAATGCGACATCTGTCAGCAGATGAAAGGCTCCACCGTAACACGTCCAGCGTAGACACCATTACTAATATCAGACAAACCACTTGTGTGTGTTTATTTGGACCACTGCGGCCCCTTACAATTGGATGGGGCTTACAAGTATATCATGGTTGCAGTGGATTCCTGCTCAAGGTTCCTATGGGTGTGGCCCCAGCGCTCGGCTGACGCTCGAACTGTCATAAAAGATTTGCGAGTCTTTATAGGGACATACGCAATTGGCACATTACATTCTGACCGTGGCCCCGCGTTTAGCTCTAGGGCTTACAAGGAGGCCATGGGAAGTTTGGGTGTAGCATTGCGGTACTCCTCTCCGTACCATCCCCAGGGAAATTCGGTTGTGGAGAGGAAAAACCGGGACTTAAAGCAATCTTTGACAGCTAGAGTATTAGGTTCAGGTGGAAAATGGGTAAAACATCTGTATGGAGTCCAGAGGGCATTAAACAATCAGCCAAGAAGCTCTCTAGGGGGTGTCACTCCTTATGAGGTCCTATTTGGGACGAGAATGTGGGTACCTGATCTTGATTGTGAAGGCACAGTGGCGGATGAAAAACCTTTTGTCATCCATAAATGTTTGGCTGTTTTACAGGACCTGAATGAATCCAGGGCCCTACAGAGTAATGTCCAGGTGAAAAGGACCGCCACTGGGGAAGCAAAAAGTGTCAAAACAAGACCTGTCTGGATCCCTAAAGTTGGGGATCTGGTCAGAGAAAAAATAGCCGACAAAAAAGAATTTGGGCCATCATACAGAAAGCCTGTAACTGTCCTGGCAGTTGAAGGAACAAGAACAGTACTTCTGCCACCTCTTGCCGGCAAAAAGGAGAAAAGATTTGTCTCAATTGACCTAATCAAACAACACTATGTGGCCGATACTGAATGGTAGGCCGCGTGGACTCTGAAGTAACAGACACCCTCCTCTCACAACTATACAAGAAGTTCAAACAGAAAGACTCATCACGTTGAAGGGTCACCTACACGGAATGAAGGACTAAGCAACAATGCAATGGAACTCATTCATCTTGAAACTGAAGTTCAAAATGAGAACTCCACTGAAAGACAAATTTCAATTCAACCAAACACGGACATCTACATCAACATGCCCCAACAAGATCAAGCTACAGTTTGCACAAAACCTGCGGAACTACCGAAAATTGATCAAACTGCATCTGGCTATTTCATTGACTTTGACACCTTCTTGTTAGATCCAAGCGAACCTGAAACAACGCCAGCCCAAAGAACTCATCTACAGCAATTTAAAGATTTTCTGAACTTTCTTAAAAAGACTTACCTGGTATCCCCTTGGGTGGAACTCTGGGTATCTACAGGAATACTTTTCTTTCTTTTCTGGATAGGCCTAGTGACTGTCTTTAGTATGCTTATTAATGGAACTTATCTTCGAGAAAGCTCTGCAGCACAAAAAAGTGAATGTGATTCTAAAATCGCGCCTATCATCACATCGTGAAAAAAGAGACCTGTCATCAGGGAACAATACAGCAGTTCCTATACCTGATGGTATAATGTGGGACAGGGTTGATTTCGATATATTTGGCCCAACTGAACTTTTAAAAATACCTAATTTATTTAAGATTTCATTAAGTGATATTATTACCTCCAGTACATTTTCCGATGGTTGGGATTATGAAACTGTAAATACCATGTTGTCTGATTTTGAAAAATCTGCTGCTTTTTCTAATGATGAAATGTTAGAAGGCACATCAGACTTTGAAACAATGAATTGCTATCAACATTATGGTCATCACTTTCTGAATAAATCTGCTAATCCCAGAAATATTTTCACATACCACCAATAGGAACATTGCCCGACAACGCCAAAAAGCAGTTCAAACACATTTGTACAGAAGTTCTCGTATATTTCAGGGTTTAACACATCAGACCCAGCCTCATATTATTATAAGGATGCACCAACACCAGCACAGAAAAATATGTTGACAAACACCAAACATATTTATTCTGCTTCCTTTACTGCCCAGTTGTCTGAACAAGGTTTTGACTTTTGGAAAGACACCTTAGACTTGAAATCTGTCTGGGGTACTAGAGACTGGCAGGTCCAGGGAACAAAGGCACTATGTAGAGCATGCCTTATTCCTCAGTAAATAATGTTTTTGAATGAAACAGTGCAACAAACAACCTGTCTTGGACTAGCCAAAAACAAAGATTTGAATACACCTCGGATGCCCACACCATGTTATGTTATGTTAAGTTATGTTATAGTCACTTATAAAGCGCACATTCACCGGACGGTTTCATGGCGCTAAGGACGGCGGGGAGAGAGGAGCCGCAAGATCTAGATTAGGTCACTGTATGCTTGAGTAAACAGCCGTGTCTTAAGCAGTTTCCTGAACTGGGCATAGGAAGACACCGACCTTAACTCCACGGGAAGAGAGTTCCAAAATTGAGGGGCCAGGATGGCAAATCTGGAGCCGCCAAGCTTCTTGCGTTTAAAAGAGGGCATCGCTAACAGATTCAGGTGGGAGGATCGCAAGTCTCGAGAAGGGATGTAGCGTTGGATCCTGGAAGAGATGAAAGTTGGACTATTGCCGTGAAGAGCTTTGAAGATGGTGCATCCCAGCTTAAAAGCACTCCTCTTGGCCACAGGAAGCCAATATAGCTTCTTCATAAGAGGTCTGATATGCTGCCACTTGGGTAGATGAAAGATAAGTCTGGAGGCTTGGTTCTGAACCAATTGGAGGCGTCTCAGTTGGTATGCTGAGATGCCGACATACAATGAGTTGGCATAGTCCAAACGAGAGATAACCAAAGCTAAAATAACCAGGGTCAGAGCATCCCTGGACAGGAATCTGCTGATATTTCTTATTCTCCTCAATTGAAAGAAGCTAGCGGAAACCACTGAGCCGATCTGGGCATTAAGTGACAAGTAGTTAGAAATCACTATACTCAAACTTTTGGCGGAACTGGCTGGCACAGGGGAGGTACCCAGAGAGGATGGCCAAAAGTTGGAGTGCCACGGGTTGGAAGGTCCCCCAGTAAGAATCAGCTCAGTTTTGTCTGGGTTCAACTTAAGTTGTTTGTAGTTCATCCAATCACTTATGAAGGTCATGGTGGCTTGAAAGTTAAGAACTGAGGATGCTGATGAGTTGATGTCAAACACCAATTGAAGATCATCAGCGTAGTTGTATGTTCCAATCTTTCTTTCTCTCAGAGAGCAGATTAGGGGACAGAGGTACAAATTGAAGAGGAGGGGGGACAGAGAGGAGCCCTGTGGAACCCCACACGTCAGTTCCCTTTTTCTGGAGGAAGAATTGCCGAGCCGCACTGCTTGGAACCGGTTGCTAAGAAAAGAGGAGAGCCACTTCAACGCCAAACCCTGGATCCCGGCATTTCTGACACGGTCGACCAGAATGTTGTGATCGACCGTGTCGAATGCAGCTGACAAGTCCAGAAGGATCAGGGCTTGGGGGAC